>BEDW01000014.1:0-300675 GCA_002335565.1 Cutaneotrichosporon arboriforme | reverse complement strand
AGAAGCCTCGTGCACCCAAGAGGTGTCGAGAGTGTCGCAATCTCGGTCACGACCAGCGCACATGTCCGCAGAAGAAGAAGCGTCTCGCCGCAGAGGAGGACCAGCGCGACGCTGACAACAACGACGAGTGGCTCTTCGAGAGCGTCGACGACGCGGTTTTTGCTGCTATTGACGTGTAGCAGCTCGACGTGTGTGGCAGCTCGACGTGTGGCGGCTCGACGTGTAGCTCTCTCTCCCCATGTAACCAGTATCTATGCTCAGGAGGTCTCTCAGGGAGGCTCAGGGGTGTGGCGCCGTGCCTCTAGGGTGCAAAACGAAGACCCTTGACCTGTATCGATGCGTTTTCGACCTGTAAAAATGTCGACTCTCTGACGTTCGATAAGTATTAGGGCGTCCAATTGGTATAGGCATACAGCAGGTCGGGGCTTGGGCCAATGAATATCCGGCTATACAGTACCTTACATACACTACAGTGGTACAGTTGCAGAACATGCGCAGTGGCCTGCATGTTCAATTAGCGCCCTATAGCTCAGAGTTCAATTCGTATGCTGTCAGATACGTGATCAGTATGGGCGGGCTGTAGGACTGGAGCTCAATTAGTTGGGAACCTGATTAGTATGGTGCCCAATGAGGCGTGTTGTCAGTGTGGTGTCCATACATAGTAATAGATATCATGGGTTTCATGATCAACATTGCCGTGTTATTATTAATCTTATTATTCAACTTTAAGTTTGTTCTCGTACGATCGTATCGGCCACTTGTGGAAGGACCCGGGACGTTGTTCCCGCCAACGTCGGCACCAAACGACGCACCCGCCCCGAAGGCGCCCCAGAGATCGCCGTAGATGGCTGCGGGGTCCACGAGAAAGTCGCCACCCCCGACGATGGTCTGGGGGGTGGTACTGCTTCCGTCGTAAAACGGTGTCGCCGACATGGAGACACCGACAGACTGCGCCTGTGTGCCAAAGGCGCCACACGGTCCGTCGTCGGTGGCGGCAACTTCGGGCTGGATCGCAGGTGTCGATCCGTCGTACGTGGCCGGACCGGCCACAGGGGGTTGGGTTGCTGCAACCGTCAGCAGTCGCATATCAATAAAACTTGCGCTTTTCAGCCACCCGCTTTGGCCCAAAGGCCTGGACCAGTTTCACCGGAAGACGCGCAAGCGCGTCGTCGGCGGCGATGGGGATATAGCCGCGGGTGGTGAACGGCGTCGGCGTGACGGGGGGAAGGACCAAGCTCGGGTCCGAGCGCGCGAGTTGCAGGCGCAGGAGGGCGTTGCCCTCCTGTCTACACCTCACAAACTCGCGCGTCGCCTCGACCAGGTAGTCGAGCTTGGCGTTGGTGGCCAGGCCGATGCGGGTGGCGTTGGCGACCGCCGGGGTGAGGGCAGCGGCCGTGCTGAGGACGTTTGCGGAGGTCGCCGTGGGGTACCCCGCCTTTGAAACCTCGGCGTTGTGCTGGGCTCGTCAGCTTCGAAAGGAACATAAACACGAACGTAGTTGCGAAGCCTTTCTGCAATGGTTAGCTCTTTCAACTACAAGTCACTCACCGCCGCCTTGCCGCCGCTGCGGGCCTTCTCCGCCTGTCCCTTGCGGTACTTGGTAATGTTTTGGTGCTCGGCCTTGCCACCCGGCACGTTCTTGCGGGTGGTGGCCTCCTTGTTTGCTTCTTATTTTGACACGCCGTCGATCTGCTGTTGCGCTAGGACTTCACTGGGCTCCCCGCACCTCCTTCCAACTTGCAAGGAGCGGCAGCCATCCCTTTGCCGCCCTTACAACAGGGTGGCACGTTTTGTTTCCCCCCTCCGCTCTTTGCAGGAGTCCCTCTCCGCGTCCCTGCCTTCCTCGTTGCCTATGATGAACTCCCAACAGAAGATCCTTCTGCAACAGGAGCAAGGTCGTGCTGCTCCGATAGCGGAGGGTTCTTGGCGGCAGCAAGGCCGATTACGACGAGGCCTCTGCTTACGCCAACGACCTCGTTGTGGGGAAGCCGACCCTCCTTCGCGGGTCCGATCACCACGACACATTCTTTTCGGTGAAGACTGAAGAGGATGCCGATGAGGACCTCGACGGCGGCAGCGAGGGGGCGCTGGACCATCCAGCGGCGGTCATCGCTTTCTTGCAGAACATGGACCGCGTCCCCCTCACCGACGAGGGTCACCGCGAAGCCGTCCCTACCGAGCCGCACAACCCGTCGACAGCGCGCAGCGGCAAGAAGCGCAAGCGCGAGGACGACCAGAACGGAGGAGGCGATGGCGGCGACGAGGACGAGCCACGCCAGGAGGAAGACAGTATCACTGTCTTCACCGACAACGTCCAGGGCAGCGATACGCCCGACGCGGACACTCACGCCATCCGGCGTGAGCTGCTCCTTAAGACAGGCGCTCTTCTTGACGTCTCGGCCGACGCGCGCAACAACAAGGTCGACGTCAAGAATACGTTCGAACAGTTCGTCCGCGACAACGGCCATTGCCCGATTTGCCCTATTGGGCTCGTGGGCACAACGTACTTTGACACAAAGCTGTCGGCGTGGACCCACGTTCCTATGGGGATGCGGCCACACCACCGCAACCCCAAACAAAGTCGGACATGGGAGGACATGACCTCCCATCTCAATGACCTCCACCCTGGCGGCATTGACGCCATGAAATGAGCGAGGTGCCACCTTTGTGGGCGACTTTCGTGCATGGACAATGTTTTTGACATGGAAGCCAAAATTGAAGGTCACCTGCTGAACAGCCTCGCCTTTGATACGTCGATTACAGTTTGTACAGTATGCAGTATGCACATACAGTATTTACTGTGCAGTACAGTATGTACAGTACACAGCACAGTAGTCCACGCAGCATGCACATTACTGCATGGTCGTGGTCCGCGAACCGCGACTGACTTTTCGACATCGTCCCCAGCACACGTCACTTAGGGCCACGGGAAGTACCCCATACTGTACAGTACAGCATTGACAGTACAGTACATTGCACAGTACGTATCTGTAGTTATCTACAGTACAGTATTATGCAGTCTCTTGCTCTGGATCTTTCGTTCTAGCCAAATTACATATGTAAGTATTGCGCCGTATCCAGTATACAGTACATACTGTACTGTATTCTTTATCAAGACTTTTGCCAGTCTGAAGCAGCCAGCATCTCTGCTAGACCACAGTCAACCACAAGGATACAGTGTACAGCACATGTCGTACACTCATCGTACAGTATTCATACGGCATGTACTGTACTGTACAATGCCCATACTGTACAGTCCCCAGTTGTAGTATCCATGCAGTACTGTCTACCGTACATATACGTAAATTCATAATGCCGACAGGTGCAGTACACAGGGTTCCTACGGTAGGTACAGTATTTGTGCCAACGCGCAGGGGATGGGCTCGAAGTCAACACTGTATCCGCTGCTGTACATACTGTACTGTACTGTACTGTACAGTTTGAATACAGTATAATGTAGTCATACAGTACGTATCCACACTGCCGACGCGGAGCTCGGGCTCAAAGTGGACTTCACAAGCAAAGCACTTAGTACAGTACAGTATGCAGGTTAGTATACAGTACGCAGGTTTCAGTATACTGTACAGTATACACGTTTTAGTATACAGTATGTATGTACTGTACATATACCGGTTTCCGGTTTCAGTATACAGTATACAGGTTTTAGTATACAGTACACGGGTTTCAGTATACAGTATACCGGTTTCGGTATACAGTATACAGTTTCAGTACACAGGCTGTACAATACCGTGTCGCACTGCACAGTGAGCTAGCTATACAAAACAATACTGTGGCACTGTGCGGTACAGTACTGTCTAACATGTGCAGGGCTTCACCCATTTCTCACGAGACAACTCATGCAAATACCCTACAATACTATCGACACATATAGCAACACTACGAAAAGTTTCCTGGCTCGGGGCCAAAGTAGCCCTTGTCGGGGATGGGGAGCAGAGTGCAGACCTCAGCCTCGCAGCCCGAGTCGGGGTCGTTGCCCCACCAGTTGATCTGGGCGTCCGGGAGCTGGACGGCGAAGAAGATGACAATGGCCGCGATGGCGACGGCGGCCGTCCACGAGGCAGCGAGAACGTAGTTGTAGCGCGACCAGAAGGCAAGGAAACGCGGGCGGATGTAGCGCCACGACACCCACGAGACGACAACCGAGGGCCAGATGTACGACAGGTTGGTGGGTGCCCACTGCAGACCACCGACGCAGATAAGCACAGGGTGCAGGCTGCGGAACCAGTGCACACGGGGGAACGCCTTACACAGGTAAAACGTAATGAAAGGGAGCAAGAAGCCAACCGGGAAGCCAGCAAGGAGCGCCTTGTAGTGACCGCGAGAGCCAAACAGCTTGTGAGGGCCAATCGTGCCCCAGTACACGGCAGCCGTAAAGAAAGTCGCCTCGTTCGGGCAGATCATGCCAAACGTCGCCTCCTTAGTGCAGATACCCTTGAAGCCCATCTGGAAGTTGTAGATAGCTACGCAGACGAACGAGGAGGTGAGTGTGGCGATCATCTGGGCAATAAAGGTGTTGCGTGGCGGAATCTTCGTGTAGTGCGCGAGCTTGAGATCGTTGGAAAAGTAGAGTGCTTGTGCGGTACAAATATAGCCGTACATCTTGAAATAGTTAACTTCAAGCGCGTTTCCGGGCGCGAAACCACCGCCAACGAATTCAGCGAGGACGTTTAATGTGACTTGGATGCCTGTGACGGCGGTGATGAGGCCGATTGGGATGACGAAGAGGAGGGCCATGATGACGCCGAAGATGACGACGGCCGGGGTGGTGTTTGTGGGCCAGCAGCCGACGCCTACCATGCCGAGAACGAGGGCGACGCAGAGCACGAGGGCGTACCACCATTCGGGGACCTCCTTGTAGTTCTTCATGAGGCGCCAGTGGATATCCTCGGAAAGGTCGTCGGCCTCGTCAGTCTCGACCTTGCTGCGGTGGAAGACGGCCTTGATGCTGCGCCAGAGGCCGCTGAAACCGTGCGCCAGCTCGTGGCGATGGTACAGGAACGTGTAGGAGATTGTGCAGGTGTAGATGGCAAAGAACCAAAAGTAGTTGTTCAGGTTGCCGGCCTTGAGATTAGCAAAAATAATTAAAATATTTTGTGCCACTCACAGTCATGTGCGGCTCCGAGTACTTTTGGTACTCGGTCTCGTCAAGCATGGCACGCGAGTCGAGAACCTTGGAGACGTTGTAGGCCGCGCCAGTGTTGTCAAAGATGTGGTTGCTGTTGATGGGGAGGTATCCCGAGTCCCAAGCGTTGCTCCAGTAGAAACCGATAATCATGAAAAAGCCGATGAGGGTGCCGATAAACTGGTTGACGACGGCAAAGTGGGGAATGACCATGGGCTGCCAGCCAAACTGGGTCAGGTGGTTCCAGTCAAACGTGGGGATCGGGTTGAGGCCCAGACCAGTGTTGATGCCAACAATGTTGCTGTAGGCGGCATTGTTGGGAGCGATCCAGGCCATCCAGTTGAAGCTGCTGAGAGCCCCAAAGATGTAGCCAGGGAACCAGAAGTAGATGAACATGGTCACAAAGGCGACGGTGAAGAGGCGCATACGGCTCCACGAGTAGGTGCGGCGGAAGGGGCCTGGAATGGGGCCGCCCGTGTCCGAGTGGAAGGCCTTGTTGATGGCAAGGGCCGTGAGCGACGCGGGCCACACACAGAAACTCGGGAACACGATGAAGCGGCGGCAGAGGCCGGCGAGACCATATCCCACAAAGTTGGAGCCGAGTGTGTTGATGATCTGGTAACCAAAGCCACGCGCGTACGGCTGGTTGAAGAACATTGGCAACGCTTGCGTGAAGATGATCGAGTTGGTATAGGGCGTATTGAAGGCTACGGTGGCCATGATGGTGATAAGCATGTGTTCCTTGCCGTTGAACGGGCCCGGGTTAAGGCGACCGCGGGGGAGGATCTTCTCCAGGAGCTTGCCAAACGGCCATGCGAGCAGCTGGGCGACATTGGAGGTGACCTGGACAGTGGGGAAACGGACGGAGAATAGCTGGTTGATGAACTGGGTAACGTCAGCATGTAGATGGGAAACGGGCGAATTATGGGTGTGTTTTGGTGAGCCTGACAGGTCCCGGTGAGATTGCCGCCAGCCGAGGATTGGCGGACCACGCCGACCCACGTCACCGGGATCGACGTTGTGTCACCGCTCGGACCCGGTTGCAATCAGATTCCCGCAAGAGCCTTGTGGCACTGTGGCACACGTCGTCTAACCGACTGGAAGCCGAGATACTCGCTCAAATGATACAGAAAGACACTCACAGCACCGGCACCGGCGAAGACGATGCCAATCAACATGGAACGGAAGGTGAGGGAAGGGAGGCTCATGTCATCGGTCGGGTCGACGACGGCGCGGACTTCGGCGTATGGCGAGTTCTCGGTGACGAGAAGCGCCTCAAGCTTCATGGCGCGAATGAGCTCAGCATGGTTGGCCGGATGGGCAGCCACGTCGGGGTCGTCCAGGAGCTGAGTAATCTGGTCCATGATTGCTGGCGGGAAGTTTTGGTCGTAACGGTGCATCTTGCGAATCTGTGCCATGATTGCCTGGCAGCGTTCCAGGGGCATAGCCGCAATCTTGTCTTCGGCATCGGCAATGTCGTCGACCGTTGCACCCATCTTCCTGTTAACGTAAGCATTGTTACGGCGACTTCTACCCACTTTTCAATGTTGATCTCCTCCTCGGCGGTGAGGTTGGCATACTTCTCATCGGGAGCGCCAACCTCGACCTACACGTTAGCCCTGAACATTGTGTCGGCCGCCACTCACGCTCTCGACGTTGAACATGTCCTTCTTCTCTGGGTTTACCGCTGCCATGATGGTGGGACCAGCTGGGTGTTGGGTTGCCGACGAGGGTGGGGAAACAACAAGTCACGTCAACCCCACCGTCACATATATTCCACTTGACCTTGTCTGGATTGTGTGCTGACTGAGCCTTACAGCTGATACCGCGTCCGCCGTCGCGCGCTCGGCAAAGATCGGGCTGTTGCCCTCCTCTGACCTATTGCCGCTTGGGAAATCACCCGGGCCTGCTCGTCCGACTATTCGTGTGTCCAGGTGATAAGCACGACGTGGTACCGCATGGTGCACTTGTCAACTTCTGTCCCTCTTGGGGCCGCGACGGGGACGAGAGTTTGGTAGCAAACCAGAAGCAAACGCCAATCTGCCGCCACGACGGGAGGGGAGCAGGCATGTGCTCAGGTAGCCTCGGTGCCTGGACTATTTTTAGGCCCACCCACTTGGACACAAGGGGCTTTCCTTGCGGCGCCGCACCGCAAGCCGCGCCGCAAGGTTCACCTGCAATGAGCAAACGCAGTGCAGTATCGGCTGTATCAAGGGCGTGGCTGAGCCCCATGTGGGGCTTCCATGGACAGCTGATCGACAAGAGAGTGACCGAAAGAACGATTGCGGCGCGCACTAGTGGGCACGATCCCCTGAGTGGGCACGGATTTGGCGCGCTTTGGTTGGACCAAGACACGCTTCAGTTGCCAAATAGCAATCTGCACCATGTGATGCACACGGATGGACCGCGGAGGGTCATCTCGGTCCAGCCGGAGTTGGGTTGACACGGGGATTGCGTGCGCTGCTACCACGGCCGGTCCGTAGATGGCGCCGAGCAAGAAGACGTTGGAACACGGTTCCTGACTCAACAGTCACCCGGTTAGCGCGCGCATACATTGTAGAGGGACGAAACAAGCTTTTCAGCTGATGGCGACGAGCGGTAAGCATAAGGTCATTGTCCGAGCCATCAGTCGTGCAAGCGCAGTCGGTGAGGTGCTCTGACGTCTGTTGCTCGTGCGAGTGTGTTAGACATTAATGATTACAGAGGTCGAAGAAAGCAGGCACGATTGTGACCGCATGGCGCATTCTATCGCGGGCCTGCGGTGTTCAGTTTTGGGCAGTCAGGCGGTGTATATTTGGCTCGCACACCCACATACATACAGTATGTACCCAAAGCCACCTACCGAAAGTCTCCCCGGTCAACCCACTCCCACTTGTCGGCACAACTTGTGCCGGAAACCACTTCTGCTCCCCACTCGATACGATCTCCAAGTCACTAGCCTGCACATGTCCATGCATCCGGGCGGATCCTGTGGTTGGGCACCATATGCTCCACATGTGCCCCGCATGCCCCACAGTACCACAGTCCGCTTGAGGACGCGTAGTGCGGTGACTTGCAGAGCATGGGTCTACGTGGCCCCGCGCAACCCCGATTGTGCAGCATGGAAGATAGAGGAGCACCACATGCTTAACGTCAACGAACCCAGAGAGCCACACAGAGCAGTGAAAAGCCGGTAGCTCATTACTGGGACGCCGGATGCTTCATTGAACCGTGTACGATCATTGGGAATCACACGTCGGCCACGGCTTTGGCCTAAAGATGTGTCTCGGCCTGTGCGATGCGAGCCAAACATAGGCATGTTTGCCCGTCTTGCCCGCGGCCTCCAAAATGCGCAGGGTTGGGCAGGGCTTTTCTCTCCGATCTCTCCACTGCGGCCAGTAGCAGGCAGTTGCGTGACTCTGGCCCGATATCCGAGGTGTTTTCGTGACATGACAAGATAACGTCGTGATCAAAATGGTCGCAATCCCATTTAGGGTCCTATGCTATACGGTATTATGCAGACTATGTATGTACCACACGTGGATTTTCTGCTACTTGATTGGGTGCGAATCGCTGTTGCCGAGCCGTGTCGGAGCATGCGAGACATTGCGACAGCCACCACACAAACCATTGGCGGAGTCATCGCACGTCCCGAGCCGATCCGGAGCCTGCGATAGCGAGTCGATAGGAGAAGACTGCTGCTCAGCCGCACCGCGGGCGATGACAATGTTCCGTTGACGACCAACTTGTGTCATTTCCGGCGATGTGCAGTACTTTATCAAGCACAGTCTGCCCCAGACGTCGCTGCACCCATTCCCCTTCACAAGTCACTCAGTCACCACTGCACCACATGTGTTATTGAACCACCGATACGCGTTCTCCCGTCATCTGGCGACCGGATCGCGTGTCCCTAGGCGTTGTTGGGTGCCGGATTCAGGCAAGAGGCTACGCCATGACAGCCGGTGTGACCCTCTGCCAAGTGCTCGCCCTCCTTTGGTGTTCCACCCCATCAACGCCATACACACCACACTTTGGTGCAAGTTGTGTAGGGGCCAAAAGGGAGAACAGAGTGTGAGGCATCAGGAACCGGAGGGCTCTACCAGCTGTCAACCTCAAGGTTGAAGGTCGTAGCGAAGCCAGTCAGGCAGCACCCAACCAAAAGGCCCAAAGGTCTTGAGGCCACATATAGCGACGCCACATGGACGTATGGACACAACGCGTCAAGCGCGTGTTGTACACGCTGGCTAACTTCAGCAGCCCAGCTAGCGCAGCTGCCTGCAAAGGCTGTGCATGATTGTTGGCCGCCGGCTGCTGGGTGTTGGATTTCCGCCTACCATAGCGGCTGATCTGCTAATCTAAGGCAGGCAGTCGCTGAGCTGAGCTTCGTCGGCCTTTGTGACAGCGTTCGCAGAGCAGACGCACTCAGTGCATTTCGAATTTCTTTTGACGTTGACCAACAGCTTCGGGGCTTTGTTTGGGCCGCATCGGCCCCACTTTGGGGCAAACTCCGAGCAGCCCGACGACGGAGCCGCGGCGCTCCATGTGTCTTATCCATCCTCCCCACTTTTCTGACGATGAGACTGTTGCTGGATGTTCAGGTAGTCATTGCGGTGACGACGGCCCCACTCGTTCCTCGGGGTCGCTCTCACGGCACTGCGTCTAATTTCTTCATCTCCGCGACTGAAAGCACGCCTAGGGAGTACGGCCTACACCCCGTAGGTAACTAATTGTTTTTACGGATTTTTCACCTGATCATCCTATCGCTTGCGTCGGCCCTCGTGAGACGTGTGGCCCACCCCAAATCTCTCCGCGGTGCCCGAATTTGTAGGCGACGTGTACGCGACGCTCCTCTAGCATGCAAACGGCAAGAAACATCAGGGGATTGCCTACCGAGAAGCAGGAGCAACGAGAAGCAGGGCACTCGATGCTGTGTGTTGCCGCTTGGCGACAGCCATAGCTTGCCACTTGGACACTTGGTCTCCAGCATGCCTCGTGACCAACGTGCTCCATTGCAGGGCGACACAGGGCCTTTGCCTTCGATGACCTGCTTGTTGCTGATGAGCACAAAATTTCTGGCTGATTCAACAATTCAGCAGGCTAGGCAAACTCTCATGACGTCGACACGTGCCTCAGGAAAGCAGAGGGTTTGAACGGCGCCCGTGTCCACCTAGGCTTGGCCTGCCTATTTTTACCCTTGAATAGGGAAGTTTTGGAAAGCCGCCCTTGGGGTTTCTGCCTGATGTTGTTTCAAGGCGTTCAGGAGAAGAAGAACACGTGAACGGCATCGACGGCAGCCCGACAGCGTTGCCGCCGCCGGAGGGTTGCCTAAACTCCTTTCCTGGACGTGTGACTGCCCTCGGGGACTGCGATGTAGTTTTCCAACTCTCTGACGAGGACTGCGAGGCCTACCAGTAGTAGTGACACAGAGAGAGCAAGAGGTACCTGGCTCCACGACCCCGCACGGGTGCTCCGGCCGGGACACCTGCTAACTACGTGCGGCGGTTAGCAGAGGCATGCAGGACAGAAGAAAACTTGTCTCGCCGTCGGACCACTCTGTCCAGGACCAACAGACCTCGACGTCAACCCACCTTCACTTGTTGCTGTTACTTATCTCCTCATAACCTCTACCGAGATCGATTGGACAGTCTAACTCAAAGCATGTCGATCTACGAGAGTGAGAAGCCTTCGAGGCCGTCGCGCGACACCGAGGCGCAGACGGACACGGACACAACCCACGACAAGAACTATGTGCGCTCCACCTTCCAGCCGGCGCTTGAGCCTTCCTACGAGGTTGACCCGTTTTCGGCACAGCGTGGGTTCCACACGGATGAAGACTATGTCGACTTCCGTTCCATGGGATGGATCAAGGCCGGTCTCGTAGCCACCGCTGAAGTGAGTCGCAGAGATCGAGCGATTCTCGCTCCAGTTTGTTGACACTCGCAGAACATTGCGCTCGGTACGCTCTCTTTCCCTTCCACCTTTATGCGCCTCGGCATGGCCGGTGGCATCATCGCTACAGTGCTCCTTGGCATTGTGGCGTACATTACTGCCTGGATGCAGATCGAGTTCAAGTTGAGGCACATGGGTGTCATGCACTTTGGTGACGCTGGTGGTGTCATGTTCGGCAAGTGGGGTCGCCGTATTTTGGGCACTGGTATGATTCTCAAGGTGAGCTGCAACACTGTCGGATCGGCCACGCACATGCTGACGAGCAGTCTATGGGCCTTGCTGGTTCGCATGTCCTCGTTGGCCAGGAGGCAATCACGAGCATTTCGTCTCACGTTATCTGCAACGTATGGTGGGGATTCATCGTCACGATTGTCTCGATCATCCTTGCGTACAATCGCGAGTGGCACAAGCTTTGGTGGATGTCGTTTGTCTCCATTGCGTGCATCATGATTGCGTCCATGATCACCATCGTCGGCACCGGTGTGCAGGACGTTTCTGTTCTGAAGGCGGGCAAGAAGGGTGACCTCGGTCCCGTCAAGTGGACTGCTGCCGCCTCCAACCCATCGGTCATGGACATTATTGGTGGTTACACCAACGTCCTCTTCGCATTCGGCGGCAACATGGCCGTCTTCTCGTTCTGCTCCGAGATGAGGAAGCCAGGAGATTTCAAGAAGTCGTTCGCTCTGTCGCAGACTGTCGCCGTCGTCACCTACATCATTGTCGGTGCCACGATCTACAGCTTTGGCGGGCAGTACACGACCTCGCCCGCTCTTACAATGACCTCGAAGCCTCTTCACATCACCTCGTACGCGATTGCCCTCGTCACCATCATGGTTTCGGGTATTCTGGGTGCCAATGTCGGTGCCAAGTACCTTTACGTTACGATTCTGCGTCACTCCGAGCTTCTCACCTCCAAGGGATGGAAGGCCCAGCTCGCGTGGATGGGCATGGTGGCCTTTGTCTGGATTGTCGGTTTCATTGTCGCCGAACTCATTCCCTTCTTCAACCAGCTCCTGACCATCATCTCGGCCCTCTTCTCGGTCTGGTTTGTTCTGGGTGCCGCCGCCCTGCTGTGGCTCTACGACCACTCGCCCTGGTTCTTCGGCATCAACCGCGACCTGGACGGCTGTGAGCCGTGTGACCGCACCCTCAACACCTGGGGCAAGAAGGTCCTGTTTTTCATCGCAGTGGCGAGTATCCTCATCTCGGCCGCAACCACCCCTCTGGGTCTCTACTCAGCCATTCAGGGTATCATCAACGGATACAGCAATGGGGACTTTAACCACCCCTTCGCGTGTTAGACATCTCTTCCTTTGCACACGTCACAATCTCTCTCTCTCTCTCTCACGCACTTTCCCATTATCATAGCCAATTCTCCCATCAACTGTACTGTACAGCCACGGCACATGTCTACCCTCCGGTGTAAGGGCGACGAAGAGGTGGCAGATCGGTGTATAAGCCCCTCAAATGCATGTTCATCATAATTGCCAACGTAGAATCGTCGAGGTTGACTTGTTACTAAGAAGTAAGGCGGGGTTAGGTGGGGAACTCCTGACGGTCTGTAACCTGTAAGAGCGTGGCCGGAGGTCCGTTTGCATCTCGTCTGCTATTGGCAAGCGACTGATTACCCATAAATTTCCGCCTTGCAAACACGGGGTCTGGGAAGGTTAAGTCCTGGGAGGTAGATTAGGAATTTGAGAGGAGTGCCTATTTCCCACTCCTAGATGCATTGCGATGCAGTGTTGCCCATAAACACAATATGTCCAAACCTTACAGTACAGTGCACAGTAAATGTACATAGATAGATACAGCATACGATGACTGAGCGGAACACGTACGGAGCGTGGTTCCTTTCACGTTGCCCCAGCCAGAATTCTTGCAAGTTCCCGCTTGGCGTCGTTGCACATCTCGTCCACACTTCGGCCATAGAGAACTCCGTACCGTGCCTCCAAGTCTTGGCGGATCAACTGCATATCGTTGCCCATGGGTGCTTGCCAGTCGTACATGCGTCCGAGGTGGCGACTACTCTTCACAAGCCAGCGCCCGCGGTCGCGCCGACACGCGTCGTACGCGGTCACGGCAGCCGGGAGAGTTGCCTTGGTCGTTGTGGGGTCGGACAGGAGTGTCGCTAGTACGGCTGCGTCCTCGACGCAGAACCCAGCGCCAGCACCGTGGTGTGGTGACGTGCCGTGAGCGGCGTCCCCACTCAGCGCAACCCGCCCTTGCGTCAAGGACGGGACCTCGTTCTCCAGATCAAAGATCGCCCACTTCGATGGTCAGCTACTGCCAACTCATCGAACACCTACCACACTCAGTTCCTCGTTGCACATGCCCAGCAGTGAAAGTACGGCGGGGCTCCACCCATCAAAGTCATGGAGTGCCTCCGCTCGCGTGCCTTTGCGAGTCAACCGCTCCGAGTCTGGCCACTCGCCATCGTACTGGTGGAACGCAACAATGTTGAGCATCTTGCCGTGCACGACCGGGAAGGTCAGGAGGTGGCCGTTGGGGCCAAGCTGTCGTCAAACACAATCCTAACTCGAGGCAGCTCACGTGCATGTACGAATTTTGGCCCATGTCTGGTCCAACTGCAGCCGTGGCCTGTTCGACCGGGATCAGACCGCGGTACGCGATCTTGTGCGTGAAGCGAGGCAGGGCGCAGGGCGCGTCGTCGCCGAACATGGCTCGTCGCACGCGGCTCTTGATGCCGTCGCATCCAATAACGACGTTGGCGGTTGCGCTGGTCCCGTCCTCGAATCGGAGAGTCACGTCTTCGCTAGCCGGATCCTGCTTGACGGCGACGAGGTTTTTGCCAAAACGCGCAATGTCGGCGGGAAGAAGCTTTACCATCTCATCGAGGAAGTGTGCTCGGTGCACCGCATTCTGGCCAAACTCGTTGTGGATAGTAAACTCAATGGTGGGTATCTCACCCTCGGCGAGCGTTGGGTCATACCCCTTGACATAGTCAAAGAAGACACCGTCGGCACGCTTCTGTGGCGATGTGTTGCGCGTGCAAACGCGCTCGAACGCATCATATACGCCCCTGTGACATATCTTCATTGCTTCAACCGCGTTAGGTGTGAAGCTTACACCTGCTCCGATCTCGCCAAACGCCGCGGAGCGCTCATACACCGTCACTTTGAGACCGCGGGCATGCAGTGCAATCGCCAGCGTCAGGCCCGCTATGCCCCCGCCGACGATCGCGATCGAGAAGTCCTTGTCCGTGGTGACGACCATCGAGTAATGAGTGATACGCAGATGCAACGGTCTCCCTGTCGGAAATCAACAGAAATGGATGACTCGGGATGGTGGGCATTGCCGGACATCGGGGCTAGCCATGCCGGTATGCCAGCATTATCAGTACTGATAACATCGTCATTAATTCGCATTTCGGTATTCAAATCGCGCAAAAGTCTTGTTCCTGTCGATCGCGTCGCCAGGTGCATCCCTTCGTTCGTATTGTAGCTGCTTCGCTCATTTGACCAACCAATGCAATCTGACCTGGATGCAAACCTCCAGCAATAGAAATACACAATTTGCGGACAATGGCATCAACCAGTCGCTAGGACATGGCGGTGTGTTTGAGAACCGTATGAGCAACGCTGTCAGCGCTTGTTCGCCCCCGAGACAGTGCGCTTGCCGCTCGGTCAGCTTTGCAGGACACACCTGGTAGCACGCTGTCGATCGTCATCCTCACGGCTATTTCACTATTTTGCTCACGCCTCCATATTGGTGGTGTAGTAGAGACGTGGCCATACACCGACCCCAACACAGTCGATCTATTCCTCAAGCTTCCATGCACATCTCTACAGTTGTGTCTTATTCCTCCACACTCTTCATCTCGTTATCGTCGCCCAACGACATGTTTCGGAGAGAGCTGGCCATGCTGCTGAGCCACCCGCCACTCTTGCGCCAGGGTTGGGCGATGACTTGCAGCCTGGCAAGAGTGCACAGTTACTTCTAAATGCACCATTTGGCGTTAGGGCCAGGAGGGCAGACATATTCGTCGGGACCGGCGGCCTCCGCGAGCGCCTCGGCCTCGCGCTTCATTTCCTCGCGCTTCTTGATGCACCACTTGGCGTTAGGGCCAGGAGGGCAGACATATTCGTCGGGACCGGCGGCCTCCGCGAGCGCCTCGGCCTCGCGCTTCATTTCCTCGCGCTTCTTGATGCACCACTTGGCGTTAGGGCCAGGAGGGCAAACATAGTCGTCCGGGCCGGCAGCCTCAGCAAGAGCCTCGGCCTCCCGTTTGGCCTCCTCGCGTTTCTTGATGCACCACTGGGCGTTGGGGCCGGGAGGGCAGTGGTAGTCACTGCCGTCACGAGCGGAAACCTCGTTGGCGTTGCCAATAGGCGACGCCGAAGCGGCGCCGAGCAGAGCAAGGATAAGGAACTGGACACGCATACTTGAAGGAGGTCTGGGACGTTTTGCCCTCCAGTCCCTTCAAGAAAGTGCCACATTTATACCTTTTCGCAAAGCAGGCAGGTAGTATCCATGCGGTTGTGAATGTACCGCACGTCCCAGCACACCACTGATCTTGCTATGTGGCCCCATACGATCTCTCCACACAGGCCCTGAGCAACACGCGGTGCATGTTCCTCATTTCGAGCTAATCGATAAGCGTGCCGACATTCCCGGCATTTTAGCAAACGTACCGTAGCTGCATCGTCGAGTGTAGTGCGTTAGGGACCTTACGGCTCCGCTGTTCCATCATGCGCACGGATAAGCGTGGCCACATATGTATAAACTGGTGGACTACACGGTCACCCAGTGAAGGCGTTCACTGACCCGCACGTAAACAGCCAAGCAAGGGGCATCGGCAATTAGCTCAGTTTAGGCGTTGGGGACACTGTCCAGTCAAGCACCGCGCGACGATTATAGTTAGGTGTATGACGCCGTGCGCCCTTCAACGACGGCATTGCGCACCCGGGGTGTCCGGAATGTGTAAGTTTGTCGAGGTGTCAGAGCTCTGCATTGTGAAGGCTTGAGGCCTGCTGACCGAGGAGGTCGGTGGTGCGGCATTGCAGCTGCGACGCAGCGTGAACGTCCCCCACATGGCCGACGACATCGTGCGTCACTGAGCAAGCGTACGTCATCCCAACGCACACGATAACGCTGATCGATCTGTTGCACCGCGACTGACACTCTGTAGCTGCCGGCGGTCAGGTCAGTTAGCATTCGAAGCCTCCGTAGCTGCCGGCCAGCGGGTCAGTTAGCCTGGGGAAGCTAGCGGCTGACTGAAAACACCATGTGAGGTACGCCTTAATCGGACTTGTCCCCTTGCATGCAAGACTTACCTCCCCCTCTATGTTGGAGGAGCTCGTGGAGCGTCAGCGGCGAGGGCATGTGATGAGTGGTGGTCCAGGCAACAGTAGAGTATCGGTACTACCTCTTCACATCAAACCATCCGCAATCGTCTGTACACAAAACGCGCGGTCTGGACAAGGATGATAAGAAGTCCTGCACGGGTTGGCTCAAGCCGCCGAGGAGTGGCATGACTACCGATGGTGAATTGAACACCATAATCACCGCGGAGAAGTACCGGACCGCATGGTGCTTCGTTCACAATTCGACACTCCTCCCATCCCTCGTGACCGTGAGAGAGCGCTTACCTCTGCACAGGTGGCATGTGCTTGCACGCGATGATACATAATCGGTGAGGGGCCGTGACCGTGGATGATGCGGCTCTAGTCAGGACGATCCAGTTAGGGACGCCTGCACGTAGCCTTTGGACCGACTTCCTCCAGGAAGCAGGAGATTAAACCTATATGGATGTACGCACCTTGGGCTGTTATCACTCGCCTTGTCAAACTTTGCAACGTCTCAGCATACCGCCGCACAAGATAGCGTGAACAATTGGAAGAGGTTGGTCTGTTCTGAGTTGCAGTGTGCAGTGAGATGTTTAGGTCATCCATACGTTGAGTGGGCCAGCATGGTCGGGCCAAGCCCGGCTGTGTGGGATCGGAGTTACCCGTTCGCGGGGCTCCTCCCACTTGGGGAGCTCGGATCTCGGCTGTGACTAGCCCACCCGAGGCCTGACCCAATCTGTGCTTCTCAACTGTCAACACCTCAGCAATCCACAATGGACAAAGGCCAGTTGGGCGAAATGTTTGGTCCACGGCAGATGCGCAATTGTCTGCCGTGCAAGAAACGCAAGATTAAATGTGAGGAAAACGTGTTTGCGGTACGCTGATGCTGTAGGTGACCGCAAGATACCATGTATGTCGGCAATCACCACGCGCCTCGGTAGTCGATCACCAGCTAACTTCCGTAGGCGGCCCATGCGCCCTTCGTCGAGACGTCAAGAGCTGCACACCAGCATTAAACCGGCTTGAGGAGTATACTCCAGAAACGTTTACGGCAACCGAGTGGGCATATCACTGTAAACAGTGGGCTAACGTTAGTGGATACGTGTCATCTAGGGACTTTCAGTTGCTGGCCCAACGGTTGGAGACACTGCAAACTCGGGTACAGGAGCTGGAATCTGCGGTTGGTGTTGGCACATCCAGCTCAAATGGGCCAGTGGGGGAGATCTCGGCGACTTCAGGAGGGGATGAAGGGTCACCAACGACACAAGCACGCGTCATGTCCCGGAGGCATCTCGGAGACGACGAGATGGTGTTCGCGCTCGAGGATTTCCAGATGAGCCACCGAATAAACGCTATGCGCAACATCAGTGACTCCCCCGAGATCACTGCCGCGCGCGGTACCTCTGGAGGCGGCCCAGCAGATGTTGCGAGTGCCCCATCTGAACTGACCGACGACCATCCGTTGGCGTTTCTAGTGTCGCCGTCTACCGATTACATTGGCAAGGCACTCAGTCTCCTGCCGGATCAACAGACATGCGAACTTCTCGTGCAGCAATACTTCGAGAATGTAGAGTGGTTCCAAAGGGTTTGTGCCACCGAGTCGTCTGCAACGCTTACCGATCTCAGTGTCTACATTACCCCACTTTTATGGCTCAGTGTCGGCAGTTTTGGACCGATCCTCCCCCCACAAGCCAACTGTCGCCTGACTTTGTTTGCACCTACTTCATGGTCATCTGCTTGGGTCTTCGCACCGTCGTTGACTCGCTTCCTGGCATGACAAATGCCCTCGCTCAGGCTGACCAGCTGTACCATGCAGCTGAGGGTGTGTTGTGGTGCAGTCGGTTTCTCCACCGCCAGACGTTTGAGTCACTTCAAGCCATCTCCCTCATGACGATCTATGGCTTTGGCGTGGAGGACGGCGCAGACGCAACTTGGGCTCTGATGGGTGGGTGCGGTGTGGGGACTTCGCTGACGCCACACAGGTGCCGCAATTAAAATCGCGCAGAACCTAGGTCTCAACCGCCTCGAGGCTGAGGCGCCAGACAAGGTATGGTCTCCGGTCTGGGGTTCGCTGCGGAAGCGCGAGATGGGCCGTCGCATTTGGTGGACACTGGCGGCCCTCGACTGGTCGCATGCCATAGCTCATGGATCCACCTGTGAGGACAGAAGTGGGAGGTTTTGCTGATCGCAGACTGCATCCATCCCACTCAGAACCTGGCCGCGTTGCCTCTCAACATTGAAGATGACAAGCTGGACGACCCCAATGCCAGACCACAGCCACTCAATGTCTACACTGTTCGTGCTTTGGATCGCGCGATGCTAACGCTTAGCCCATGAGCATGCAGATATTCCGGTTCAAGTTTGTCACGCTTTATCGCCAGATCACGGACCACATGATGACGCACCACAACCCCTCATACACGTATATCCTAACGTAGGTCCTGTCAAGGTGAAACCTGACAACAGAATGGATGACAAGGTCATTGAGCTTGCTCGCGGCTTGCCAAGGCATTTCGAGGATCCAACGCAACTGCCAGCGGATGCGGACCGTGGGGTAAGCATGACCCCAAGAGACAGTCCCTAACTTTAGCTTGTGCTGGACTCCATCTTCCTCAATGTGATGGCCAATACCCGACTTGTGCGTCTCCATCGCCCATATTTACTCCGAGGGTACCAGGATGCGCGATATGAAAGATCCAAAGAGCGTTGCATCCAAGCGTCTAGGATGATCCTGCAGCTTATTGAGCTGGCACAACGCCGCGCCCCGGTGTTGCTGAGTTTCTGGATTGTGCTTTTCTACGCATTCTCCGCGGTGCGTGCGTTTTCTGAGAGTCGTGCTGATGGGAAGGCCGTTCCCGTGGTGATTGACCATCTCTTTGAGCCGACAGACGCCAAACGCCACTCGATCGTCCAGTTGATCGCCACATTCCGGTTTGTACGAGAGTATGGTCTCGCTAACGATAGGGAACACATGCCCATCAGCCCAGCGGCACGCAAGAGTGTATATGTTTTGGAGCAGCTGCTTGGTGCGTCGTCTGCGCTGACTGTTTGACACGAAGGGACTGACAAGCAGAGGTTGAGAACGTCTTCCGTGAACCGCCTCTGGGTAGCCCCCCCACCAAACGCCGGCGTGCTGATAGCACGTCCACCACCACCACGGCACTGTCACCTGGCAATTCGCAACAAGATGAGCTGCTACGGTCAACGATCCGGAAAATCCTCGTGCGTGTTTTTGTCATGATTGCAGCTTACCACAGGCATCCGCCGCTTTCAGCGAAGCGCAGAAGGGCCAGGCGGCGCCAGCTGTCGTCGAGCATCCACCAGTCGTGTCCACGGGTGCGGAAGACGGAGCCAACGCCTTGGGGCTTGGTCTGGACGATGCTCTTGGTCTTGGGCCAATGTGGGGGACGACATCATTTGATATCCTGGACTCGCTGTGGACGCAGACGGACAGTGCATGGCCGGGTCAGTAGCGAATCTGCTTGCGATGACCAAGCAGTTGTGTGTATGATGTACAGTATCATGAAACCGCAAACAGTGCATACCATTCAGCCCAAACCACAACCCAACTCCTCAAGTCGACTGTAACTGTTGCAACAACCATAGTCCGATACCTCCATTCTCACTCAAAGATGCCATCGCCAGGCAGGATGTTTCCAGTCGAGAGCCTGGATCTCCTCCTGGGTTAGACCCTGGAGCTTTGAGTCGACGTCGACCTTTTGACGACGCTTGTTGTCCCAACCAAGGAATAGCAGCAGCAGGATGCTAGTGATAAGGATGATCATGTTTCCGCCGAGATTGAGGCCGTTGCCGATGGGGTAATTCGGGCCGTCGGTGGGAAGGAACGACCATGTCGAGATGAGACCGCCGAGGTTACCAATCATGACGTTCCAGCCAATGGCCGTGGATCGAGCGGAATCGGAGAGGACATTGATGGCGACTTGGGCGTTGCAGAGACATCCGAATGGGAACGCTCCGCTTACGACGAGGAATACGGCGCCATAACGTGCCTTGGAGCTCGTAGTGGCCAAAAAGATGATGTAGCCGGCAATTGCGAGGCATGAGCTTGAAATGAACAGAACAAGACGTCGATCAATCTTCCAGGACACGAAGGGGATAATCAGGTTTACTACCACACCGACGACATATGGTGGCACGGTCCACAGCTGCTGGCGGACCACAGTCTCCTTGGGATAAATAGTTTTCACAATTGTAGGGGTGAAGAACGCAATGCCCTGCACAGTAATGTTGACGAAGAGGAAGATCC
The DNA here is from genome assembly GCA_002335565.1 of Cutaneotrichosporon arboriforme. Lineage (NCBI taxonomy): Eukaryota > Fungi > Basidiomycota > Tremellomycetes > Trichosporonales > Trichosporonaceae > Cutaneotrichosporon > Cutaneotrichosporon arboriforme. Next base: position 280,031 of record BEDW01000014.1, on the reverse strand, counting down.
AAGACACGGCGAGCGTGTTGGGGTTAACGACACCAGCCATGAGCTTCTTGCGGTCAAGCTTATCGGTGACCTCGGTCGTACCAACGTTTTCGCTCTTAACACGAGCAATGGCGAGAGCCTTCTCCTCGGCAGTGAGCCACCTAGCATTGTGCGGGTGGTCGGTCATAGTCCAGAAAGCGATGATGGAGACACCCATGGTAATAATGCCTTCAACGAGAAACAGCTGCTGCCACGAGTGAACACTGCCGATGCCCTTGAGACTCAGAATACCCGAGGCGAGTAGTCCGCCAAATGCACCTGCAAGCGGCGCAGTGCAGAGGTAAAGGGCAAGGCGGAAGATTAGCTCTGCCTTGCGGTACCACCTTGAAAGGTAATAAGCGATGCCTGGAAGTACGCCTGCTTCAAAAACGCCCAGCATGAAGCGCACAGCGACCGCGCCGCCAAAATTCTTGACAAAGGCGGTCATCATGGACATGAACTGGGCGGTCAGTACATATTTTCACCTTCAGCATAGGTCCTTATCACACTCACGCCAAAGCCAAAGGAAATGAGCGGGAGCCACTTGGCAGGTCCGAAGTACTTGCAAGCAATGTTTGACGGGATCTCGAACACAATGTACGACACGTAGAATGCGGTCAACAAAATGTTGTACTGATATCCTTTGAGGTGAAGGTCCTTTTCCATGCCTGCGATACGCGCATTACCGATGTTGGCACGGTCGATGAAACACCACAAGTACAGCATGGCAACGGTGGGGACGACGAACAGGTCAATCTTTCGAAGGAGCCTCTTCTCGGCATTCTTGTCGAACTGAATAAGCACATTTCCTGACTGTTAGTTAAACTGTAACTGTGGTGTGAGGTTGTTATCACTCACCGTGCTCATCGGTCACGGTGTGGCCCCGCTCTGCAGCAGTCTCGAGTGTCTCATGGTGCTCGACCTGACCACCGCCCTTCTCGTCAATGGAGAAGTTGTCCCTTGGCGGAGTGGCCTCGACGTTGTTGTGGGCCAGGGTCATCTTCCGTTGCGCCAGTAGTGATGCTTGATGGCACTGATGAGGAAATCACGGCCGCGTTGAAGCGCACGCTGACTTATGTAGCAACATTCTAACTCGGGCCCCGAGGAACAAGCGGATCAGCTGATAGGGCACCAACCAGAGCGACTTCAAAGCATTCGCTCGGCACACCCCACTCCAAGGACTTCGACGTAACGATTCCGGACGCCATGGCCTGTACTCCTTCACGGGGTCCCCGCGGGCATCAGGGGTGTCCCGGCAAGGAGTGAGACACAGCTGGAGAGCGCGCCTGCGCGCGCGTCGACTCCACTTGCTGCATTTGTGCCCTGCAGTAACAGGTGGCAGCGCAAGTTGTCCGAGCGAAAACGCGGTAAAGTAGTTACTTGATGTCCGGCACCTGCCGCTCGCCAAATGCACACACATGTTTACCCGTGACCATAGCCAAGCCTTTTGTCAGCCTCGGCATGTGAATTCTCCTTAGAACCTGACCAGATCATGGCATGGGCATGTGCCTCTGACGTGAAGGCTGGCCTGAGCAACTGGGTCTGTGTTCCTCCTGTCGTGCGACCACCGGCCATCTCCGCAAGTGATCTGGCCCGGTTGACGCTTCCCTCCACGTACGCGGCGTTGCCGCGGGATCTTGATACCAGCAATGCAGCAACTCACAGTATGTAGTGGGTGTTCCCGTGTTCACTCTGGTGGGCACTTTGAACCTTAGTCCCCTGGGGAACTGCCCCGAGGACGCGGAGTCCCCTGGTTCTTGCCACACGACGATCGCGTGGCAGCATACAGTTATTGCAATTGCAACCCATGCAATGTTGCAATGTTGCATATTGCATGCGCGCCTGCCTTGCACTTTGCACGTTACATGATCAAGGATCGCAGGATTTGTATATTTCTACGCGTGTGCAGTAGTACGTACTGTGCGACTGTACATAGTGTATGTATACTACTCTACATTGTCTTCCATAATTCTGCATGGTGATTGCACGTGGTCAGTCAATCCGTTTGATATTTTGATAAATCGATAGAGGCGAGGGTAGTTGCCGAACACCAGTTCCGCGGCATCGCCGCGGTGTTCCCGACAGCCGATGTTGGTATGGTCGCCCTTCTACTGTTTGGCCAAGCGCCGAGCCGGGGTGGTGCCGCGGGGCCGTCGGCGCGTGATGTCTCTACGTTGTTGCTACGGAACGCACAGGGGTCGTCGCAATGCTTAAAGTGAGGATCTCAGATGCCTGGGTTAAGGTGACCACACAACTCCTACCTCCAAAACATACACCTCTGCGACGCGGTCGCCACCCAGCAAAGACTCAATCCTGCAAGGCATTCTTTCAGCATGACTGTCAACGGAACAACACAGGGCACGGCGAGCAAGCCCAGCTTCAAGCAGCTGCACGTCGCCAGTGAGTCAACTTGAGCATCACAGGTTGCTGATGTCAGTCGTCGGTGGTGGTCTTGGCGGCATGGCAGCTGCCGTTGCGCTTCGTCGAGCGGGTCACAAGAGTAAGTAGAGGTCACGGGAACACGTCTAGCAAGGTGTACCACTAACGGTAGTTTCCATTTTTGAGCGCCGCGACTTCAAGGTGGAGGTTGGCGCCTCGATCTCGTGCGCCGCCAACGGCGGTCAGTGGCTCAAGGAGTGGGGTGTCGACGTTCGCAGGGGCAAGCCTGTCAACCTCATGAAGCTGGTTATGCGCGACTGGGACACGGGCAAGATCCTCAACCAGTACAACCTTGACCACTACGAAGGTGACTGGGGAATCCCCTACTACATGTTCCACCGTGTGGATATGCACGAGATGTTGCTCGAGGTTGCAACTTCACAAGACGGCCCCGGTGAGCCGGCCTCGGTCGTGGTGGACCACATTGCCAAGTCGCTCGACTACGACAAAGGCGTTGTGACTTTTGAGAATGGCAAGGTTGTGGAGGCCGACCTTATCATTGGAGCGGACGGTATCCGCTCGACTCTGCGCCGCGAGATCGGCGTCATTCCCCAGATGCGGTCTGCGCCTCAGACCGCCTACCGCTGCAACGTCCGCAAGTCCGACATTGAGAAGCTTGGCCTCATGCCCGATGCCGTTGACCCGGCCATTCAGTTCTGGGGCGGCTACCCCAAGGATGGCCTGAACCGCTACTACAAGATTGTCATGAGCCCTTGCTCCGACGGCGAGATTGTTTCGTTCTACTGCTTCATGCCTACCGAGATGACCAACCACACGCAGGAAGGCTTCCAGTTTGCCGAGGTGCCAGTGTCGGACATCATGGCGGGCGACTACTCTCGCCTCGACCCCAAGTGTGCCGACCTCATTCGCAACTCGATCGACCGCATGCCCTGGCGCCTTTACGTCCACCAGCCTTACCCCTTCTGGCACAAGGGCAAGTGCGCTGTCCTGGGTGACGCCGCGCACCCCATGATGCCCCATCAGTCGCAGGGAGCTTGCATGGCAATCGAGGACGCTGCTGCTCTCGGCATCATCTTCTCGCCCGAGTACGGCTTCACAAACAACGTCGAAGCTGGCCTTGCCTTCTTCGAGCACATCCGCAAGCCCCGCGCCACCCGGGTCCAGGCTGCCTCGGCTCGCGCCACCGAAAACCTCAACGAGCGCATCGGCTTTACCTCGCTCACTGCTCCCGAGGCTGAGCTTGCTGCAAAGGAGGGCAAGCTCACCGTCAATGAGATGAACGAGTACGACATGAAGGGGCACATCGCTAAGGAGGCCAAGACCTTCCAGAACCTGTACTCCTCCCCGACTGGTTCTCCGAAGGTCTCGGCGTCCAAGGTTCCAGTTGCTGCATAGGGAAGGACAGAGTCGTGTAGTACGGCGTGTTGTAATCTGGTTCTAGCCAAATGCATAGTTATAGCATCTATTTTCCTTTCTCGAAAGTGCCAGCACTTGTGGCGAAATGATTTTGAACTGGCCAGAGCCTTTGTGACTGAACTGACTCGTCGGGGGTGTCGGCAAGACGGTCCTAAGCGTTCGCCCACTCTGGAAACAGCTGTTGAACATGGAGTTTTGAGAGCCTGTCAGCTGTCAGGACTATGACCGGGCAAGATGGACCTTCAAAGAGGGGTGGGATTGATTGGTGCTCCCTGCGTACCACCGCATCGTTCCAGTCTCACGCCCGATTGAGCGTATTTGGTAAATTGACCGATGCACTGAAATCTGAAATGAAAGGAGCGTAATCAATATGATTGATCGGCTTAATGAAAATGCCCGTATCCTCACTGTGGAGCCTGTCACCGATTGAGGGGACGGTGACGCCCTCTCTGGCATTTGGAATCGAAGCATTATCCGAGTCAGCAACGCGACAGCACCGACAGTATACTGACCATGCATATGCCCGTGCCATATGGGTGACGGCCGTCGCTGACGGCGCGAATGACCGACCGGATGAGCATGCGACCGGTATTTCCGCGGAGCCCCCGCGGCCCCACGGCACAACCGGTTAGCTCGGATCGGGCGGGACTTGAGTTACCACCACAGGCTGCAAGTTGCCGGCGATAGCAGGCGGGATGGAATTCGCAGCGTCGCATATGCACACAGCAGTATGTCAGCAGGTAGCAGGTGGGCATGGGACCGCGTAACCGAGAGCCAGGGACGGCACGGTGCAGCTCAGCTTGCACACGGCTACGCGCTGATGCGTGTATAAGTGAGCACGAGCATACGTGCGTCACAGCCTATCCCCAGACCATCCTTACGTCGGTGCAGCCAGCTATCAACTTCTGGTAAGTCAAACGGCCGCCAGGATGTGCTAACTTCAGCCACCGTGCTTTGTCACTGCTTAGAACCCATCGACCAATATGCGCGGAAAGGTCTCTCTTGAGGAAGCTTTCGAGCTGCCCCGCCTCGCGGCTCAGACCAAGGAGAAGGCCGAGCTGTACATTGCGCCCCAGAACCGTGACCGTTACTTCGAGGAGGTCCTCAACCCGTGCGGCAACCGCCTGGAGCTCAGCAACAAGCACGGTATTGGCTACACCATTTACTCGGTGTACTCGCCAGGACCGCAGGGATGGTTTGACCGCGCCGAGTGCGAGAAGTACGCCACAGAGGTGAACGACTTCATTGCCGGTGAAATCAAGAAGCATCCAGACCGCATGGGTGCGTTCGCCGCTCTCTCAATGCACGACCCCAAGCAGGCCTCGGAGGAGCTCAGGCGCTGCGTCAAGGAGTACGGTTTCCTTGGTGCGCTCGTCAACGACGTACAGCACGCTGGTCCGGACGGCGAAGAGTACATCTTCTACGACCAGCCCGAGTGGGATGTGTTTTGGCAGACCTGTGTCGACCTTGACGTGCCATTCTACCTTCATCCCGAGCCTCCTATGGGTACGTACCGCAAGCAGCAGTACGAGCAGCGCCCATACCTCATTGGCCCTCCCATCTCTTTTGCCAACGGGGTCTCTCTACACGTCCTCGGCATGATCACCAACGGCGTATTCGACCGCTTCCCAAAGCTCAAGGTCATCCTTGGCCACCTGGGCGAGCACATCCCAGGCGACTTCTGGCGTATCAATCACTGGTTCGAGCACTGCTCTCGGCCGCTTGCCCTGTCACGTGGCGACACCTTCTGCAAGCACGAGCTTCTCCACTACTTCCGCAACAACATCTGGCTGACTACGTCTGGCAACTTCTCCACAGACACTCTCAAGTTCTGTGTTGACCATGTCGGTGCTGATCGCGTCCTGTTCTCCGTCGACTCTCCTTATGAGCACATTGATGTTGGTTGCGGGTGGTACGATGGACAGGCCAAGGAGATCATGAAGGCCGTTGGTGGTGAGAAGGCCTACAAAGACATTGGCCGTGACAACGCCAAACGCCTCTTCAAGCTGGGCAAGTTCTACGACTGTGATGCTTAGTGCCTTTTGGAGGGGACGCGGGAGTGGCAGTGGTCATGTAGCACACGTTACGCTTGATGCATCAGAGGTTCTTCACAGTTTGGTATGAGCCAATCGGGGTTGGTGCCCTGCGTTGTACATACTGTATGTACAATACAAGCGCAAACGCAACTCAAGAACGCAGAAAAGCATGCCAAATAACGACTGTGTAGATCTTGCCGTGCCCATCAGTTTCGCTGTACAACGCTTCTTCCCCACAGCTACAGATCACACTAAGATGATTCGAATAAGAATCAAAGCTTGATTGTTGAGGTTGGGACCACATCATTTTCAAATGGCATTCTGCCGCTTAAAGAGGCTGCTCTTGTACACATGTTTGAGCGTAGCAACTGTGGTTTGCCACCACTCCCTCTGAGATTATAATTCTCGCTTTGCCAAGGTGAGAGACGCAGTCACGATGCCCTGGACATTACCGGGCCCTAGTTCTACCTTTATGTGGCAAGGCAATCTCAATCTAAACCCTGACACAACTCAAGCAGCGTGGACCTGCTGTCCCGAGACTTACCGCCGCGCTCGGCCTCCTCCAAGCGCACCCCCTTCACCAAGTTTTCAAAGAGAAACGTCGATATGGTTCAGCTCGTGGCTCTTCCCAAGCCCCGACGTTGCACCTCTCTCAGGCTCGTCCTCTCTTCCTCACACAATGGCCGTCCCCGCCGTCCCCGCACCCCCTCCCCGCACTCCATCTCGGCAGATTACACCAAACCGGGCATTTTTACTCCCAGCTAACCCTCCCTCACCTTGCGGTCAACTCCCTCTTCGCCGTCCTCACATCTCCGCCCCAGTCCTTCAACAAAAGACCATCAAAAGCAAACCGCGTACGCCAAAAGCTCAACAAAGTTCAAAGCTGGCCGTGTTGCACAGGTCCCCTCTCAAAATCTCTCTCGTGAGATGGGGGCAGGCTGCTTAGGTCGACTGATTCCGTCCCAAGGGCGCACACACAGCCTAAACCCAAAGCCCTTCAACTGAAGAAGTATCCGAGGTTGGGCCTGCAACATTAGAGACATTTTACAACACAGAGCTCTTGGCAAAAGTTCTGGCGGGTTTCAAACTTGGGCATACTACTGGCGTCCAAGACCTAAAACCCGCGCAAAAAACACTCCAGCACCTATGCGTTAGGGGCAGGGCTGTATATACCCCAACATGCCGCATTAACTATTGGGGAAATGCCACTCCACAGCAACGAGGAAGTGTGCGCTACCTCCACGTCCTTGACGTAAAGGAGGGAGGGTTGGAGGACAGGGACACCTCCACTCTCCCCTCTGTTATGGTGATAAGGAAAGCCCGCTCGGCGATGTACCCCTTTACCCGCCCATTGCCCAGATGCGAGATATTGGTGGACTTTGGCGATGCGAAGTATTGGTCCACTCATGTTAAGCCCGAGAGAGCGTTGATTTGGCTGCCCAAAACGACAGCAGTAGTGTGCACAAAACGGCTCGTTCTGCACTGTCAATATCTCGAATTGCCTGATTCTCTTGGGAGGGTTTTTCGTCTGAATGGTTCAGCGCTTTTTGACCTGTTGCCCTCTCAGCTTCCTCCAGAGGTAGTTATCATCATATCGTTTCAAGGAAGACCACCAAAAGGGGTTAGGTTTGTTCTTCCCCGGAGTATGAACCTTCTAGCTGTCTTGGCAAATTGGATATCCCCTGCGCCCCGAACTACGTTTCACTTGGTCGGTATGGAGCTGTTCTTGTGTGGTGGAGCAAGCTGCGTCGGAACAGCCATTCACACAAACCATTTAAGCAGGATGAAGGCCATCCTTCGCAGGATGTCGAGCTCGCCTGGTTACCGTGCAAACCTGGAAAGGGTCGAGTGGTCTTCAAACAAGGATTACTACTCAAGCCCTACTTTCGAGGACGTGAAAAGGCGCGCAATTGACAAAATATACCCCGAGTTCTCTAAGCCTGATCTACACTAAAAGCAAGAGTCTCCGAGAGCGTCAGTAATTAGGAACACTTGCAACGTTCGTTTCTCCGACAAATGCAAACAGCCTGTAGTTCATTTTCTCATGCGTCTAGCCACTTTGTCATGGTTCTGTGGTGCCGGCCCCTGCTGCAAACCAGACTGTGTTTGTATGGACTTCCTGTCCGCTGGGGAAATATACTGTATGCACAATATCGTACACCGGTGACGAAATCAATCGAGTACTAACATATGTACCTGTACAGAACGTACTTACAATACACTACCTGAATTGCTCGCAAAGTTTGGGATCTAGTTGGTACAGCACAGAACAGTACAGTACAGTAGATCGTGTACTGACTGCCATTCGTGGTCGGGACGGCAAAGCACAACCCCTGTCTAAACGCGCTGGCATGGCAATAAAGCTATCCTCATAGGGGTGGGTCTACTGACGTCTCGCTCTGCGACTGTACAGATCCCAGGGGTTTGTCCGAGAGGTCTTGAACTCCGTCACCTCTAGAGGCATTCATTGACGGCAATTGCCACAGGTGCAAGCCAATAGCGCGTGGCACAGTGAACTGCGCGGGCGGGCACTGTAGCTCTAAGTTCAACAATGTCAGAGAATTGACTTGCTTCTGACAGTGGCGGTGATGCATCAGAAGCAATTATTGGAACAGGGGTGAGAATGCAAAATTTGTACAATAGTGAGCGTTGGCCAGAACGGCCCATTTAGCGGTCATCACTTCTCTTCCGCAAGGATCCACTTTCATCAAAACCGCACAGCAGATTGCAAAGAGGTATACGTTCCATCACCAAGGTTGCGTTTTATGCCTCATAAATGGCATATCTTGCTGTTGCTACTGTGGCTAAGCAGGTGCCACCTATTTCAAGAAATCAACGCAACTGAGCCGGAACGATGGCCAGTCCTTCTAAAAGTACCGAGGCTGCATCTCCTTTTCGGTGGCGCAGTTTGCTCAATTTTAGCGATCACAGCTCTCCTCCCAGCAGCCCAACGACTCGTAATCAAGAAAGCCTTTCGTACAGCCAAGGCAAGAGAGATAAAGATGGTCGTCACAGCCCAGACTACTCGTCCATTTCTCTCTCTCGTTTGGGGCGCCCCCCAACCCCACCAACGAAGCGTGGGTGTTCTCAATCCAACCTCCCTTCGAATCGCGACCGTTGCGTCAGTCGACCTGCCACCATTAACCCCGCTTTGCTTCACACTCGTGGAACTGCTCCTTCTGTCAAGATCAACCCAGCTTTGTCGAACAATTCCAGTTCTGTCACTTCTGCGACAATCAATCATCTGCGCCCCGTGAAAACTTTCTCCAACCAGCGACGCAGCAGCAGTCCTCAGACTCAGGTTGCGCTTCTACCGCGTGAGCCCACCCCAATTACTGGTCTCCCATCTGGGTTGTCTCTTGCGGTCCCTCCTCTGGACAGTGTTGCGCGTTCGGGAACCTCTTTACGCTCCGCAACTCACTCACCCACTCCTTCATCCCGCTTTTCAAGCAGGAGCCGCCATACCTCTTCACCCTCACCTTCCACAGTGGGACCTTTTAACAGGTCGTCCTCAGTTGTGGCTCAAAAGCAAAGCGCACATCGGAGGAGCAACGCTAAAGCAAAGGCTGACCGCATAACTGCAGGATTACAGAAAAACTCGGCCCAAAGTTGGAGTGAAAAGGGAAAAGGTTCGACAAACTCGAGAAAAACGCGTCTCGGCTCACGTCCGGTTGAGAGGGCGGTTGGACCCGATACCTTTGCAGTTCATCAAAATGCGAACCTCCAAACGGTACTGACAGGCTCAAGGCAGTTTGCCAGCGCGGCAAAAGATCATTGGGTGAAAACGCTTTTGCATGTCTGCATAAGATCCGAGCAAGTGTTCACTCCAGATAGATCTTTGTGGAACTGGAACCAAATGACCACTGAGCAGCGGAGCTTTGTGCGCTACGTACACATCATGGATGACGGCAAGCGCAGCCCTTCGGATCGCGGCCTCGAGGCGCTTCCTGCAGTGGATACAATAAGGATCGGGCTCACGCATTACTACCCATACACTCGCCCCCTGCCAAACTGTAACGTTCTCGTTGATTTTGGAGATTCAAAGTACCCCCTGCAAGGACGGAGACGTCCAAGAACTGTCTTTTGGCTTGATAGAAAAAAGGTCGTGTGCACACGTCGTCTCGTCATACACTGCCTGATCCACCCATTTGGGCCAGGTAGTAGCAGTTATAAACTGAACGGTTCAGCGTTCTTCGACCTTTTACCATCTCAACTCCCTCCAGAGGTGGTGATTATTGTCTCTTTCCACGAGACGCCACGGCACAGCATTGCCATTTGGGAGCCGGGACAGTTGATGACAATTCTTGCGTCATGGATCTCACAAGCACCCCAAACCAAGTTTCACATGGTTGGCTTTGACCTGTATCTAGGTCGCGGGTCAAGGAGTACGAGAACACTTGGGCACATCAGCCACTTCGACCTCGCTAAGAATGCACTGCGCCAGGCGGTCGCGAACCATCCTGAGCACAGACACGGGATGAGTTCCCTAGAGAAGGTCAAGTGGTCTCGCTATGGAGATTACTACTCGGGCCCTTCTCCTGAAGAGCGCAAACGCCGCGCAGTTGACCTTGTTTATCCAGCATTCCAACCCTTCAAATGCCGAAAGTGATAGCTTTGGGCCAAGAGATACAGTAGGAGCAGAGCACTGCACAAGCCATAACGGACCGCGGCCCCCAGTGACTTCGGGGTACAGTAATTGTGAGACATCACGGACACTCGTGATCGCAACCCATGACTGCTTCCTATTACCATTTGCTGTAGCGTTTGTGCTGTGCGTGCGTTATAACCGTCAGCGTGCTTCCGTTCAGAGGTGTGCTTGCCATGCTGGTCGCTGATTTGACTCTCTGATGAGAACAGAAAATGTTCCCCGGTTTATGTCCGAGGTCTGGCGAAAACTCCGATTACGGGCTGGTCGACCACGACAAAACAGCCAGTTGCTCGATCGATCTACAAGGGTCAGTTCTGAGCCATGAACTCTCAAGTCTCTCCCGTTGGGTACGCTAAGGCTATTTCTTAAGTAGGAAGGCTACGATGCTGTTGCTTATGCGTGTGTGCATTTCCTATGACCGTCGTAATGATTCCACTTCTTTCAACCAAGCGACAATCCGGGGCAACTCTGCTCCGCATCAGAGGGCCTGGACATTGTCCGACGCGGGCATCTTTAAGGGCGGTTGCACACAGTTGTAACCCCTTTTTCAATGACGTCAGGTCGAGTTTGCCGTGTTGGGCCTTGCTTCCACCGTGTTCCCACAGGGAGAGCATACACGATGACACGTACGTACAGAGACACAGCCGATCACCCGGCGCGACCACGCTATAAGATGTAGCCTCGGCACCACGACTTGTGCTCTTACCCTCTTCGTCCCACAACTCCCTAACGGCGCTTACCACACTTTACTCTCCCTCTCCAACTTCATCCTCAACACAATCATGTCTGTTGGTAAGTCATGCGTGCGGGACTACGGCAACTACGGCTCCACGTCAACTCAGCGCTCACACAACCCCGCAGTTCTCTACGACTTTGTTGGCTCGTGCTGGTGCCAGGTGCCCAAGCTCGCCATCGAGGAGACTGGCCTCAGCGGAAAGGTCGAGCTCAAGAGCGTCAACCTCGCCGAGGTGAGTGGTCTCGCCGGTATACAGCTACGTTGATGCGTGGCTTGAATCGCTTAATGGCTGGCGGAGTTGGAGCTCCTCGCTGACAGTTCCAGGGCGCCAACTTCAACCCCGAGTTCCTCAAGATCAACCACCACGGCACCGTCCCCGTGCTCGTCACCGACGATGGCCACAAGCCGCACGTCTACGACGACTCGACGGTGGGTTACCAGTGCGAGGGAGATGGGGGAGCGGACGAGCGCAGCTCGGGATCCTCGATCCAATCCGCTGCGGATCAGTCCATGTACGATCTTGGTGTTTCCATGTCCCGAGATGTTGCTCCCCCGACTCCTCCCCATCAATGCAAGCCTTGTGCTGACAACAGAACGTCACCCGCGAGCTGCTCAAGCGTGCGCCGAACGCGCCTGCCAAGAACACGCACACGGACCACGAGCTCGACAAGCTGATCCGTGAGATCCACAATGACCACCACGACCCGAACGTTCTCCTCCTGTTGGCGGTCGACGACCAGGACCGCGCTGCAAAGGCGTCCGGCCTCGCTGCCGCGTTCCTCGGTGGGCGCCAGAAGGCGCTCGACAAGTACGCGTCCGAGGGCGGCGAGTTTGCCAACTTCCTCAAGCAGAAGCAGCAGAACAACGGCGCCCTCCTCGCGTTCTACACCTCGGAGCCCGACCAGGCCACCAAGAACAAGATGTACACCGACGCCCAGACCCAGTGGAAGTCTGCCGGCGACTTCATCCGCGGCGAGGTCAGCCACCTTATCCGCAAGACCCCCGGCAAGTTCCTCGGCGGCGCCGACACCCCGGGCGAGGCCGACTGTGAGTTTTGCGCAGCGGGGCGACAGTGTGTGTGAGAGCAGAGTATCTCGTGCCGTTGCCCTCGTTTCGCCGCCTGTGGGTTTAGCTATTCGTACTGACCCTAGACCACCTCATCACCTGGCTCGCTCGCATCATCACTGACGCCGGCGGCAAGCCCGGCTCCCAGTGGCAGCAGGCGACTACCGCCCTGCAGTCGCGCATTGGCCCCGAGGCCATCGAGCCCGCTGTCGGCCAGTACTGGGACGCCTGGATCCAGCGCCCCTCGTTCCAGAAGCTCGGCGTCCACTAATCGACGGCGGCTCAGCGAGCACCAGACGCGAGCGTTTTATCCCGACCGGTTCGACTAGGAGTTTGAGCTTGGGATCGTCGTAGAAGTAAACAAAAAAGAATGCAGCCTTTGCAGAGGACGATGGGACTTCGCGCGTGCGAGCCGGTTGTGAATGTGATTTGACGCTTTCAACAGGCAACAGCGCAACAGGCTCCAGGCTGTCGACATCAAACGACTTGGTCGGGAACAATGCTGGCGCGATGGAGTCCAGACCATTCCGGGAAGTCCCCGCTGTTGTCAGCAGATTGCCAGCACTTACACAAGACGCCGCAACACGCTCTCGCGCATACACTGGTGGAATATGTATAACAAAAGATCGTTGTCAGAGCAGCCTTATGAGAAGGTGTGTTGCTCAGCAGTTCTCAGTGCAGCCGACAATCACTGCCGTTGATATCCGCGCGAACGCACCCTTGCCAACTTATTCACGCCTCACATGTTCAAGAGAACGTGGACCTCACTTGTCTGCCGATCTGCCAGATATTGGCATGGCATGCAAACGGCCCTTAGGTCCATGACTCGTGACGCGGCGTCCGCTGCATGCCGCCGCAGAGCCGAGGACCGAGCGTATCGGGGCTGTACATCGGGGGAGACTTGGGGGAGGAACACACACAGCGCGCGGAGCTGTGCCCGAGAGTATGGAAGGGGAACAAGTTCTGTCCCGAAGCCGAAGACGCAAAGGAACGCCGCTCAGCCACAAACGCCGTGCGCCCACGCCACGGCTGTCGAGCCCGCGGCGGGGCGGTGGCTGCCGATGAGCGTCGTGGACACTGGCGTCGTGTGTCCCACCTTCCACATGGTGCCTAGAGAACAGCTGGGACGGCGGAAGTAGAGTTCGCTTCCGCGGAACGAAGCCCACGAAGTACAAGGTTCGCCTCCACAGATGCTTGCCAAGGGCGGAGCCAGGGTGGGCAAGGCGGTGGAGGGGTGTGAGTGGCTGTGTTTGTTCTGCGACCAGTAGGTCGGGTGACTCGTCCAGGATCCTTGGCCGGGGCAAAGATGCATACTGTATAGAAGGACACATGGTACGATACAAATGATTGTGTTGCTGTGGGTCGTGAGGGCGTGAGCGTGTGCGGCCACAAGCAGATGGGGAGGTGGCTTTTGTGATAGTATGTGTTGTGGATGTTTTCAAGTCCGGCAGTGAACTTTGGGGCACCCGAGTGCGCGCGAACAGAGTCCAGTCGACGAAGTCCCTACGACCGATCATTGAGAGGCACAAACAGCGCGGCGTGGTAGCCCTGCGACGAGTTGACAGACGCCACAGACTGACGGTTGAGGTTGCCGCTGCCGGAGCGAACGTGACCCGAGTCTGAGGGCCCAGCCGACGAGGTGCCCGAGGGCGGCCCACTGGTGCGGTGAACGCGGAAGGACGACTGGTCCGCAGGCGCAGACGACGGCTGCTGGGGTGGACGCCCAACGTCGTACTCGTCTTCCTCGCGTATGACGTGCGCCAGTGACGAGGGTGTGCCGAGTGGTGGTGTAGGTGTTGGCGGCGCAGAGCTGCCCTCGGGACTTGGGTCGCCCTTGCGACGAACCCGGAAACTCGAAGGCGGCGCCGACAGTAACGGCGTCTTGCCACCGGTGTCGTGGCTACCGCTGTCAGAACGCGCCGGCCTTGGCGGAGGCTGACCGCCTTTGCGTTGTACTCGGAAGCCTGACCCGGCAGCCGGAGGCTGTGTGGGCTCGGCACCATCAACGCCGGTGCGCTCAGGCGGCGCGTCGAGACCAGCAAGTAGCGCACCACTGATGTTGACAGCAGCCGCCTTGCGTGCCGAGCGCGCCTCGCGCGTCTTCTTGTCGACCTTGAGCTTTCGAGTGAACAGCGCCTGCCAGCCGCGAGGCTGTTGAGTGTTCTCCTCATCACTGTCAAGGTCATCAGGGTGGCGATGGCGGCGCCTGCGGCGGCGACGCGACGGACCAGGTTCGTCGTCACTGTCCGAGTCGTCGTTCTCGGCACGCTGTGCGCGGCCGAACCAGTTACCGCTGGCCCACGAGCGCCGCTTGTTGCGGCGCTCGTCATCGTTGTCCTCCTCAAAGCCCATGCTATGGAGCGAACCACGCTGAGGGATCATGAGTGGGGGCGGACGCGTGCCATTGCGGTCGGGTCTAACGCCAGCTGTTGGAGGGTACAGCGGTGGTGTACCCATGCCACCGTAGCCGTCCATGCGTGGCAAAGGAGACATGCCGCCCATGGGTGGCGAGTTCGTCATAGGGTATGCCGGCGTGTCAAGGACCTCCATCATCGCCGACGACGATTGGGAGCGACGGTGGAAGGGATCGGAGGTGACGTGGATCGAGGGTGGTTTGCTGTATCCCTGGCGAGGAGAGCCCATCGGCGTGGTCTTTTCGCTGGGCGACAGCGGCTGAGTGTCGTAGAAGCTCATTGGGCGCCATGCGTCCATGATACGGTGGTCATCGGAGACAGAGAGCATGCTACCCTGGTCGGACATGGAGCGGCGTCCACCAAACTCGTTGACAGATGTTACGCCAGGGTTGGTTACAGCCGTGTACGAGCCGCGACGCCCGGCCTCCGTCTCTACACCTGGGTAGCTCATTCCAGACTGGCGGTTCATCATCATCTGCGTCGTAAGAGAGTTGGCGATCGATGGGTTCGTTTGCTGCAGCAGGCGGGCGTCGCGTCTGCGTTTGCGGCGCGCAGCACCTTTACCGCCGCGAACGCCATCGAAGCATCCAAGGTCCATGATGGCGGCAAAGATACCGCCGTCGATGGGGTGGTTGGACTCGTCGAATGGCGCACCGCCAAAGAGACGGATGAGACCCTCAACGATCTTTGTGAGGATCATGAGCACAAAGAAGAGGAAGACCACAGCCTGCAGAAGCAGCACCACGTATGTGAGCCACTGTCCGGGTGTACCGCCCGCGTTAACCTGGGTGTGAGCTTCAGTTGAAGAAGGCTAGCTTACCTCTCTACTCAATACCATTGCCATGATAATGGAGGCAATGCGGACAATGGAGAGAAGGAAGACGACGCCTCCCATGCTGGCACCCTGGCCCCATGGGTTCCAGAAAGTCGTTGCGACGAACGATGCAAGCTCGACAATGATAAGCACGACAGTCTGAGCAAGACCGTTCTTCTGCGCGGCGCCGATGACAATGCCACTCGCAAGACTGCCAAGAAGCGGGAGGGTGCGATACAGCTGCTTCTCACGCTCGTAGACGTTGTACATTGTGCCGAGGGCAAGGAGTGTGCGCGCCGCATCGTAAAGCTTGCCCGTGGGGGTACGCGAGATCTTGAACATGATAACCGCTGGGATAAGGATCGAGATGAACACAAAGGCAAGCGCCGCAAACACCTTCGACACCACCGAGGAGTCCTTGAGCGACAGCTGATACACTGAGAACGCCGTCACTGGGAAGTGGAATGTGACAATGAGTCTAAGCAGGTTACCGTAAAGCGCGGAGAAATGGAATGCTCCGGCTTCACCTCGAGGCGAGAAACGTCTGCGTGTGCGGTGCCAGCGCGAGGGTTGGACGGGTTCGGCATGGCGCTGAGCCGCCGGGGCCGTGGGGAGACTTGTAAACTCGCCCGACTGGTTCCACTCCTTGTTTAGGCTCGTGGCGCCGCTCATCACTGAACTGCGGTTGGCTACCTTGACCGCGGGCGTCGCCGATCGTGAACGTTTGGGGCGGCTGTGCTCGCGACCAAACATTTCGGTGAGCCAATGGAGGACGTAAAGCAAGAGGCTGAACGTGATGATGATCGCGGCGAGCATCAAAAATAGCGATAAGCACGTGCCGAAGAGATCCTGGGGACGCAGCCCGACCATTTGTGCAAACGCCGGCATGCCGTCCTTTACCCGATCGAGGTTGAGGATGTGGGCGTCGCCCGACTTGTTGAGGTACAGTGGGTACTTCTTGTCGTCGAGCATGAATCTGAATTTCTCTGGCTCTGTGTAGTTGTCCTCATAAGCAGACGGGTGCTCGTGAGATACGATCGACACATTCCAGACAAGATCCGACCATGCACCCTGCGTCACAATCGGGTAAAAGAAGCTGGGCCAATTGACGTTGATCATGCCGAGCATGGTCACGAATTGAATGTGGTGTATAATGTCCGTAAGGCCTGGAGTCACTGCACGTCAGCAATGTGCGCATCATGAGGTGCGTACCAAAACGGAGGAGAGCAGCGCTGACACCCAGACGCTCGCCACTGAGACCCGAGATAAGCATTGTACTCCACTTGAGCATTGTGGCCTCGCGTTGTGCCGTGTCGCCGCGTTCCACGCTGATAACCCAACCAGCGGCAAAACGTGCAGCCCAAGTTACGATCCAGTATGAAATCGTGACTGCGGCGGGGAGCCACAGGAAGAGCTTGAACGGCCACGAGTGCTCTTCGTATGGCACGACGTATATGTCGTAGCATGCGACCGTGTTGGCTGGTTCGCTCGTGTCGACAATGTGTACCTCGGTGTGAATGGTGGTGAGAGCGTGGACATTGTAGAGGGGTACAGAGACGTTGATGCCGAAGTCTCCTGGGCCGAGCGGGCAGTACGACGTGTTGCCCGGAATGTACTCCTTCGTCAGGTTAGACGGAAAGATCGAGTTGCAAAGCCAAGCTGTCTGGGTGTATTGCATGATACCAGCTTGGGTGGTCGTTGTGAAGAGAGTGGCTGTGGGCGAGGTCAGCCGCCCTGTCCCCTCGTTGTCACTGCTGCTCCATCGCACTTACATAGCTTCTCGGTTGTCGAGTTGTAGCCCGCAATTCTGTTCTTGACCGTGCCAAACAGGTTGAAGCGCAGCACGTCATCATGGTCGCCTGGGAGGTTGCCAAGCTCAAACGCTTCCTTGCCGGGAACGATACTGGCGAGGATCGTGTCCACTTCCATGCGGTGCTCAGGATCGGCCACTGGGGAGTAGTCCTCGAGACATGACGACCACTTGGGCACATGTATCGTGGCATGGGCCGGCAGCGCCGACAACGCAGCCGCCCCGAGGAGCGCAGCTGTCACATACATGATGGGCGGCGGCGCAGCAGCCTCGGGGGAGGAGGGGCAGGTGACCGAAGACTGTGTGGGGCTGTGGGGAGGAGTAGAGGAGACTGGGGAGAGGGGAAGCGGAGACGGAGGCAGCGCGCCTAAGAAAGGAGCGGCGACGTTGCTGCGATGGTCGTCCGAGAGGTTGTCGATGCGCAAGTCGATACAAGAGAAAGAGAATGAGTGAGTGCGAAGAGTAAAGAAGCGCAAGGTCGAGTGGGTTGGTAGACTGGCCCCGGGGCAGGGCGGCTGTGTCTTGAGTGACGGTGTTGGGTGAGGGTTTTTCACCGTAGAGGCCCGCGGCTGTCCGGTACGGTGCGATCGTCCAAAATGGGGATTGGGGGGTACAGGGGTGGACAAGAGGGCTTACGCCTCGAGGCCCTCACTTCCCTATGCTCACGCAATGCCGGTCTACAGCATTCGTCTGTCCGGACAATGCGCAACTGGACCAGAATACTATTGCTATATGCTGTCCGACTGGGGCTGGAAGGTGGGCGTGCACAAACAGTGTCAGACGAAGGAGTGTGTTTGTGATACGGTGTTTTGTGTGTCTCTTTGTGTAACGGGAAGCGTCAAGGAGAAGGGAGACACTACCCACAGACTGCGGATGATGGATAGAGCAAGCCGAGAGCGGGGGCAGCCGACTGTTCCTCTACACATACGAGGTCAGGAGCGGCATGTGAGCTCTAAGAGCTCTACTTGGTCGCCCATGTGAGCCCATGTAGTCGTACAGGCGGAGAGCGTCGTAGCCGGTTCTCTAGGCGTTTGAGCTCCTCCGACTTGCCGACTTGGCTCTGATGCCTGACATTGCTCTGGCTTGCACCGATGAAGATCGCAAGAGATCTCAACGGTCCCTGACCGCTGGATCCTGGCGCTCTCTCCTGTGTTACGTCTCAACCCCCGACCTCTGACTTGGAGATGCCTCCTCCTGCAGCGCGCCACTCGTGCCTCTGTGTGAACAACCAAAGGCGGTGATAGGGCTCACAACGGTCGGTCGATACGAATGACCGGGGGTTTCGGCCACGGGACCGGAGGAGATGACGAGACAAAGCAGCAGCATAGGGCGACTCTCTGAGGCGTCGCCCCCAGTGCATTTACTGCGAATGCTCTCACATGTCCACCGTTGGGCCGTGTGAACATTAGCCCACAGGACAACCACGCCACCAACTTTGGCGTTCCACACCACCTCGCTCGCTGAATCGCCGTCCGCTCGTTCCTTACTCCGTCTCCGCCAAAATCCTCCGCTGGGCAAAATGCCGACAAGGACTCTTGGCTTTTTTTTGGCCGCAGGTCCCCTTTGCTCGGCACCCCACTCAGATGATCATGCCTGTCATAATCACTGGCCATGATGCCGTACAAAGTGGGCTCTTTGCCGCGGATCGCCTGCGGCTCCTCTGGTTTAGCACTGTAGTGGTAACGTCGATTCTCTTTTACGCTCAGCCCATAAAACTGGTCACGGCCTCTAGCCCTATCCTATACTTTACATGCCAGGGGTGGGCACTTCGTTTCAACCTTCTACCCAGTTGGCCAGTTGCCTCTTCGCCAGCAAGTAAGCCAACAACATGACAGTGTCAGGCACATCTCATACAGGAGAACAACGCCACCCATCTCTAACGTGGCTTCACCCCCCCTGAGAGCGCGAGAGCGCTGAGCGCCTCAGCGCGCGAGTTGCCCTCAAAAAACCCCTTTGCCCCCCTGTAATCTGCCCGTCACAACCCTCTCATCAGCCCCTGTGCCGCACACGCCCAGGCCCAACACTGACACCTGCCACGAAACGACGTCATAATTGTGCAAGTCATGACCACAACGCCATGCCCTGACAGCTCTTTTTGCGCACGGCCCAGTAATGTTAATCCATAACCCAAGCGTCGGCTCAGTCAACTCAAAATGACAGGAAATAAACCTCGGCCAGGGAAGTGGAACTGCCTCGGCGAGCTCTATAAGGACTACTTGTCCAGTGACTCCACCTCCTTGTTAATGGCCTCGACCAGCGCCTCGGCGGCGTCCTTGGTCTTGACCTTGAGGAGGTAAGGCTTCAAGTTGCCCTGGAGGTCAAAGCCGGGGAACTTAAGGTTGTTGCCCTCAACCGTCGGCTTGAACGTCGACTGGAGGTTCATGTTCTGAGGTCGTTGTCAGCATCATGAACTAATGACTTTCGTTTGAGCTGCTAGTCACTCTGGCCGCGCCACGCTCAGGGGTGGCCGACCGCAGACTCCACTCCACCGAGGTTACTCACTAGCAACACTGTTCCGCTGCCGTCGGCGCGCATGAGCAGACGCCGTTTACCGCCCTCCTTGGCGCGCTTGAGCTTGAGCTGCCCAAGACCAGCGACATTGTACTTGCCATCCTCTAGTGCAAAGAGCTTGCCGCGCTGTTCAGCCACCGTGTCCTCGTGCTCTTCCCCGGCTCCAACAGCTTCGGCGAGATTTTGTGTCGGCTCAGCCTGTCCTTCGGCATCGGCCTCGGCCGCAGCATCACCGCCGGGCGCGTCCGCTGCGGGAGTCGCGGCGCCGCTGCCGCTTGCTGGCGTGGACGCCGCCGGCGTGCCAAAGGAGAAGGGAGCGGCTGCACCGCCAGGTGCAGATCCAAAGGAGAACTGCTTGGCCGGCGCGGCCGACGCTTCGCCCGATGACGCTCCCTTGTCCATACCCCAGCCAAACTGTGACCCGGGCTTGCTTGCAGACGATCCAAAAGCACTGCCATTCTTGCCGGCGCCCGCATCAGTCGACGCCGCCGGAGTGCTGCCGAACGCGGGGAACGTGGGTTTTTGGGCGCCCTTGTCAGCGCCAGACGCCGCCGCACCGCCGCCAAACGAAAAGGTACTGGTGGGCTTGTCGGCCGCAGACGCTGGCGCCGTCGTCGACGAGGAGGAGCTGCCAAACGAGAACAGGGGCTTGTCCGTCGACACTGAGGGCGTACCAAATGAGAAGCCCTTGCCGGCCTCCTTGTCCACGGGTTTACTGAAAGAGAACCCACTGGATGTGGCCGTGTCACTCTTGCCCTTCTCCGGCGACGAGCCGCTGCCAAAAGTGAAGGCAGCTGAGCCAGTCGTCGAGCCAAATGAGAACGACTTGGCCGTGGACGCAGGTGTGCCGGCTCCGCCAAACGAGAGCTGAGGTGTGCTGCCGTCTGGTCCAAACTTGCCCAACTTGGCGGGCCCGTCGACGGGCGTCGTACTGCTGGATGGAGCAAACTTCTTACTCTCCGGGGTGGTGGGGTGCAGAGCGCTGGAGGGACCGAACGAGAACAGCGAGCCAGTCTTGGACGCGCTGGAACCAAAACCAGAAGACTTGGGCGTCTCCTTCTCAGCAGCGGCAGGCGCCTCCTTCGCCTTCTCATCGTCCAGGACAGCAGCGGCCGCAGCGTTCACGGCATCCGAGCTCTTCTTCGCCGCGGGCGCTGCAGCTCCAAACGAGAATGATGGTGCGGGCGCCGTAACTGCCGGTGGAGGAGCTGCAGCCTTGGGCTCGGGCTGCTTGGTGGCTGCAGTCGTCGAAGGTGTAGAGACGGGTGCGCTGGCCGACGGAGCAGGTGGCTTCCAGCCTGCTTTCTCGACTGCTTCTTTCAGGTGCGCCTGGTACTGGTCCAGCAGCGCTGGGAGAGCTGCAGTCAGGTCGAGGAACTCGTTTGTGTTGACGGCGGCCGAGAGGAAGCTAAGGAGGCTAGCGTTGAGGCCGCGCACCGAGCGGTAGTACGACACTTCACACTCTGGCGGTGCTGTCGACTGGCTGGGAATGATGCCCGACGACTTGCGGTGGGCGGACGTTGCTGGGGCTGTGGGTGCTCTAGATGGAGATGCCACCGACGCCGCCGAGCTGGATGCAACGGCCGGTGCGGCTGGCGCGGATGGCTTTGAAAAGCTAAAGCCGCCAAAGGGTGTCGACGCTGCTGGCGCCGCTGGTGCAGATGGTGCCGCGGTCTCTGCCGGTTTGGAGAAGGAGAACCCGCCAAACGGCTTGGGCGCGGCCGGCTCGTCCGACTTCATCTCGGTGTCGCCTCCAGCTGCGCCGAACGCAGGCGCCGCTGGCGCCGGTGCGGAAGGCTTGCCGAAAGAAAACCCGCCAAATGCTCCACCCGTCGCTGGTGCCGCCGGTGTAGAGCTCGATGCAGCGCCGTTACTTGAACCACCAAAAGAGAAGGGAGCTGGAGGAGGCACTGTCGGTGTAGAGCTCGCCGCGGCGTCGCCCATTCCTCGTCGCTTGGGGAGCCCGCGCACCCTGCTGTTAGCAACCCAAGCCTCCTACATCCCCGTCTTGCTTTACTCACTTGCGGCCCTCGATCGGCTTGAGCGCTTCGGTACGCACACCCTCCTAGTTTGTGTGAGACTTTGGTCCAAAAACGACAAAAGCAACGCGCCACGCGCCTTGACTTACATCGACCTCTTCGTCCGAGGGCTGGTCCTCGCGAGTAATCTGCTGGTCTGCGCCGCGTTTTGCCATCTTTGCGGCTGTCTGGATGCTGTCCAGTCCCGTGGCTCTGTGCGGCGAAGGAGTCTGCGCGATGGAGATGTGGTGTGTGGTGTCGGCGAACAAGTACAACAAGGTGGGTATATTCTTGGGTGGTAACCTCTGGCCTCTGGTGGGATCTATGGAAAGATGTTCAAGAGGAGATCTCACGTGGCAATTTTGATTCCGCGGTTGACGCGATGGCAGTGACGACAGCGCCAGGAGAGAACAACAGAGAGAACAGGTGAGATTACGCACAGGTGTCTCTGCCAGTCCGAGTGCACAGGTGCGAGTGTGCTCGATACCACCTTTCATCTCTCTCTCGCACCTCCCTTTCATCCCCTTTGCAGTCACTGTCACGCTCGACGTCAGCAGCACCGACACTACATAAATCAGGCCAGGAGCGCATTGTCGTCTCCTGCTTTTGTCCTGTTCTTGTCGTGCAAAGCTCTCGTCTGGCAACACCGTGAGTCCAATGTCATTGTGTGTGGTGTGGGTTCGCGCTGACAGATTACAGATGACCTCTGATCCGGACCAGGGGCCGCCGCCACCGCGCCGCGCGTCGCTGTCCGACAGACGTGGTCAAGACGGTGGCAAGCCGCGGCGTCCAGCTGGACCGCGCACGCCAAGCCGTGCAGGCAGCACACGGACAAGCTTCAGTATCTCGCCCGCTGCGCCGACGCCGATCGACACGTCCATGACAATGAGCACGGCCGACCCGGTCGAGGAGGAGCAGCGCACAGCCCCGCAGGGCTCAGAGGCCACCGACATTCCCAGCCCGACTACCGGCACACGCGTCAGCGTCAACTCTGTCGCGCCAACACCGACAACCGGTACCGAGCCGCTGCCAGGGTACGACGGCTACCGAAGCCCAGAGGCGGTGATCGAGCATGTTGAGGAGCAGCCGGAAGGTACCCTGCCACCCGGGATCGTCGACGCGACCTTTGACAACAAGTCGTGGGACACGTACGACGCCGACCTCCAGGCCGCTCATGCATTGCTCGACTCGGGGCCAGCCGAGCGACCACAGATTGGTCCTGGCAAAACGGCAAAGTACTGGTTTGAAGGTCTGCACCCGCACACCCTCTGGCAGCCGGTCCAGATCACCCTTCCCCAGCCTACAGCCAAGAGCCCTGCTGCATCACCGACTGCCACCATGTCACCTCTCGCCCATGCGCCGCCGGCGCCTGGAGTGCCTGCCTCAGCCCCAGTGGAAGCGCCGGCTACCAGCGAACCGGCCGTTACGCTCGACGATGTGTGGGACGCACTCCCCGGCGGACGCGAGTCTCACCAAGAGTGGTTTTTCTGCGCCGACTGCTGGGGCTGGTTCCGGATCGTCGCTGGCAAGGGCGAGGTCCCTGCGTACCCGCTGCACGACGAGCGCACGCCACGCCCAAGGAAGGGCGAGAGCGAAAACGAGGAGGCCGAAGCGTGGTGGGTTCAGCACAGCCGTCTACGTGAGCTGTCCGCAAGTCGAGCAGCGCCGCCACACGAACAGCACCACTTCCATGCGTACGACAGGTTGTTGCCGCCGCATGCCGACGTGCGCATCCCACGGGTCGTCGTCGACGGCCTCGTCGAGACATTCTCCCACCTGGACCCGGCGTACGGCATCGTTCCGCCTCAGTTAATCGACGAGGAGGTCGGACGTCAGCGCAAGACGGAGCTGTATGCGTCATGCGCTACCGACGCGTGGGTCGTGGTCGACGGTCCCGTCGGCGGCCAGCTGCCCAAAGCACTCGCGACCGAGTTCTCCGATGAGAAGAGACTTAACCCTGGGCCAGGATATGCTGACGGCGTCGACTCGGCCATCGACGCGTGGGCGCTCGTCGTCACCTTGCTCCAGAACCCCCTATTCAGAGAGAAGCGGGGCTGGGTCAAGATGCAGAACCCGACGTTTGCGCGCAAGATTGGCGCTAGTCTTCGATCGTAAGTCGAAGCGAGATGACCCTATTGACGCCCACAGTCATATCCTTCTACACCGCATTGGATTTAGCTGCAAGGAAAGCGACGAGGGATACCAGGTGGGCCCGTTTGTGAGGGGCGACCTCGTCACGCACGAGCACTTCAAGCAGATGTGCAAGTACATGCTGCGTTCGTGGGTGGAGGTTACCCTATATCTGCAAGAGCTACAGCGACGGAACAGCAAGTCGTGTGTTGCGTGGCGAGCTGACAGCAGGCAAGGACGTGTCGACTGTCAGCATTCGCGCACGGACTGTGGGCGAGGCACTTGACCCTGTCCTCGAGCTGTCCAAGATTCCAGAGCGTGAGTGGCCAAAGCGGACACACAACCTAACTGTCAGTGTCCGTGCCCTTTGGCAGTGCCATGGAACCTCATGTGCACACCCTGGGTCTGTCCGTCAAAGACACCATCAACACCATCGACATGGGTTACGACCTGCAGGTGTCGGACGATGTAGCGAACGTGCACAGCTACTTAGGTGCGCTCGAGGCGCTGTCGCACATCAATGTCCCCGGCATCGACCAGCTGCGTATCAAAGTCGGCGTGCAGCGTTCGCTTGATCGCTACACAGGCAGTGAGTTGTTTCTTGGCAATTGGTCGCTGAACGGCGCAGATGACATTGAGAAGGCGTACAACATTATTGGTCTTGACAAGGAGTATCTCGAGCTTATCATGGTGGCTCGCGACGACCTCCCTGCTGAGCACATCTACCAGAAACACCGAGAGGCGATGGAGAAGGCGGCCGACGCTGACCAGCGCAAGGAGGTGTCCAACGCCCTGCTGTTAATTGGCCAGGAGCGCAAGGACACTGTCATGCAACAGCTGGGACGGAACGGCGGGACGTACTTGAGTCTGGATCAGGCATATAGCGAGTTCAACCTGTCGCGAGATTCAAACATCGACAATGAGATGCTGATTCTGTGGGTTTTGAACACGGTTGGCGCCTCTGACACGCAGGCAATACGAGACGTGGATTGCCGATAGACCCAGCCGCGCGGACCACTACCGTCTGGCGCTGAGCGTCATCGCCAATGCGCCAGGGGAGGAGCGTCCACAGCTCCAGGCCTTCCTTTCGGGCAAAGACAGTGAGGCCAATGTGTCGACGTGGCTGACAGTAGTCTCGCAGTTTCAGGGGCCGGTCCGGAGGGACATCCCTGCGGGCCTCAAGAACATTGGCAACACCTGCTACCTCAACTCCGTCCTCCAGGTAAACTGGGGAGCGTTGCAGAGCTGACGCCAGTTCCTCTACACTCTCAAGCCCATTCGCGACGCGGTCACGTCGTTCAAGAACACCCTTCCCGAAGAGGCGCCTCTGGATGAGGACGAGAAAGCAAGGGAGAAGCGCGTCAAGACGCAGTCGTCGCGACGATGTAGGTTTTGTGTGTGAGGCAATGCTGACAACAGTCGTTGAGATGCTAGGGGGTCTGTTTGAGCAGATGTACGACACAGACCAGTCGGCGGTAACTCCCGAGGAGGAGCTCGCTCGTCTGGCCATCCTGCCGATCGACTTGGTCGAGCAGCGTGGCGAGGTCGCTGCGCCGCCCAAGAACCGCGTCACCATTGACTCTCTTCCCACCGTACTTTCCCACTCCCCGACGTCGTCAGGTGTCGCAACTGCGGCCGACACGGCACCGTCATCGCCTACTGGGCAAATGTCACCAACCAGACCGGGATCATCGCCGTCCTCGTCCATGCGCAGAGGAAGCGTGCTCGGGAAGCGCGCCAGCGAAGACCGCGAGTCGAGCTTTGGTGGCAGCGAGGAGCAGCTCCGCCGCGTCGGCCGTGACAAGGACATGATCGATCTCGATTCGTCGCTGCCAGTGTCGCCCATGACCACCAGTGAGGACGACGTCGAGATGGCGCCGTCGCCCACACGGGAAGGAAGCGAGCTCGCACCCCCTGATGCTGGTATCTCTCAGCTAGATCTTGCGTCCCCCCTTGCTGAGAGACCTGAGCCGTCGTCCGCCTACTCTGGGGACCTGGGCATTGTTACGCCAGCGTCAACGCCACCTCCAGGGGAGCCTACGTCTCGCGTCGACTCTGAGCCCATGCCCCCGCAGTCCCTCTACAAGCCTCCTGCTGGTCCTCCGCCCTTGCCTCCCCGACGCCGCAGTCTCGCCCTCGTCGCAGCTGAGAAGTTTGGCCTGCAGCAGGACGCCGCCGAAATCCTCATCAACGTTCTCTCGCAGCTTGAGCTTGCGTTCGACCACCCACAGGCGGGCGAGGGCAATCTCGTGCAGCGCCTGTTTTCGGCCAAGTTCAGGCAGCAGATGCTGTTTGAGTCGGCCGACGGGCTGCATGAGACACACCCGCCTGTCGACGCAGTGTTTACGCACCCTATCATCGGTGTCGAAGAGGACGGTAAGGACCTCTATGACTGCCTTGCGGAGCTGTACCTTGGCGGCGCCGAAGTCGAGTACGAAGGCAAGAAGGGGTTCAAGATGGACTTGCTGGACGAGCTCCCGCCAACGCTATACATCCAGATGCGCCGAAGCCAGTATGACTTTGCCAAGAACCGCCAGACCAAGACCAACACGCATGTGCCGTTCGGCAGAACGCTGGTCATGGATCGGTTCCTCGCCAACGCGGACCCCAAGAAGCGTGAGCGCAGCATCGCGTGCACGCGCCAAATGATGCGTATGCGTGCGCGCCGCCACGAGCTCAAGAACCACAAAGTAAGCGTTTTGTGCGAAGCTTAAGCTGACTTTAGCCCATGTCGATTCCCGAGACGTACCGCTTCGTGAGCGAGGCGCTGGGCTCAGAAGCTGTGTCCAAGGCACTCGGCCTTGACAATGACATGAGCGCACTTGACTCTGACATCTCGCCGGCGCTGCTGGACGCCCTGAACGCACAGGCGACGGCTGCCGACAACGAGATCAAGGAGCTCGAGCACAAGCTCGTAGAGTGCAAGAAGGAGCTCGAGGACATGTGGCGCGACGAGTGTGCCGTCGAGTACGAGCTTGTCTCGGTGTTTGTGCACGGCGGGACTGGCACTGGCGGTCACTACTGGACATACCAGGCCGACCTTCCGGTTGACGGTGAGTTTGACAGCGGTGACATAACTGACGCCAGGCGACAAATTCTTTTACTACTCGGACGACAATGTCAAGGACGTTCCCGCGGCCGACGTATTCGCGGACAAATCGGCACAGGGCGTGTCGCCCGCCCTGCTCTGCTACGTGCGCAAGAACCAGGACCTCGTCGAGACGCTGCACCGCAAGCCTGCGTCCCCCGAGTCTGTCCCCGAGAGCACTGCGACGTCGGGCCCCGCGACGCCGTACGACGAAGACACGCCAATGTGGGAGAGACCTCCGCAGCGTCACATGTCCGCTGCGCAGTGGGACGACGGCGCGTCGATGAACGTAAAGTTTGACGAGCCGCAGCCCATGGGAGCGTCACAGCAGGCCCCATCGCCCCGCACCGTACCTCCCACGGCCCCTCAGCAGCACGCGCCGCCCCCTCCGTCCCGGCCGCCGCAGCCTCCGCCTAGACCTGAAACCGAGCCCGAAGCTCCGCCCGTGCCCCGCCGCCCGATGCCCATGATGTTCATGGGCACGGGCGCCGTGGGTCCCGAGTTTGGCCGCAGCTCGCACGCCAGCGGCGGGCACTAGAGACTTTCACTGCCGCCACGCTCATTCCCCTCTCTCCGTCATACAGGTTTGTAGTACATAGACTGCATGTGTAATAGCATTCTCTGGAGATACATATACATCCTCTAGACAGACTAATGCTTGCTAATGCTTGCGGGTGCGCTTTCGCGGGCGCGACGACGACGACATTTTACTCTTCACGCTAGCGACTAGGTCGCCGAGGTCCTGCTCTGGCGCCGCGCCGCCCTTGGCCGCAGTAGTGGCCTTGGACGCCGCGTCGCGGCCCTTTGCGTGTTTGTCGCGCGCGCGCGCAAGCATGGCGCGGTTCGCCTCGGTGTCGCGGTACTTGGGGTGTGTGGGATCGATGGCGAAAGCGGGTTCGTCGACGACGGCGGCGAAACGCGGGTCGGCAGCGTTGAGGCTGTCTGCGAACCCGTCGGGACCGAGCTCGAGCTCGCGCGCGTCGCCAGCCTTGGCCTTGCGGTGCTTGCGCTTACGCTTACCGGCCTTTTCGGCCTTTTCGGCCGCGAGCATGTCCTTGAGGTCAAAGTGGCGCGAGGGGTCGTCGACGACAGCAGGCGCGTCCATGTCGACCTCGTCCTCGACGGCTTTCTTCTTGCCCTTCGTCTTCGTAGGCTGGGGCTCGGCGGCACCCTCGCCGTCGTCGCTCGAGTCGTCCCCGAAAAAGTCGTCGCCGCCAGCCATGGCCTCGTCGCCTGACCCGTCCGTGCCGCCCTTGCTCGCCTTCTTCAGCTCGGCCTTCTCCTTTCGCCGCGCCTTCTTTTCCTTCATCCGCCGCTGGTACTTCTCCAATGTCGTGAGGTTGTCTTCATCCTCCTCCTCGCCATCGGCACCCGCAGCAGCAGCGGCCTTGGTGCTAAGACCCGGCCGGAACGTGATCTCAAGGCTGTCGTCGACCTTCTTGCTGCTCTTGCCCTTCTTCGGCGCCACGTCCGCCTCGCGGCCTGCTTTGCCCCAGAGGTCCTCTCCATCGCCGCCCGCAAGCAGCATGGCGCGGAGCTTCTCCTTGCGCTCCTTCGCCAGAGCCTTCTTGCTCTTCTTCCCGCCTCCCTCTTCCTCGTCCTCGTCGTCGCTCTCGTCCTCGTCCGACGACGCCGCGACGAGGTTGCCAAAGTCCTCGGCGTCAATCTCGTCCTGCGTGAGCGCCCGACGCGTCATCTTGGCGCGGTTCGGGTCGTCCTGGTCCCACGTAAGCTTGACCTTCGAATGCCGCAGTGCGTCCGTCACAAATTCGTTGCCCTTGTATCCCTTGGGCTCCTTTGTGCACTCGTCCCTGCGACGTCAACATTCTTCCCTGCGTCAAACAACGCCTGACTCACCGCATCTCGTCCTCGGCAAAGTCCATCCCGTCTGGGACGTAACTCAGGTCAAGAATGTTGGCCGTGCGCTCAAACTCGGTGCCGTTCAGCTCATCGTGCACGAGCTCCGCAGCCGCCGCGTTAGAAAACGTCGCGATGGCGTAGTAGTAACGCAGCCGCTCGAGCTGGTACTTGCGCAGCTGGTCCATGTCGATGTCCTCTGACCCCGCGTCCGACACAATTTCAAGGTCGTCCATTTCAATGTCGAGTCCGTCGTCCTCGAGCTCAGCTGCAGGTGCGTCCTTCGGCTTGCCACCGTTGACCTGCTCGTCCTCCTCTTGCTCCTCGTCGTCACTCCCCATGTCCTCGTCGTCGTCTTCCCGCGCACGCTTGCGCTTTGTCTTCTCGAGCTTGCGCCATAGACCGCCGCCGGGTCCCGCCTCGTCCTCCTTGGCCATGCGCTCTTTGCCAAACTCAGAGGGGTAAATACACACGCTGAGGAGCTTGCCAGGTGGTGGTGGTGGAACCGCGCTTTTGTCCTTGGACGGCGGCGCCTTGAGGAACGAGTTGAAAATGGTGAAGATGTCCGAAGCGCGTAGGTGGTCCCAGTCCAGGTTAACCACGGCAATGCGAGATGTAGGGTCGGCTCCCTCCTCTTCCTCCTCATCCTCGCCTTCCCCCTCCGCCATCTCCAGCTCGCCCTCGTCGTCCTCGTCGAGGTTGACACGAAGGTTGTCCCCGTCGTCGTCGCTCTCGCTGTCACTAGGGACATACTTGAGCTTTTGCTTGGCACCGACCTCGACCTCTTCTTCGTCGTCGTCCGACTCGCTCTCGTCCTCGGACCCAGACGACTCGAGCTCGGCCTCGCCACGCGCATAGTCCACCCGCGCTTCGCCACCCTCTGGCGACGCCAGGCGGTAGAACCGCTTCATCGAGTCGGCACCCGACGTAGACCCAAGCTTGCGTCCATGCTTGTCTACCCGTCCTGTCGTCAGCTCATCTGAACACTGGCAAGCTAACCTTTGGTCGCAACCTTGCCAAAGTCTGCACTGAGCGCATCCTTGAATCGGTCATCAATCTCCGCCTTGAGATGTTTCTGTTTTGGGCGCCGGAAGCGCGGATCCGTTTGCAGGCGCGCAAAGCGCTCATCTTTAGAAGCCATAGTGTGTTCGTGTGTGCTGTGTAGTGTTATAGATGAATGGAGAACATCTGCGTCGCGCAACGCATGCAAAGCTGGTCAAGACCGGTGTGGGGTGGACCTCCACTTCTCAGAAATCTTGGAAGGGCACGTGACTTGGGTGGCAAGAATGACGTGTAGGCGGTATCAGCTGCTGTCATGCCAGTGACGTTGCCTTGTGGCCTTGCGAGCTGGTACGCGCTGGCGTGCACCCCGTCTCACGCTTCTGAGCAACACTCTCGACAGCGACGGCGACAGCGATGGCGACAGACGCAGAGCCCTACGTCGTCCAGCCGGTCCTGTCGGACCTGTACGACTCGCACGACCTGCTGGATTTCTCCGCGCCGGGGACACACCACCTCACGAGCTTTGACCATGCCGCTGCGTCGGCCGACGCTGCGGGGACATCGACGTCGCCCCCGAGCCCGCACCGCGATAACAACGCCGTCGGCTCGATCTTGTCCTCCGTCTCGCAGTTTGCTGCGGGAGTGAGCGGACGCGTCGCCACGGGGGATGCACCCGACGCCGACGCACCTTCCTCGCCAACGGAGGCACGCCGAAGTTCAGCCGACGCAGAGGACCCACCCGCGCGCACGGAGGTACGCTGCGTCGAGGGCTTTGCGAACAACCTCTACGTCGGTGGATCGGATGGTGTCGTTGAGTGGTGGGTGTACGACGGCGCAGCAGGTACCAGCGAGGTAAGATCCCTCTTTGACTCCGATCTGACGACAGAACCGTGGCTGGAAACTCCAGCGCAAGCACAAGCTTTACCCCTGTCGACCGGTCAGCAAGATCGTCCTGTTGCCCAAGGTCTCGCGCGCGCTCATTCTCTCTGAGGGGACGCTACACCCCCTCAGCTTGCCTGGCCTCGAGGCCCTCCCCTCCAACGCTATCGCACCTATAAGGGGCGTCATCTCCGTCGTCCTGAACGACGACGAGCTCGATCTCGGCGGGAACGAGGACAGCGTGACGGACATGACCGTTGTTGTCGTGCGCAAGAAGGGGCTGGCGATTTATCGCCTCGGCGCGCGCATGGTAATGGTCAAGGTGGGTACAGGTGGCGCATGGTGTTGCTGACTCGCAGGAAATCCCACTGCCAGCGCCGCCAAGCTGTAACGCAATATTCTCGACATACCTTTGCACGGCACTTCCCTCGGACGGCAGCGGCAGTCTCACGTACTGCGTTATCGACCTCTCGGATGCTTCTCTCACCGAAGTCCTCCCGGTGTCACAGGTCGACCCGGAGGACAAGAGCTGGACACCCAACCCGAACGTCGTCGTCATCCCCGGTGAGAACCAGTTCCTCGTCACGAGCTACACGGGTGCCAACACCATGGGCGTCTTTCTCAACGGCCAAGGCGACCCAGAACGCGGCACGATGGAGTGGTCCGAGCACCCATTGTCCATTGGTAAGAGCTGCACCTTGGTCTGCGCTAACCCACAAGCTGTTGAGGCAGGATACATCATCGCGCTCCTGCGGAATAACACGATCGTGATCCACTCACTCAACGAACTGGAACACCCGGTACAGACGATCGAGCTTGACAAGTCGCTCGACTTTTTTGCGCTGTCGTACTCACCGTACGGGATATCCATCCGCGACGTGATCCGGGGCGACCGCATGGCGTCGTCGCGCTTCACCCTGCTCAGCGGCAAGCTCGCGCCGCCAAGTCCAGAAACGACACCCGCTCTTCCCTCCCAGGCGGAAGAATCAGCCGAACCCGAGCTGCTGCACCCACCAGCGGACGCGAGCGCCGACCTGTCGCCCAACGAGGAACCGCCTGGAGGTTCTGGCCTGACACCGCCGTCGTCGCCCAAGTTTGAGCGACAGAGGATCACGCTGCCGCGCAGCTCGTCGCTTCTCTCGGCTTCGGGGGCGGCGCGGAAACAGGCTATTTCTAGCGTGATTGCCGAAACACTGCTCGTCGGGCGACATACCATCCAGGGCATCGTGCCGACACCAGTCATCCTGCAGGTAGAGAAGCTCTGCTCCGAGCGTAGAATGGACGAAGCGATTGCCGTCGTCGACGAGGAGAGGCGGAGAGGACGCCGCGGCGACATTGACGTCGACAAGGTTTGCACTAAAGCGTGGATGTCGCTGACCGCAGGCAACGCACTCTGCTACTGTGCGATTTATGCACCAGTACCTCGCCGTCAAGCTGTTTACCGAGACGGTGTTTGAGCGCGCGGGCGACTACTTCATCCGCGGCAAGGTCGACGCGCGGCTGCTCGTCCGCCTCTTCCCTGCGTACCGCGGCAAGACGATTGGCACCGCCGAGGAAGTCGAGGTGTACGAAGGGCTGCAGGATACGCTAAAGGACATGGGGCCAGTGGAGGACATCAGTAGGTATTCACGCCCGCGTGACCTACTGACCCCAGTTACAAACTTCCTCAACAGTAACTCGCCTAAGCCGGACGCTGCGGAAGCGGAGGAGCTGAGACTCGCGCTGTACTACAGTGCGAAGAACATGCTCGTCGACTTTCTGCGCAAGACCCGCACGTCGCGGCGTAAAGGCGGCGGTAACAGAGGCATCGACTCGCGCAAGATTGACATTGTCGTTGACACGACGTTAGCCAAACTCCTTGCGGAAGAGGGCCTGACGAACGAACTCCTTGCTCTTCTCAGCCTTCCTAACGACGTCGTCCTCTCAGAGCTCGAGCCGTTCCTCGAGCAGAGGAAGTACGTCCTCAGCACCGTCATGCGGCAGCAGGGACGGATCGACCGCGTTCTGGAACTGCTCAGGGAGTGAGTTGTGGTGGAGAATCCGTCTAACTCTGCAGAATTGCCGAAAGCCCCACGCCGGACCCGCTGTGCGAGGACCCGGTGATGGAGATTATGCAGCAGCTCGAGACGGTCGAAGACCCTGAGATATTGAGAACATACACTCTATGGCTTGTGAAGCGCGACCCGGAACGCGGCCTTGGGGTGAGTTAGCAGTCCTTGTGCGCTAACTGACCCCAGCTCCTCATTGCCAAAGGACCCAAGATCAAGGTCGACGACGCCAAGATCATTGCCGACCTGCGCGAGGTCGATCCCAACGCTGCGAACAGGTACCTCGAGTATGTTGTTGTGGGCAAGCGCTCGCAGAGCAAGGAGCTGCACGAGGCGCTGCTTCAGTGGCTGCTCGACCAGGCCGAGGAGCTCGTCGCCGACGACGGGATCAAGTATCATCTGGAGGAGCTTGGTGAGTTGTCGAAATCCGTCCGACAACTGACGCCAGACGCTGAGTACCGTCTCATGTCCGAGCCGCAGTCGTATATCGACTTTTTCATCCGCGTTGCGCCTGAAACGCCGTTTAAGACTGTACGGCTGAAGCTCGTGCTTTTTCTGCAGAACAGCGTGCTGTACGACCTTGACAACGCGGCCGAGCGGCTCGCCGGCATCCGGGTGCTGATCACGGAACATGCGATTGTGCTGGGACGGCTTGGACGACACACGGACGCGCTGCGGCTGCTGGCACAGGACTTGCCCGACACGGTCTCAGCACAGACGTATTGCACACAGGGCGGCGAGATCGTGACGCCAAAACTCACTCGGGCGATTGCGCGGCGCCAGCCCGAGCTCGCACAATGGACCAAGCTTGGTCCTGACGGGACCAGCAGCAAGAAACGCCGCGCGGCCGTCGACGCGGACACGCAGCACAAGCTCGTCGTGGAGCTGCTGCGCGCGTACATGCGCGACGAGGGCAAGAGCAAGGGCAAAGCGACGGGGTCGACGGCACGCACGGCGGCCCTCCTCGCCGCGCAGGGCGTGCACCTTGACGTGCTCGAGGTACTTGACATGGCGCCGAACGACTGGCCTCTCGACGTCATCACGACGTTCTACAAGCGCTCGTACCGCCGCCAACTGCACGACCGCGCCATGTGGCAGGTCCTCAAGTCGATCTCGGCGGGACAGAATCTTGAAGTGAGGTTTGGTGTGTGGGGCAAGTGCTGACGGCAGACGTCGGAGAGGTACCTCGAGGCAGTACGCGGTGTGCCTCCTGTCACGACGGAGGCGCCGAGTGACGAGGAGAAGGGCGAGATAGGTTACGCTCTCGAGGTGGACGAGGGGTTGAATGAGAAGGAGGGCGGGGAGGGTGAGGCTACAGACGAGGTGGATGACGGCGCCGCGCAGAAGGAGGCGCGCGGAGGCGTACATGCCCCGCCACATCGCAGCACGCGCGTGTAGTGATTGTTGTATTTATACCCTGCATTGGATGCCACTGTACGCATACGCATGACGACTGGGCTCCAATCTTCACAAGCAATGAGCCCTCGATCGACAACCTCGTGATCGAGAGCACTTCTGGGCTGCTAATCTGTACACGATCGTCTGCAGCGCTCGATTCCTCGTTAAGTCAGCCACGACCCGTCGCGCCAGTGGACTCCCAGCTTACGCCTCATCCGCGGCCACAATGTCCGCAATCTGTCACCCCTGCCAATCGACGCGTAGTCTCACACTGACGAGACGCCTGCCATCTACACGCCGACACACACCAGCCCTGACACACACCCCGACACACGCCCCCACACCCCCTCACACACCCTCACACACGACGAGCAAAAGCCACAGACACTCGTTGCTGACACCTGCGACGCCACACAATCTCCCCTTGCGCCTCCTCCCAAGCACACCCGGCTAGAGCAAATCTACGTATCCATGCGGGTTAAGTTGTAGCAAGTGTGGATGGTTACTGGTTCGAGGGCTTGTACTCGACCTTGTCGCCGCGCGCCTCCATGCGCGCCTTGGCCTCCTGCAGCGCCCACGTCTGGATGCTGTTGGCGAAACCAGATGCCGCGGGTGAGCGGAGATGGGAAGGTGAGTCCGACGGGGGCAGACGGAGGGGTGTATCGCGGAGCGCGCGGGACCGAGCCGGCGGTGGCAGGGGTGGTGAACCGGGCAGCGCAAACGGCGGGTAGCGTACGCAGTGGGGTACCGGAACAGTCGACAGAATAGGTCGCAGGTGAGGGGCGGCGAGGAGATGGTGTTATCCGATGCAGTGTAACGGGATAATCGTCGTCGATGAAGGTAGCTCGGTCAGCACACGCCCACACGCCACGGAAATCGACGTACCTAGTGTCGGGCTTGTACAAGGCGATGACAGTCGCGAGCGTCAGGCCGCCGAACATGCCAACGTAGAAGATGGTCCTGATGGTTAGTTCGGGATCGGAGGAACGGCGCTCATGAGGCGCCAGAGCTTAGACTCACTCCCAGGACTCGCGGTGGCGCTTCTGGCCCTGCGGGATCTGGCGTCAGCGTGTGCTTGCGTGTAAACGGTCGGAGAGAGCGAGCGGAGCAGGAGGCGGTGGGCCGTGGGACGCTTCGGAACACACAGGTCGTCGCCAGGGGGTGGACACAGCGAGCAGCCCAGCGTCGACGCGCCTGCCATCGCGTCTCCAATGTCGGTGCCCCTCCTCCCTCCTTTCTCGCTCCCTCTCAGTCCCGCCTCGCGGACGACGCTGCGCGGTCGCACCTGCGGCGTTCGCGGTGCTCCCCCACGCGCGCGCATGAATGTACCCACCTCCTCGCCGAAGATGTACCCAGAGGGCTGGTGGTAGTGTGGTGCGCCGGAGCCGTTGCGGACCTGGGTGCGGGTAGCGGGTGCGCGTGCTGCGCGCGCGAGCGGGCGGACTGCTTGGCGAAGCATGGTCATGGCGCGGGTGGTGTGAGTGGTGGTGGTGAGGAGGAGAACGGTGATGCGCGGCGGCGGCGCTTCGATGTGATGCAGCGAGTAGTGGGGACGGACACGGGGCGGGAGCAAATCTGATGACACTCTGCCGCTCCGACGCGGGCTTCCTGGGTGGGCCGGGTGCTTGGCCCTGCCTGGGTGGGCGGAGATTGGGCGTGTGGCACAAAGTCATCCCTGGTTCCTCTCTCCACTTGCCACCCAACGCGACATCAACAAACACCAGATACATCTGCGCGACCGCCGCGCCCCGACTCCGCCGCCGCCGTCGTGGTCACCACCGTCGACGCTGTGCATGCGCACATAACACCGACGACGCAGCATGGCGACCTCGCCGCCCGCGACGGCGAGCGCGAGCGCCGCCAGCGGCAGCCAAGCCAGTGACGCCATGTCGCTCAACACCACCTTGGCGCCGACGCCGTCTACATTCGTCTCGTCAACATGGTCGTGGACTACGTCGGAGGAATCCGAGTCGTCGTCGTCGTCCACACGCTCGGCACGTCAGGAGACAGCCACCGCCGCAGGCGAGGGGTATACCTACAGCTCCTCGACGATCGTGCGCGTCGCCCTCGCGGCCAGTATCATCGTCATTGTCGTGTTCGCACTGCTCATGTTTATGAAGGTGAGTGCTATCCGAACCTCCGCACTCGGGGTGCAAGCCGCACCGCACTATCTGAGCGGGCGGGTGTCGCTAGGTGTGAACGGCGGCCGTTACGCGGGGGTCATGCACTCTCGGTGCGCGCGTGCGCACGCTGCGGTCGAATCCGTGCTGACGGCAGATCTCGGGCTGGGTCCGATACCGCCAACGTCTACGACGCGAGCACGCGCTCAAGACGCAACACGCGAACGAAGCGCGTGCGCGCGCGTTCGAACTCGCCGCTTGGGCCGACACACCCGGCCTCGCGCCCGTCGAGGGCAACACCACAAAACGCCGAGCGTGGTGGCGCCGTGATAAACGCGACAAGGACGAGAAGGAGAAGATGACGCGCCGCGGGCGGACGAACGCCTATGCCGTGTACGAGTGGGAGGGTGTGCCGTCGTAACCCACCACCCCCGCGCCTCAAGTCGCTTCTTTTCCTATCCCACTTGATCACCCACTGCCGCCCTTCAGCCTCAGTCAGTTGCCAACTCCGAGAAACGGCCCGAGCGCCCGTCTCCAGCCCACACCACATTGTACATCACCATGTAGCATGCATCTGTCTATCACGCGCACCTCACCATGCCTAGGCAAACTTGCCGCGGCCCATGACACGGTCGCGGGCCTCCTCGTACTTCGCCTTTGTCTCCTTGACGACGTCGTCAGGGAGGGTGACGCCCTCCTTGGCCTTCTGACCAGAGTTGATGAGCCAGTCGCGGAGGTACTGCTTGTCGAACGACGCCTGCGGGCGCCCCTCGGCGTAGTCGGCCTTGGACCAGTAGCGCGACGAGTCGGGCGTGAGGGCCTCGTCGATGAGGATGAGCTGCTTTCCGTTCAGCAGGCCAAACTCAAACTTTGTGTCGGCGAGGATGAGGCCGCGCTCGAGGGCAAAGGCGGCAGCTTCGTCTGGCATGTCAGCGACAGCTAAGGACACAAAACCCACTGTAAAGATCCAGGGCGACACGCTCAATCTCGGCGGCGAGCTCGGGCCCGCAAATGTCCTTGACCTTGTCCGGGTGGATGTTCTCGTCGTGCTCGCCAAGGTCGGCCTTGGTCGACGGCGTGAAGATGGCCTTGGGCAGCTTCTGGCTCTCGACAAGACCAGCGGGCATGGCGATACCGTGCACCGTCTGGCTCTTCTTGTACTCGTTCCATGCGGAGCCGGTGATGTAGCCGCGCACAATCGCCTCAATCTTGACGACCTCGCATTTCTTGACAATCATGCTCCGGCCCTCGAGCTGGCCGCGGTACGGCGCGAGGCTGGCGGGGAACTCGTCCCATGCGGTCGTCGCCGCACCGAGCGCAGCGGGCGACGCACCGTCAATCGCCGGAGTCAGCACGTGGTTGGGGATAATGTGCCGCAGCTTGTGGAACCAGAACAGGGACAGCTCGGTGAGCGTCTGGCCCTTTTGCGGGATGCCGTTCTCCATGATCACGTCAAAGGCCGAGATGCGGTCGGTCGCGACGAACAGCAGCTTGTCGGCATCGGCAGCGTCGGGCAGGGCGTAAATGTCGCGGACCTTGCCCTTGGACAACAGCTTAAGCTTTGGCAAGCTCGTGTTGAGGATCTTGGGGTCAGCACTATAAACATCCAATGTGCATCGCAGCTAAAATGAAAATGAGTGGCTAGTTACTCACAACAGGGACGCCCTCCCCAGCAGCCGTGCCGCCAGCAGCGGACTTGGCGGCTGCCTCGGCCGCCTTCTTCTTCTCCTTTTCGGCCCGGAGCGCCGCGCGCTCTTCCTCGGTGGGCGGGCGCGACGCGCCCTTGGCCTTCTTCTCCTTCTTGGCGGCGTTCTTCTCGGCGCGGATACGGTCCGCCTCGCTCATGGTCGCCACAGACGTGTTGGGGTAGCCGTTACGCTCGGCCTCCTGCCAGTCGGGCGACGCCTCGAACACCTTGCGGACGGGACCAAGCAGCTTGATGAGAGCATCAGAGACGCCCGACTTGAGGTCGCCAGGGTGCAGCTCCTCCTTGGTGTACGCCTCCTCGACCGCCTCGTACGAGTCAAAGTGGAGGTCGCCGCCAAACTTCTCGGGACGCGAAATGGAGAAGACGGTGCCGAGGGGAGATTGGGGCGACGCAAACGACAGGTCGCCGACGTAGCGCTCCTCGCCGCGCTCGCGCGCCTGCTCGTCCCGCATCTTCTGCGCGGGAATGAGCACGGTGCGCAGGAACGCAAGGACACCGTTGCCCTCAACGACACCGGGGGTGCATACCGCACTCTTGAGCTTGGCGCGCACCTCGTCGTCCGTGTCGAGGAAGTCGATCTTGGACTTGGGATCAGACGCAGACATCTTGCCGCCAGACAGACCGGGGACCATGCCGTTCATCAGGTGCGCGCGCTTGGCGTAGCCCAGTCGAGGCAGGTAGTGCGCGGCGTACATGAAGATCTTGCGCTGGTCGACACCGCCAAACT
Organism: Cutaneotrichosporon arboriforme; assembly: GCA_002335565.1. Lineage (NCBI taxonomy): Eukaryota > Fungi > Basidiomycota > Tremellomycetes > Trichosporonales > Trichosporonaceae > Cutaneotrichosporon > Cutaneotrichosporon arboriforme. The sequence continues at coordinate 241,188 of BEDW01000014.1, read as the reverse complement.
GCATGTGCACGTCGAGGTACTGCTCGTCGAGCGCCTGCAGGCCTGGGTAGAGCAGCGACGACATGAGCGGAGACTCGGACTCCTTGACAACGTCCGCACCAGCGTGCTCCGCCGCCTTGTTCGTCACAAGCGCGTGGAACCTGGCGTCAGTCCTGTAGCAAAACTGATGTGAGCTTACTTGTACATGTCAAGGGTGTAGTCCGGCTTGAGCTGGTAGTCTGTACCCGTGACAAACTCGAGCTTCTCAGTGGGCACGCCGAGTGTCGTGAGGACGGCGTGAAGGAGGTACGAGTAGTATTTTCTACGGTGCTCGAGGGTTTCGAGCGTCGACTTGCTGGCGTCGAGGAAGGCGTGAAGCTAATGTTAGGGCAAAAATGTGAGCAGACACGTACGTCTGGAGTCAGCTCGGCAGTTCAGATAGTAACTCACCAGCAAGGAGGATCTTGACGTGAACGCCGGCGCTGAGAAAGTCGGCGAGCTTGATCAAGGGAACGCAGTACGCAATGTGGGCTGGGGTCAGTCCCAGTTGGCCGCTCTCACTCACGCCGTCCAGTGGGTGCGGTACCTGCGTTGTCAGCACGTCTGCCTCGCAGCGATCACAGCAGCAACTTACCCCAGTAAAGGCGCGGGGTCTCGCCATCGGCGAGCACCTTGCGGATAATGTCACCGCTGGTGACCTCGGCGAGGTCGCGGGTGATGCGGGCGTAGCGCGCCTCGGCGTCGTCGCTGAGCTGGACAGTGACCGTCTTGTCCTCGACCTGCTCTGTAAACTCGAGATCCTTCGACATGGCGGCGTAGGGAGGGGGTGCGAGGAGAATGAAGTTGTGGTCAAGGACGTCGACGGACTTGAGCAGTAAATGCGGGGCCAGGCGACTCGAAATGTTTGCCTGTGCTGTTCGCGGTGGTCGACTCCATTTCGGCACAACCGAGAACAACTGGCCGCCAGGGGAAGAGATTAAGCGGCGCCCTTGGATCACGTGGTCAACGTGGTCAACGTGGGATTCATTTTTATGTTGTTTTAATGCAATATCTCCCATCCAGGGCTCAGCAGCCGCCTTAACCCCTATCGCCCAGGGTGACCACGTGCTTTTCCCTGAATTTGAGTTGGATCGATGGTGACATTGAGGGGTATGTTTGTGGCAATCGCAGCATTTGGTGTCTTCCGAGTGGCCGCGGTAACAAGGAGGGGGTGTCGGGGAGAGGCGCGGCAACAAGGAGGAGGTCGGAGAGAGGCGCGGACTCCCGACCGAAAGACTGGAGCTCACAGCCGGCTAGGCATACCTCGCCAGCAGCCTCGTCCTTCGGCTCGATTTTTTCATCCTATTGGACCGCCCGAGTATCTCCTACAGCCTTGGCCCCGGGTATGTACCCCATCCCTACAGGTTTGTCGCCCCCGCCCTTGGCCCCTCGGTCTGCCCCAGATGGCACAAGCCCTGTAAGGCGCCCGGAGCACAGGTAACTCACGAAGACTTGATGGTGTGTCTGAGACGTACTGGATGTGCCCGTCTACACCCCCTCCCCCCAACAGGAGTGCTGCCATCGCGTCCCCAGCCCGACCTTGCCGCCTTTCCATTTGCCCGCCGTGTTTCTTTAAAAGACTCTTCATCTCACTAGACATTTCTCTAGACACATAGACCACTTAGACTCACCACTCTCCCTCTGTACCATACACCCACCCCACATCTAATCTTCGCCATGTCGGTGAGTACCCCCCGGTGTCACCGGATGCCACCTCTGCCGTCGTTCACCCGCTCACGCCGCAGACCTCTGCCTGGAAGCGCTTCGTCCCCGTCGAGACCTACCCCATCTTCGCGTAAGTCTCTACTTGCCCTACGCTTTGGACACAATGTCTACGGCCATAGTGGATGTGTGTGGCACCTGCACGTCCGGCAGGGAGTTTTTTTCCCTGCCACCTGGACGTCAACCATACCCCCATCCAGCTCTTTGCTAACCCTCAGCGTCGTCGGCGGTGCCGTTGTCGGTGCGGGCTACTACCTCTTCCGCCTGTCGCAGGGCTCCGAGGTCGTCTGGGACCGCCACGGTGACTGGAAGCCGTGGGACAAGATCAAGCAGCACGAGAACGTGAGTTTTTCGCTCCTCTACACATCTACGACATCACCGCGCCAGCTTCTGCAACATGCTAACGCTACAGACCAAGTTCCTCAGCTACAACCCCGAGTTCTGGCAGAAGCGCAAGGAGGCCGCTGCCGCTGCCACGCAGGAGTAAACGTCGGACCGACGTTGGGCTCCGGTATACTTTTTTTCTCCACCATTTGTTGTGTCCTCTAGCCACCGCATACGCGGCGTGATGCAATCTGCGTCTGCGTCTTAGCCACTGCCCCCCGCCTAGCAGTTGTTTGAGCTGCGTCCGAGCTCGGACGCGGCTGCGTTAGTTCGACGACCGCCGGGTCAGTCACTCACCACGTCACTTACCTCCGAAAGGTAAACAATTTTTTGCCGATCGGCGCATGCGCGTGTAACCGGGTTACACTACCCGAGAACGCCCGAGCTTAACCCGCCAAGTCGTGCCTCGTCGGCCGTCCGCGACGGCCGCGCTGTCTCCGCACGTTGCCGCCGGCTGTCGCCTGCGCAGTGCATGCCGCTCCACCGTGGACGGAATGCGGAAACTCACTGATCGGTACTCGACACAGGGCGACTAACTAGGCACTGCTCACAGCGGAGCGCCAGATGCGCCAGAGGGACAACGACGAGCGGAACGTGCCTGCGAGCAGCTACAGCGCTACAGTATACATACAGTACACGGAATAATTGACGATTGTGGCACGCTGGCGGGGATTCTCTGCAGAAATGAACACGTTCATCGGCCACTCCACACTCTTGTTTGCTGGCGCTCGGTGTCGCATTGCTGAAGGAACTAACCGGTGGAAAAACGAGCCATGAAGATTCTGGCGCCGCGATGCGGCCGAGGCGGTCAAGAGCGACGTCCAACGGCCATTGCCTTGAGAGCTCCAGTTTCACTTGGGCTACTTGACATCGACGCTGGATGCTCGCGATGCCCGTGAACGGCAACTGGCACGCCATGCAGCGCACAGCAGTAACTGCTTACTCTCATGCTTGCCATGTCCCGCCAAAAGGACGTATGGACTGCATACGACATTGCAGCATGCCTACAGCCCGGCTGCGATATGTCTGCATCTTGCGTACTTCCCGCAGCCGGTCTACAGGTGGGAATGCCAGTAGGTCTGCATGACGACCCCGGTCCACAGTGTGCCTACAGTATGCCCACAATATGCCTACAGTATGCCTACAGTACGCAGCCTACAGTATGCCTACAGTATGCCTGCCTACAGTATACTGCCTACAGTATGCCTACCTACAGCATACTGCCTGCGGTATGCCTACAGTATGCCTACAGTGCGTCTGCATGACGCCTATAGTCTAAGGTCCGTCTACATGTCTACGGTGTGGCCTACAGCACGCCTGGGGTAAGCGTGCGCTAGGCATGCCGTAGGCCGGTCATCGTCACCATGGTCTACAGTATGACGCACGACACAAGGCGCACGGCACTCTGAGGTCCCCCCTCGCACCCAGCTGCCGGCTCGACCACATGCGCCTCACCACGGCCGTTGAACGCGTACATTACTACCAGAGCCAGGTATAATATCTTCAGCTATGATCACTGGAAATCTGCATTAAACGCAGTCAACGATGACGACCTTTATACGGTATGCGCTCTCGCTCTACCTGGGAGAGAGTTCGGTGGCTGCCGCCGTTGAGTGGGGATTGTTACTCGGCCAATCAAGCAGTCTTCGGCAGAGCCGCGAGTCATGATCTAGCTTCATTGAGTTCTCATCAGCCCATACTGTAGACAATTGGACTGCAGGCATTGCACTACCGACATTACCCCAGGCGTTGTCCGAGTGCTCGTACTGTGTGTCCGGCGTCGCAACGCCGTACTGTAGGCAATCACACTGCACGGCGGGCAATCACAGCGCATTATGGGTATCCGCGCTGTACTGTAGGCGGCTGCGCCGAAGGTATCCGCACTGTGGGGGTACGGTGTGTAACAGGAAGCGCTTGGCGTTGCGGCTCTGAAATGCGCCACGGGGGTTCATACTGTAGGAAGTCGTCGTTGGTAGCTCAACACAGGATGATGCGATAGATAAAGGCTATGTGCAACCGTAACGTATACCTGATACTGCAGAGACCGCTTCTGACGAAATGCAATACTGTAGTCAGCGCTGACGGCGGGCACGCGACGGGTCACCGGGTCAACGACTGTGTCTGTCCCTCAACGACGAAGCGGTCGACCGCAAGGGCGACTCAAACAGAGTCAGCAGCCAGCAAACAACAGTCCATTTCCCAGCCTATAGCAAGCAAGCATACATGCAGATCACTACAACGCGCGTGTGCTTATAGCCCTCAGCGAACTGTCAAACAGGCCGACACTCGGCATTAACCAGCACCACGAGGGCGACTAGGGTCTCCGAGCTTGACTCTAATGTTGTTGGCAATTCTCATCATCGGAAAGCGTACGTGCACGCGCGTGCAGACAAAGTCTGCGCGCCCGGAGGTGAAGAGGGGAGATGGGAATGGGATGGTCAGCGCGGCGGACCGCGAAACGGCGAAGAAAAACGGGGACAATGGAGCATGCCGTCGCAGCGCCGAGGCGCCCGCTCCGGCACGCATCATGCGTGTATCGCCTGCATGCGACTGCGTTAGCTACTGTCAATGATGTGTGAGTTGATGTTCAAGAGCAAAAGTTTGGCGCAAGATACAGGAAAGACAACTGGTTACTGGCAGACTTGATAGCGCACCAAATTGCCACATCATAGGGGCGAGTTTAGGTGGCACCCCACTTAACTCTTCCTCCTCGGCCGTGGGAAACGACACCCCAACACTCCATCGTGGGAGTCCACTTCGTCAACACCATCGTGGGAGTTCACCACCGTCACGACGGCGGACAACAACAACAGCCGCGAGCGACGCGACAACGACGGCGACGACGCGATGGCCGACCCGAGCCTGCAGCTGCTAGACGACAACCCGTCGAACACGCCGCTCGATCTGCTCTTAAACGCCATATCGGGGTCGGGCGGTTATACCTTTGTCGAGCCCGGCGTCGACGCCGACGGTGACAGCGCCCATGTGGATGCGTCGGGCGTAGACACGTCGGGCGTGGATGCTGACGTGGATGCTGGCGTGGGCGCTGGCATAGATGCTAGCGCAGACGGCGAGGCCGGTGCTGCCGAGGCTGGCGGGGAGACGATTGCCGAGCTGCTTGAGAGTACCGCGGGCGCGGAGAGTAATGGAGAGCTTGCGCCAGAGGGCGCTTATCAAACGTCTCGGAAGCGTCGCCGCGAGAATGGCGACGCTGACGTTGACGATGAAGGCGGCGAGCGGCACGCCAAGATCGCGCGGACGCTTACTGCACACTTTGGTGCGGGCGCCGCGCGCCCCAGCGACGCGTTCAGTACCATCGAGGTGTGGCACCCGAAGACAGGTCAGAAGAGCTACGGCAAGGAGAGGCGGTGAGTCCAAGGCGGTGGCATTGCTAATTGAAGGATATTGCAACCGCCGCCAACGCTGCGTGTTACGGGCCCACTACACTCGCTCCTGACGCACGTAACGCTGAGTGCGCACCCCAACGTCGACACCGAGGCGGGCACGCCGCGCCCGACGTTCTCTTCCCAATCACATCGCTTTGCCCTGAGCGCGTTCGACGACGCCGCGGCCCTGGGCGCGTTGGCGGAGGGAAGCAGTGGCGCTGCTGGCGATAAGAAGGACGAGCGGGAACACCGTAAGCGGGAGATCCGCGCGCTCGCGAGTCGTACAGGCTGGGGCGGAACGTTGCCGTGGGAACGTAACCGCGTGGCAGTGCGAGCACGCGACGAGCTCGCGGACGGCCTCGCGTTTCCGGGACTGTGGGTCGGCGAGGTCGAGGACATGGGGAAAGTCAAAGAGTTCCGCCTCGAACTCAGTGTCGCCCAGCCGGGAGTTGAGCAGGCATCAGCGGACGATTCGGCTGCAGACGCCACGGCGCCACCAATCGACGAGGCTGCCCTCCGCGATGTCCTCGGCTCGGCGACAATGGAGCCAGTTATGAACCTCAACCAGGCAGAGCAAGCAGCGGGTGTCGAGGACGCGACGTTGCCTGAACTATTGCCGTCACTGGACCAAGGCCACGAGCAGGATACGCAGGCACAGGTGGAGACACAAGTCGAGACTCAGGTAGAGACGCAGCTCGATTCGCAAGCCGAAACGCAGGCCGAAACGAAAGGCGAGACACAGGACGCGACGCAGCCCGCACCGGAGTCGCAGACCCAGGTGAACACCCAGACTCAATCCCCCGCACCGAGTCCGTGGGCTACGTTCATCTCCGACCCACTCTCGATCGTCTCCAAGCCGTCCCAGAAGACGGCCAAGGCGCGATCAATGGCGTCGTGCCTGTCGACGAGCGATGCGTTTGCCCTCTTTGTCCGCGTCAATGCACAGACTGTACGCACAAAGTTCCTCAAGCTCGACGGAGCGGACACGCACACACCCGTGCTCGCCGCGCGCGCCGGCAAGTGGTCACCCTTTCGTTTTGAAATCGTGGCGCGGGCGGCGCCACCCGAAGAGGACAGCAAGGGCTCTAGAACGCGGTTCAAGCTCGACAGCGACCACGAGGCGAACATTGTGACGTACGGCTCGATCGTACGCATTGTCGACGTGCAGAACGGCATCAAGTCGGATCCGCTCCGGCTCGTGCGTGTCGACAAGAACGAGGTTGTGGTGGGTGCCGACGCGGGTCACCCCGTCAGCGAGCTGCAACGTGTTGGGTTTGTGCGCTCCCGCCCAGACTTCACAGACGACATTGACGATATTGGGCGGCGCCAGTATCTCTCCTCCCCTGGTGCTCTCACGGGCGCAGGTGAAGTCAATGTGTCGCGTGCTCGTCCCGGGCGCAAGTCTAGTTCCCTCGCGATACCGGAGACACTAGGCAGCGCCGAGGGCGAGAGCCTGCCCGAGTCGGCGGAGAGCGGAATGTCGCAGCGCAAGCGCCGCAAGACCAAGCGTAATGCTCTAGCCAAGGCCGCCATCGCCGAGGAGGAAGAGGGGAGCACGGCCGCCGAGCTATTGTTCAAGGCGGCTACGCGCCGCACCGTCCCCGACGCCGAGGGCCGCGTGGCCACTGTAGAGACAGTCGAGGACAACATGTGCTGGGTGCTCACTGGTGTTTGTGAGTTCGCCGGGCCGAACTCTACTGACCCCAGGGTGCTTCTCGTCCATGTTCTTCAACGGCTTCAGCGACACGGGGTCGCTGCCGACAGCCTCACTCGACCCCGTCCCGCGCCTTCTCCTCAACCCCGCGCTCCACATGCACCCAGAGCCGCCAAACACACTGCAGCTCACATTGTCCGACTTTTTCATCACCGACGACGGCGGGGCACCGCAGCCGTTCAGCGTCTACATAGGGCCGCTGGGACCGCTGCGTGCGGCGACGTGGCGTTCGGTTGCGCCGCGTGAGAAGTACTTTGACCCACGGTCACAGTACAACGCGATACCGTGGAGTGGGGCTAGCCAAGGCCCTGCACCCGAGGGCCGTGTCGTCAAGAGCAACTTTCCCTCGAGTGTGCCACACGTCATCGTCTCGGTCGACCTCCCAGACATTGACACGATAGTGGCCGCCATGTCTCCGGCGGCCCCGCCGCCCGAGCCTAGACTCGACGACGCCGATGGCGCATGGCTCGGCGTCATGAGTCCCGCTGGCGAGCTGACTATTCAAGAGGCGCTGCGTAACGCCAACGCCGGCGAGGGCGGTGCTGCCGTCGCCGAAGACACCCAGCCCAAGCTGGACGATGATTTTGGCATGGAGCAGCTCGACGGTAACCTCATGGGCGCCGAAGCCGCGTTGCAACCCGACAGCGCCCCCACAGAGCTTCCCCTTCCTCTGGCTGAGGGCGACACCACAGCGGCAGCTGCGGCCGACCTATTTGCCCAACCGCAGACAGTGCGCATGACCCGTCCCGAGGCGGGCGGGGTTAACGACTTGGCGCCACTTCCGTTGCTCCTTGTCCGGCCCGACGGCGTGGGGCATGGAATTGGCTGGAGTCTTGCCGCGTGGCAAAAGCCCGAGGACAAATCTGCGCAAAGTGGGCAAACCGATCAAGGCCCGGGAGGTCCGTTAGGCCCGGGGAACGGGGCCACATGGGGTGAGCAAACACACACGAACACTCTGGGTGCGAGTATGCTGTGTTGGGGCTGACATGACGAAAACAGGGCTACGGATTGTCCAGACGTCTGCAAGCGGTCAAAGCTTGACGTGGTGGGCGAATTAAACTATTTGCGGCCGGCCTGCGCCCCGGCTCGGGCGCGGAGGGGCGCGGTAAACTAAGCTGGGACAACCGGAGCTAGACCCGGGGCGCAACGGTGGGCCTTCGTGGGCCAGGGCTTGGCTTGGGTCAGGGTAAGCCTACTCGCGAGGACCGAACTTGTAGTTGGTGGCGGGTGCGAGCGCAGAGGCTGTACAGTCATTTCCGGATGGCTGGCCTGAGACAGGGTCAATATGTCCCTGAATGAACACTGTCACCGATGCTCGCGGAAGCTTGGAGTGGGTGTGGACCTTGGATCTGACGCAGTGTCCACCGATCCACCGGCTTGTTTGACTCAGGATTAACAAAGGGTAAGATCAGGTACTCAGGGCTATTGTCAATGGCGTGGGCGAGTTGCCGTCTTTGGTGGTGTTTACGCGTCTGACCTTTTCCGTATTTGGCAACACGGGCAATAATGTCAAATGGCAGCATTAGGGATTGGGTTAGGGTCAGAAGGCTAATCAGGTGACGAAAGCAGACACTTGGTGGATTGGTTGATTAGCTTTTAGACATCCCCCCCACTTAGGATGGACTGGGTAAGGGGCTTTAGGGTTTGCTCCGTCGTTGCGCGTGTCTGTGTGTGTGTACCATACACCACCCTCGCACCCTCCGTGTATAGATTCAATGTATACGCGAAAGTTGAGTGGACACCACCGAGTATAGAGAGGGAGGGAAGGAAGGAAGGCAGGCATCACCTATAGTCGCAGTACTAGTAGGTGGCAGGCCAAGTATCTTTAACCATTTGCCCTTTTTGCTTTACATCCATTCATCCACTTCCCCTTTCTCTTTCCATTCTCATTTCTCATCGTTGACCTCTGTTCTGGCTGCGTCGTCGCCTCTTCATCCCCCACTCTTTCTCTCATCGTCGTCGTCGTCGACGTAGCATCCAACGGCTCTTTTCATCGGCCAACACGCCCACCACGCACTCACCCGACACTATCATCAAATCCATCTCTGCTATCACCACCACTACTGCCACTACCACTGTGGCTTCACTCGTCAACACAACCTCCACCCTCCCTCTCGCGTGACTGTTCTCCCACCCAAGCTACCACACCAACCTTCCTCCCCCACCCCACCCGCAAAGCAAAAACCATCACCCAACGCTGCAGCAGCACAACCACCACTGCACCACGGCCACACTGCATCCCACACTGTCGAGCCATCTTGGGACCCCCTCCGCACGCATCCACACCCCCATCCCTCCCCCCTGCGTTCCTCCAGCTCACACCACTGGAACCGCACTCTGCCGCTGCCCCAACTGCTTCGCTCGCCGCATGTGCTCTGCCATCCCTGCACCCAGCAACATGACCACCTTCCCTCCCATCCAGGCTCAGCCAGCCTTTTCCCAAGCACAGGTCGCCAGCATGTCGTCCAAGCCGAAGCGTAAGCGCTCTTTTGAAATGGAGGCCGAGGAAGACGAGCAGATTGAGGCTACCAAGGTGAGTGCTCCCGATTGTCCGAGAGAGCGAGCGTCCGCCGCGGCGCTTCCCATGCATCCCCGCGGTCGTCGTGTTGTGGAGCAATGGAGTAGTAGCGAACACTATCGTTCGCTTGAGAAAACAAGTGACGGCAAGTGGAGGCCGACATTTGGCCGGTGGAGGCTCCCGAACATTTTTTATCTACCATCACCGTCACGCCCGATGCTAACGCGCCCAGCATGTCCGCACGCTCCCTCCGTCTGTTGAAGGGCCCGGGGGCTTTGCGTTCCCGATCAACATGCCCGAGCTGGTTGCCGACGCGTCGACGTCTGCGTCCGCGTCCGACGTCATGGACCACGACATGGACTTTGAGATGGACGACGGCGAGCCGGCCACGCAGCGTGAGGGCCACTACAGCTACGCCGAGGGTGGTTCGGGCGGGTTCATGTTTGGACCTGGCGCCGACGAGGACGAGATGAGCGATGACTCGGACAAGGGATACCCCACGCTCGACATTTACCCCTCGCTCCAGAAGCACAGCAACCCGCACCACTTTTCCAACAACCCGCCCTTCACGTCGTTCAGCGCCAGTGCCCCAGTGTCGCCTGCCACCCCCTGGTCAGCCCAGCCGTACGCATCCAACCTCGCGCCCCCTCCGCCCTCAACCAACCCGTCCACGCCGGGCCTCATGCAGCCCCCCGTTGCGACGCCGCTGGACGAGAACGCGACCGTTGTCGAGCGCGCGCGCGGCCAGCACGGCCCCCATTGCACCAGCATCCCCAAGCTGCGTATGAGCGACTACCCCGACGCGTCGGGCGAGCGCAGCCTGTGGGCGTACTGCACCGACTGCGGCGCCATGGAGCGTGCGAGCTAAGCAACATATAGAAGAAGAGTTGGTCGAGTGTGTCGATCAGAGGGTATCTCGCCGCATCCCAAGCTTCCGTCTCTCTGTGGGAGCCCTGGTGGCTACCGCAGAGACGGATGACAGACAAACAGTGGCTCGCCGCCAGGCATGTAACCGTAGATTCCGTAGGCCAGGTGTTGTACTGGCACATATGCATGTGTGTAAGCACGAGGGGAGTGGCGGGAGCGAGCATATGAGCATGGAGGGGTGCATGCGTGCATGCGGATTGCTCCCAGGAAGTTACTTGTAGATATTTACCGCGCGGGACCAAAAGTTTCGTGCCGACCTCCACTCCAAGTGCCAAAGACAAATATTAGATCTGCGCCGGCGCTTGGGATGCAGCTCATCCTCTCTCTGAAGGCTACAGCCTACAACGCACAACGGCAAGATGGAAGCCGACCCGACAGCGACGCTAGCCAAGCTCAACTCGTCACTGGACAAGCTCGAGACGGCGCTTGAGCCGCTGCTGGCGCGCCCCCTCGCCGAGACGCGCGACGCACTGCCCCCACTGGACCGGGCGAAACTCGACGTGCTTCTCGCTTTTGCAGCTAACAACCTGGTGTGGGGTGAGTGTAATGCAAGGCTGGGTCTGCTGGTGTTGAGAATGTACTTTCAGGCGCTGCCGTGGCTACAGCTTTAGCCGTCGCTTCGCTCCGACTTTGCTCCGGCTGACCCTAGTCTACCTCCAGACCCGCGGCATCGACCCGGACAAGCACGGCGTCGCGACCGAGCTGGAGCGCGTGCGCCAGTACTACACCAAAGTTCAGGACGCCGAGGGTGGCAAGCCCAAGAGTGAGTGGTGCGAAGAGGTGGTGCCGGCCTCAATTCTGCATCGGCAGGGTGTGAACGCAACGGCGCGCCTGACCGTGCGCCATCATGTCGTGCGGGGATGAGGGGTCGCGTATGTGGCTACGTCTGGGGGCCAGCGATACCAAAGCCAGTGGGCTCGGGCGCACCGGCCTGTGTGCCATGGTGAAGGTGCCGAAAATGTTTGAGGTGCCGACGGACGCGCGTCGGCGTGTCCTTCCCTCCGAAGTCCGCAGTGGTGACACAAACGTTACAGCGCCCCCAGCAGACCCCTTACGACAGTAATTATCGCTGACGGCAGCCCGCAACCGACTGGATAAAGCCGCCGCACGGCGGTTCATCACGCACTCTCTCGCGGCGAACGAGGTGGGCGGTGACGCTGGCCCAGCGAACGCAAACGCCGCCCTCGCTAGGCGACAGGCAGAGGTGGCCACACGCGCCAGAGAGACGGACGAGGCGTCCCAGGCGCGGAGGGCGAACCGGTTCCGTTTCGTCGCTGAGACGGCGGAGCGGATGCCTCCCGCCGATGGTGAGGCCGACGAGCAGGGTGGTGAAGAGGACGAGGACGAGGACGAGGACGAGGACGAGGCGGACGCCTTGTTGGCTGAAGCGTACGAGGCCGCCAACGCCGTCGGCGACGATGACGACGACGAGGACGACGAGGACTACGAGATGGACGAGGAGATGGACGACGACGGTCCCGACACCCATGGCTTGGCTGACATCCCCGTACCCGAACCTGCCGGCGCGCGCGTCGACCCACCAGCAACACGCGCGTCGCGGAGTAAGCGTAAACGCGCCGAGGACATGGGATAGGGGGTGTGCCATCGCCACGCTCTGTCCGTCGCGTTCCGTACATTGCGCCGCAAGACGCGGCTCTGCTCCGACTTCCGCCACTCAGCGTCGCATGCCTGCAGCACTGCAGCACCCCCATCCGAACTGTCCGACTCCACATCGATCCACTGCGCACGTCACATGTAACTGTAGAAACAGATACCCAGCACATGAAACTGTACCACAGGAATTTCGAAGAAAAACGGCCCAGCTTGGAGAGGCTTCCGTCAGTCTTCTCGAACACCCCAAGACTCCCCTGGCGTGCCGGCACGCGCTTTTGCGTTACAGCTGTGGACGGCAGTGGGGGAGTATCTGGCCGTACGCGAAACTTGGCTTCGGGCGTGCTGTGCGGGGACGAGGACGCGCTTGTGGCGGAAACCTTGGCACCTCGTCGAAATGCCGCTGCTTGGAGCTTGCGAAGCATGCGAGAATCCTGCTTGCCGCAGAGACGTCGGTGTAGAACTCTGAATATTGAGGGCGAGTATCATGGGTGCGCTCTTCCCGACGCGGGGTTCGCCAGCGCTGTTACCGGCGTCACACCCCCACGGGCGCGTGACGATCACCACACTGACGCTGACTTTTGACGACGACGACGACGATGACGATGACGAAGACGAAGACGACGAAGGGCGGCAACCACGACGACGGCGCGCGATCGCGGACAGCGCGACGCACGCACCCGCGGCACATTTGCCAACCCAGTCGTCGTCGAGTGCCATGCCGCATGCCGATCCACAGGCCCGATTGTCCAGAGCGGCTGTGCCGTACACACGCCCGATTGTCTATGCGAGCTAGTGAGTTCTGGCTCTACACGTGCGCTAGCAGTGGCACCATGTGCCACAGACGGCATGGACTGGCCAGCGGCACAGTGCATGCCCCGCCGGGAAGATGGGACTTCACCACACGCGCCGTCGGCGCCGAGGCACGGCCTTTCAGCCTACAGTCAGCCCCGCGCAGTAATCGCGCCGAGAGGACGGCGAGCACGCCGCGTTGCGCCCCCGCGCGGGGCTGCGTACGCGGCGACGCGGCTGTGTTCATACCACAGCTGGCACTCCCGTACGCGTCTTGCGTGAGTCTCGGGCGAGGCACACATACCCATACGCAGGCACACGCCAGCCCACCAATGCCTGTCTCCGCGGCCGTCACTTGGTGTAACGGGACAGACACGGCGGCGAGCGAGTACGACACGAGCCTGGGTGACAAGAACACGACAGCACCACGACGCCAGTAGTACCAGAACCAGCACGGCGCTAGCACGCCCGAAACCGCACGCACGCACGCACGACGCCGATCGTCTGCCGGGGGACACCCGAATACCGCAACACAAAGCACTACCGACGAGCACCGCCGCGGGCGCAGCACATTGTCGTGACGCCGTGGCGCAGCTCGTGGCCGTCGCGTACGTTTTAGCTCACGACACTCGCCTCGCGTGTGCACCGCCGCCTCGCGTCGCGTCGGTCTTGGCACACAGCCGGCGTGTTCGTCAAGCTTTCTGTCACGCATACCGCCGCGCGCTCGCTACGCCGGCGCGCCCGGCGCCCGTCTCGCCTCGTTTCGTGCGGCGCGGTCACACCTCACCGCACACGACATGCCCACCCACAGCGTCCCCTCGTGTCGGCCGCACCGCACCTCGTCGCACGCCCGTGCCACTTTTCCAAAAAGCCTCGCAACGACATAATGGCTGGCCCGCCTACGACGCATACCGCAGAGGCTACCAAGTTTCCGGAAGCTCATCCGTTTACGATCGCTGGCATGTCCCCTTCTGTCTGGTTGCCAGGATGCACGTTTGTCTGGTGTCGATCGTCTGAACTAGTACTAGTGGGGCATGCGGGAATACCGCCCGTCTTGGGGTAGACGTTTGGTGGTAGCTCGACTGACGACCACCTGTGGCATTCGTGGAGGTGGTTGTGGTAGGAGCTGCTGGGGGGTGACTGGGAGGCACACTCGCGTTGGACACTGGCTAGTTGGTGTGGGCTGCTCGCACTCGCCCGCCGCCTGCTTCGCAGGCTTGCGGGCTGGCGGCTTTTTTGCGTGTGTAATAGTCATATACATCGCTAGTGGTCGTTACAGAACTGATGATACGTGGCTATAGAAAACCGGGCCGGCCGGTGGATCCGAGCAGAGGGAGAGGGGAAGCTGGAACAGACAGGCATAGGCGGAGGGCGAGCCAGCAGGCCAGCTGCTGCCTCAACCCTACCACTGACCATGGGCGTACTCGTAAGCCGGGTACATGGGCGTCTGGAAAGGCGCGCCGGTGTAGCACTCGATGGGCTGCTGGGCGTACATCATAGGCTGAGGCTGGCACCCGCCCATGTCGACAAAGTCGGGCTGGCCCGGGACAAAGGTGGGCTGCGCAGGTGTGCGGGGCGTGCTGGGCGACAGCGCGGGGACGGCGGGCGCGTCCGAGGCCTCAGACACCGAGACGGACAATGGCGAGAGCGAAGGGACCGACGCGTTCGAGCCAGCCGACGCAGTCGGCGTGGTCTCGCCCGGGTGCGGGCCATCGGTCTGGATCTTGGTCGGCGTCTGGACCTGCTGCTGGGCCTCGGACATGGGCGTCAGGCCAAAGGCAGAGGCACCGAGGCGGAGGTGAGGCGATGGACGGCCGTTGGCAGAGTTGGCGCGGTAAAGCGGTGATGGGCGGCCAACAGGCGACGAGTGCGACGAACCGTGGTACGAGCGGTTGCGGCTGAGGGGGGTGACGGGGGAGTGGCGAGATGGGCTCATGCGCTGGCGAGGAGCAGGGCCGTACGAGGGCGACTGCTGGCCGTAACCGGGCAGCATCTGCGGGGACGACTGCGAACGCGCACGCATGGTCACTGGCACACCGCCCATCATGGCACCAGGCGGGACAGACCCAGGATCAACGAGGGCGTAGCCCGCGTGGGCACCCATGGGGAACACCTGGGGGGGCATCTCCATGGCGTACGCGCGCATAAGGCCGCCCATGACGGGCTGGGCCATCGGGGTGGAAGCAGGACGACGGGTGGTAGGCATCGCACGGCCCTCCTCGAGACGGCGGCGCTTGACGCCGTCCCACCACTTGGACGAAGCCTGGAAGTGGGGGTAGCCAAGGTTCAAACCAATCTTGAGGGCCTCCTCGCGCGCCTCGGCGTCGCGAACCTCGCGGCCCTGCATGACGGCCTCGTCGAGCCATCGGTGGATCTCCTCCTCAATCGCTGGGTAGCGGCCGCCAGGGCGACGCGAGACGCCGCCGCTGCCGCCGGGCTGTTCGGGGTCGAGCCAACGGTCCTCCTGGTTGAGGATCTTGGAAATAGTGCTCCGGTCAACAGAGTACTCCTTGGCAATGTCCTCCTGGCGGATCTTGCCCTGCGAGTTGCGGTAAATCTCGCAAATGCGACGCTTGTCCTCGGGAGTGAGCTTGCGCTTGCGCCGCCCAGCCAGCGCCGTGTTCGTGCCGGTGGTTGGCGAGTTGGAGCCGCCCGAAACAGGCGACGAGCCGTTGGCAGCAGTCGCAGACGACGACGGCGAAGCCTTGGCGGCGGTGGTGGTTCCAGATGGGATGGTCGACGAGTCGGTGTTGTTGGCCGCAGGCGCAGCAAAGGCCGAGAACGACGACTGGCTGCCCATACCGCCGGTAGGGCGCGAGCCGGGCAGGGCCGCGGGCTCGACGTACTGGCTCATGGGGTTGACCTGGGTAGGGGTGAAGGGCTGACCCAGACTGGGGTGGTGGGGGTACATGACCTGCGAAGCATAGGCAACCGGTGCCATGCCATGGCCCATGTGCATGCCGTTGTGCACAGCGTAGCCGTTCATGGCAGCGGCGTGCTGCCAGCCTCCGGCAGAGGCCGGGGTGTCGAACACCTGCAAGGGGTCGACAGAGGGGAGAGTGGGTTGGGAACCAGGCAGCGTCGACGCGGGCGCAGAGGCGTTCGTGTCTTTAGCCTCTCCGGACGCGTCGTCGTTGTGGTTCGTGAACATGGTCATGAAGTCGACGACCTCGTGCGAGCCCTCGGGCGTCGGCGCAAAGGCAGTCATGGTGGCAGCCATGGGGTGTGTGTGAAGGATGTGACACGGGGATGAAGAAGATATCTGCTATGATCTGTCCTATCGGCCAGCGACGTGGACTCGAGTCGTTAGTGTTGAGGGGGATGCTGGGATGCTGTTGGTCAGCATGGACGTTGATGCCGCACCCATGTGTGCGTTGTGCGTGCTCACTGCGTGATGCGGTCGTCAAAAATGCGACGAAACTAGGGTGCAGATATGCTGGGGGACTGGCAAGGGGAGATCAGCATGTGTGCAGACGAATGGGTGCGTGGGTGCGTGGGTGGGGTGTGTGCACGCGTGCACGGGGGGGCACGGTTGACGAATGGTAGAAACGGGGTCGTCGCGCGTGACGGCAACAGAGGGGCCCATGCTGACAGTCCATACGACCGTCCTAGTTGACGACAACGGACACATCAGTGCGCCGCGTGCGCCCCAATGATCCGTCGGTTGGAACGGCGCGTGCATGTGTGCAGTGTCCGTGTGTGTGCGAGTACGCGAGTGCGCGAGTGCGCGAGCGTGGGAGGGAACGAGCGGCATGGGGAGCGGGTGTATAGGACGAGTACTCACCAGCTGCCGAATCTCGAGCAGGCTATGATCGTGCAGGTGGTAGATGTGTCGCGAGAGAATTGGACGCAGTGCAAATGATGCGGCCGTGCAAGATGCAAAAGGTTGGGGGTGGTGGTAGTGCGGCAATGTGTTTCGTGCAATGAGAGGCTCCAGAGCCAGTAATGCTGCCTTGGGTGGTCGTCGTCGTCGTCGTTGACTTCGTCTTCGCGGTGCCAGAGGAGCTCGCGAAGGGCGTTACAAAGTGCTGGACGTCGTCGTCGAGGAGGGGGGTGGTGAAGGGGGATGGGGATGGGGTGTCTATGAACAACACTCGCAGAGGTTCAAGATAAGAATGAGAGGTAGAATGGGCCAGCCGTTCTTGAGCTCTCTGTTCTTTTTCTTTGAAGAGGAGAGGAGAGAGAGAGGGAGGAGGAGAGAGGAGAGGAGGAGGTGAGAGAGGATGAGAGAGGAGAGAGGAGGAGGATGATAGGAGGAGAGGATTGACGACGAGGATGCGAGCGAGCCAGGCAGGCAGGATGCTACAGACGAGGATTGCCATAGACAACGGAGCGTGTGTGTGGTGAATGGGCGCCTATTCACCCAGGCAGGAGGACTCAAAGGCAGGAGACCAGAGGGGCGCAAAAGGTCCAGAGGAGGAGGTGCGAGAGGCCCCAGGCCCCAAGCCCCAAGGGTAAAGGCAAGAGACCCAAGCCAAAGCGTCGAGGCTGTGCAACGTAAGTAGAGGCCCGCCCGTTTGACCCCCGTGGCGTTTTTTGAGACCCCACTGAGACCCTGGGCTGACGCCTTTGACACGGTCAGTACAGAGCGCTACATCGGTTTTTTTTCTGAGCAGAGACCCTGAGACACCTACCCCCTAACACCGACCCCACTCGTTGAATACCTCGAGTCTCAGGGGACGTGGCTCTGGCCGGACAAAACTGACAAACTACGGTGGGGTGGTAGTCCCCACACATGACCACTTGTACACGAATGGTGGTGGTAAAGAATGGCCTGTCTGCACAACTGGCGAGTATTCAGGGTTACCCCTCATACTTTGTCCAAAATACGAGACGGATGGATGGTCGAATTTGCGCAGTTCCTTTGACTACGACGTGTAAAATGACCCTGAACACATACACACACACCACCACTACTCATCTGACCTTGACGACGTTAACGACTGCTTGACGACGGGCGCAAAGGGACGTAGGGGAGAAGGGGGAGAGAGAGCGTTCCTGGTTGTCGACCAGGAACCAAAGTTGCATCAAGGATCCTCTCTCCACATGGTAAGGCCGAGTAGCGACATGGCGACACCTCTCACTTACACCGGTGCTCGCTCTCACAGCGGCCTCCGCCGACGAGTACGGAGTACGGGAGCCAACAAGCAGAGGACCACACCATTGTTCCTTGCATTCCTTGCTCGGATCCCAGTACCTTTAGCCGTCGTCATCGCCAAAGATGCTCTGACAGCAAAAGCGCACGATCGCACGCGCGCGACCCAACTGCTGCTAGTGGCATTTGTAGTTCCATGCCCACAAACGCTATCGCTTGGCCATTTGCCATTTCTGGCGGCGCTTCAACCGTGCATTCCGCGGTCAATCCGTGTAGCTGGACTGCATGACGTTGATGGCAGCGTTCATGTCGACCACAAGATGCCACTAGCCATGGAAGTCAAATGAAAAGCCCCTCCCGCCAGCCAACAGGTTTCGCATAGTTCCTAGCGCCACGAGGACAAGCTGAGTCTCGGGGTTCGCATTGTAAACGGGCTAAGCGGGCTAACATTCGATGCCCCTGTCAGCGCCTGACATCTGACGCCGCGCAAAGTGTAGCGGGCGCCGCCGGGGACGACGCCGCCGCCGTTTATGCGCTGGGGTCGTTACTGCACGATGCCAGGTACTATGCAAACGCCCCGTCTACTCTCCGGGGTGGCTACAGTTTTCTCCGAGACAGATGGTGGTTCGCTTGCCCGAATGCCGCGGTCTTCGTCAGGTAACTGCGACCCAGCTCGGTCTTCTCGCGCCACAAGGACTGACGGCGGCAGGAAGCTAGGAAACTGATTGTATGCGGGGCGCTGTTCATATCAGGTCCTCCGACTAACGTGTGGAAAGACAAGACCTCAGATCAGCGTTACAGTTACGAGGTTACCCAGCCCTGGAGAGTTCCTCATCCACTCCGTTAAAACCCTTTGCGAGTCTCGAATCTGCAAGAGCCGCAGTGCTCTCGGCGTAGAGCTTGTTCGTAAGAGCCGTGCACCAAGCCTTATCCAAATGCCCATTAACCTCGACAAGTGCGTTGGTCGCCAACGCTTGTCGTACTCTCTTACGTATATCCAGTTGCTTAAACTCTTTCATATGCCCTGAAGTGTCAAAAATGAGATGCGCCACATTTTTGTGTGGATTTTAGCATGTAGAGTGATTTTCAAGAGTCCCACCCTCTGGCGTCCTCTGTCAGTGTGGCTGCTTAGCCAGTTCAAGATTGCGTTCTCACAACAGAGGGTTACTCACGACACGGGGTCTGCAGTCGATCCTATTCAATCCAAGGGACAAGGTAATATGGGTTTAGCTAGCGAGAGGGTCAGATGAACGGCATGTTTGCATGACTTTGGCTGCAGCTCGCGCTCTGCAATTACAATCGCGATTGGTTCGTTATCCCCACTCACAACGATGCGGGGCCTGTGGTCCTTCTAACCGACCTGCTCGACAACCAAGTATCCCTCATGCTCTGTGGTGCTCCGCGCTTGTCAAGGCAGTAAACGCTGCACTAACCGATGAAGCCTAATTTCTTGTCCATTCGCGTCGGAGTTTTGGGAGCTGACCCTGACATCAGGTGACCAGGTGTTCATCCATGTCGTTAACGAACTGGGCTCGCTGAGGGGATGAGTCCTGCCATTTCCTCCGACTGCTCAAATGTCAGCCACACGTCACACCAATTTGGTCCGCCAAGCTGTCCGAGAAACAGCGGGCCAGCCGCGGAGCACAGATACGGCGACGATAACCCCCGCGTTACGCCTGGATGCGCGATAACCCTTCGAACCAAAACCTGGTTCACCTCGCACGCACACGCGACTTACCTTTTGACTGCGATACGGGAGGCGAGTGTCTGAGTGGTTTGAGTTGTGATAGAGCATGTCACGCAATCTCCGCGTACCCGCTATCCCAGACACCGATTGACCATGGGCCAGATCAGTTGGTAAAGCCGTCCCTCACAGTGGGCAAAACCGTTACAATCCCTCCTTATTCCGTCAGTGCGTTGCAATTAGGCAGCGGCAAGCGTGCTCCACGGCCGATGGAAACGGCAGGGGCTCGACACCCCATTTCCTTCCCACACATGTTCAGCGGGCCAATGAAACAGTCGTGGCCCGCCTATGGTACGCGGCCAACAAGTCCGACCAAAAGGGTTACAGGGGGTTCGGATGAGGGCGAGAGAAGAGGGGCCTCTGTACGAGGCGGGAGCGTTCCCGCCCCCAATGGCGTGGGAAAACCGAAAGATGCGGCGAGGCGTTTGTCCGCCACGCGAGGAACCACAGCACCCTGGCATTCCAAATGCAAAATTCCTGGTCAATCGTGTTCTGTTCTGAAACGAGTGGCTGTCGCATAGATGCTGCTCGCTCCCCAGCTTTACAGGTAAAAGCTCAACAATTGTAAACTGGGTACGCTAGTGTCAGATACACGCCTGTTGCTGCGGAGTGATAGCGTCAGGTGGCGTCGGTCTTTGGGTACATTCAGTGAACCTCTGTGCGGGGCAGCCACGAGTCCGTGTCCCGAGAATGCAGTTTGGCAAGAAGCCACATGACGTGGCGGCAAGTGGCACCTACGTCGCGCAGGATCATTCTGGCGTGCTCCACTCCGTCTTTGCCGGGCGGCGTCATGTACATGTACAGGTACCTTGCTGTCGTCGAGCAATCCGCAAACCCTAACCGCATTCCCTTCATATGTTCACTACCTCGTTGCAAAAGTCGAGAAACGAGCAGTACCGGCGCCTGCGTGTAACTCCATCTCGCGGGCTTGAAGAGGCACCAATCTGCAGGAATACGGCGTGACAGGCCCAGCAACTCTGTTCTCGACGCTTTAGTGTGGTTCGGCAGGACGGCAGGTAGATTGCGTACGCTGGTGCGGCTGCGTAACGGCTCGGAGTCGACCACGCTCCCACGATATCCTAAGGTACCCCGCAGACACCCGCGACGGGAGCACTGATTTGTGCTCGTGCGTAGGTTCAATGGCGGCTGGGCATGTCCTTGAGCAAACTCACTTGATCTTGATTCCAAACTCTGATTTACACACCCAACAGGTCGTCCTCTAAACAAGCTCTCGTCCACGTGCCTGAGTCGTGCCTGCAGGTAGGCACAGAACTCGGGCGAAGTCTTTTCCGACTGCTCGGGCATTGCCCAATTACTTGACTCGTCGTACCTTTGCATACAAGTGCTGGTTGGTTCCGAAATTGTGGAACTCGACAAGCCTTACGACATGGTGTACGGCATGGAACTAAAAGTCGGCTCCATTCACCGAGTCGATGACGCTGCGCCAAAAAGCTGCCGGTCGAGCTACTACGAACGTCGTCCTTTAACAACGACTAACGCGAGCCTCTTTGGCGGTGCGGTGCGGAATGAGGTTTATGGAATGCGGTGGGCAGCCGCGGCAGAAACAAGAATGCGTACGATGCGCGTCGCGCTCGCCTCATTTCGTCTTGGCGGACCCCATTACATTCGCCAATGCTTCTGGCGCAGATTATTGCATGGGGATTATTACCGAGCAACGCGGGGTCTGCATCTGCAAGCTCAATCAAGACAAAGGCACCTCCCTCCAAGGTACAAGCTTAAACGAACGTGGAACCATTGAAAGTCCAGGACTCCAGGGCGGAGCTGTGTCCTCTCCTGGCGTGTGTGGCAACTGGTACAGTACTGCTTGATGCCAAACTCTAGTACAACGTTCAGCCCTCAATCTTGTCTTAATACACGGTGCCTCCCCACCCTACGCCGAGGCTCGTGCCGACGAGCCCAGACGCGTCGGTGGGAAAACCCGGCTGTCCGTTGGCTTTTCGGACATGAGTTTGTAGCGGATGAGCGTGTGCGACCGCGTCCGACGCACACCTGGCGACTTGTCCTGGTGGGAAGAGAGGTGGAGCAGGGGCATACGTGTAGACGACAACGAAGTCTGGCCGGTCTCTTCCCAACCTACCGGCGTACGAGAACGGACCGTAAGAAATTGCCATGGCGGTCTCTCGGAGAAAGGAATTTTGTTATACCTGTACAAAGGCATTGGGGCCCTTCCCACCGTGCAGATCGCCATGCCGACATGCCAGTGGTAAAAGACTTGCCCAATTGAGCAGTTGAAACAGAGGATGGCAGTCAGCCTGATGGCCTGAGTGAGGTGGTTTTTAGCTCAGGCAATAAATGATGCTTTCGCGCTCGCATTCTCACGCCACGCTCAGCCGCGGGTGATGGATGGCATAACGGCGCCGCATACCGGCGTACATTGCGTCTTGCAACATATCCAGCACGCACAGCACAATATGTGGCCGTACACAGCTTGAGCCGGTCGCAGATATCGTGGGACAGATTAGGCAGTAGTCCACCGGAAGACATGCACGTATGTACCCCCACCCACCCCAGAATTTGGATGGCCAGGACCGGCACTGTAGTAGGCAGGTAGAGAATGCGAAAAAGGTGGGGTACGTACAACCCGCAGAATTAAGCTCTGGCATGTGGCACCGCGGCTGGCTTGCCAGACCTGTCGACGCGTCTGTTCAACTCTGGCCCACACGTAGCTCTCCGCTCGCTTGCACCACACAACGATCCTCCTCCAGCTGCCACAAGCTGCCAAAGTCGCTTCACTCCTCTCGGCGAGGTCCTGTGCACAGCGGTGTCCAGAGCGGTGAAGGCACAGAAGTACGCCGAAACGATGGGGCTGGAAGTCGGCCCGGCTGGATGGAGAAACCAGCAGCGCAGCCGACACAACCCTTGATTTTCATCGTCGAACCCACTACGCCCACCACTCAGCCGCGGCCTGCAGGACTGGCATGCCGGACTTGCGGATCCCCCCGCCCCACATACTCCCACCCTCGCAACGCTGTCCGCGACGGCCGCGACTTGTCTCGACATGCCGGCGTCTGGCCGAGACCTCTGTTGGTTGCGAGGGCGCCCGTCTGCGCCTGAAAAGCTGCCTCCCCTCGACTTGCAAATACAGTAGTAGTACATACCAGCCTCATGCAACGCCAACTGTCCCTGTACAGTAGACTGGAGCGTGCGCCGTCTGTCAGTGGCGGCGGCGCGGTGTCAATATTGTGATCGGCGACTACAGTGCCCGTCGGGATTGGGATTGCATAGTACACCAACGACGCCAACGACGCCAACGACGCCAGCGACGCCAGCCGCGCCAGATTAACAAACGTGGGCCGCGCCACCACAACCCCATACCGCGTCCCAGCGTGGTTGCTGTGCTGCGCACGCAGCTATTGCGCAAGACGCGTAAATGTACACATGCCCGTCGTCGCACGCACGTTCCCGCCGGCCGTGACCGCCCCGTGACTGCACGGTCTTGTGAGATCCGGCAGGGCTGACATGGCAAGGTGACTAACTAACGTCGCAGCATCATCAAGCAGGACTTCCCGTACTCCACTCGTTCGCGTCCGCTCTACCTACCTCCAATGTCTCCAAGGTCCTGGGCTGCGTAAAAATCGACCCTCCTCGGTCGGGCGACACCCTGCCCTCGCGCCGCATTACGCGCAAAATCTCGAGGTCATCATCGACCCGACCCCGACCCCGACCCCGACCCCGGCGCCGCAGTGCCGTTGACACAGGCAGAAAGATCGGGGGCGGGTCTCGTCCGGAGCGGTGGCAGCTGCTCTGACCACTTCAGGTATACTCAGGAGCGCTGATCTGTAACGTGGGAGGGAGTGAGGGGCTCGGTGAAGATATATCCTGTCCCCAAGGCGACGACGCTGCCGTACGTACACCACCCAGACCTGGGCAGGGGCCCTGTCTGGATACCTGACCTCGATCCTGACGATCTCATGGAGGAGTATGCATGCTGAATGCGTCCTGCAAGTACACCCCACGAGCAATAACTCGGCCAGCAATGACCGCTCGTCCTTGCGCTCGTCTATCGGGCCCCGCCGACTGCCTGTTCCAGCCAGAGCGCCCTCGCTTCGCCCAGAGATGCTAGCCACAAACGACCTACCCCGTCGTTTCGCTTAGGTACAAGACTGACTGCGTGAGGCACCGTCGCACGCGACCACAGCGATCGTCAACGTGGTGCGGGCCGGTATGCCCAATACGACCGCCTGGAGAGCATACCCACCAACCATGCCCATGCGGGGCCATCAGTGAGAGACCGAACTCGACGAGTTGTGCAGCGAATAGCTTGGGCCGGGTGTCTTCAAGCGCTGCCGGTCAGGACTTATTGTGCTCTTTGACCACCTTGGCCTCCGGCGAGATATCCTTCCATACCCTTCTCTCAACGCCCGCAGTATCGCAGGGATGAGGGTTTGCGCCGCGAATTGCGTTCGTCAATACAGGAGTGTGTCAGGACTAATTGTGCTCTCGACGGCCTGCCAGCAGCTACCTTCTGACGTTTGTAATCGAGGCTGGCTACGCAGTATGAGGTCCAGAACCGCGGACAAAGTCGAGCTACCTTCTGACGTCTGTAATCGAGGCTGGCTACGCAATATGAGGTCCAGAACCACGGACAACGTCACGGAATACTAACCTCATACCTTACACACGTCTTCGACCTTGTCGAACGAAGGTTGGGCCCCATTGATTCTGGACTTGCGCAGGCGTTGAGGACCCAGACTCGAGCATGTCTCACGTTTCTTACCATGTTGGTTGGTTAACGTTCCGCACCCTCGGATCTCAAAGGAGGAGGACTCAGGTGCCGTTTCGGGGGGGTCCCTGCTATCTGGCACAGCGGATAGGGCGTCATGGACGTGCCACGAGCTCGCGAACAGGGCAGTTCCGCAGCTAGAAACGCTACCTGAACATGGAAGCCGGCGAGGGACGTGGGATGTGGCAGTAGTTCTGCACCACAGCGAAGGAGCTTGGACCGCGCCATCGCCCTCTTACTTGTCAACGGCAACAAGGCAAAGCGTGTTCATTGTCTGTGGCTAACCAGATGCAGGGCCAAGTGGCACGGTGCATTCTGCCATCTGCATCGAGCCCGTGGCAGCCTGGTGCCACATCAGCGAGTTATCACCTCCCACAACAGCACCGCACCAGAAAGAGTGGATCTTTGCATTAGGCACGAGAGCGTGCAAGGCATGCTTTACCGCCCGGAGCGGAAGGGTCAGAAGCGCCCCGCGGATGTGGAATGGTGGTGTGGGTTGTTCTATCTATCAAAGCAAATGTGTAAGGTGAAGAAAAGGAAGTTGAAGAAAGCAAAATCAATTAACGCCGCAGCGATAAAAGAGGCGCTGGGCGCGCATGGCTTGAGCGCAGAAGCTGTGACGGCGGACATGGCGCAGGCGCTCAATGCGCGAAAACGACACGGAAGTGTTGTGTTGAAAGCAGAAAAAAAAAGTAACGCAAGCGAGGTGTGGCGTCGTCACATTGCGCTGATGGCAATGCCCATGCGGCCGGGTCTGTGGAGGGCGCTTGCGCGCTGCATATACGCAGCGCGGGCGCGTCTCGAACGCGCCTCGCGGCCCGACTTGCGGCTTTGGCCGCGCTCAGGCGCGCTCGGGACAGAAGCGGCCTGCTCGACGTAGACGCGCGCTGGCGGCGGCGGCGTCTGACGCTTGGTTGTCGCCGGCACGTAGTGCCTGTCACTGGCAGGCGCGGCGACCGGAGACGACGACGCAGTGGCAGGCGAGTGCTCGCGGGTGACGTATGAGACACGCTCGACAGCGTGGTACAACGCTTGAGCATGACCCATCTCGACAGCAGGCGGCAGCTCGTACACCTCACGCTGGGCAATGGTGCTGCACATGAAAGTGAACACGTGCGCGAGGATGCCGCTGTGCTGAGGGTCGAGGTACGGCGGAGGACCGTACGACAGGAAGTCGGCGACATAGAGCTGGTTGCCCATGCTGGCAATGTGCTCGTTCCAAGCCTCAGGCTTGATGTCGACGTTCCACTCGAGATCCTGGAGAGCGAGAAGCTTGAGGCGGTTGAACCGCGTCTTCTCAAGACCGCCAATCTGCCACATCACGTTGTTGGGGAGGTGGAAGTCGCGGTCCTCGAGCGTGTTCTGCGCGAGCATAATGGTCATTGCAGCCACGCGGCGTTCAAGCGCGAACGGGACGTCGCCTGCACGACGGGGAATGAAGTGCGTACGGAACTCGAGGCCATGCTGGCCGTCGATGTCGTGCAGGGGCAGACGGTCAAGGAAGTAGACCGCGGCCATGAGGGTCTCGACGTTCTGAACGCTCTCCAGGATCTGGTACATGTTGAACGCGAGGTCGTACGAGACCTGGATCTGGCCGTTGGCGTACGTGTGCCCGGGGACAACGTGGTATGGGTCGAAATGACGCTGCGGGCGGTGGCGCGACGTCTGGCGGTGCGCACGAGTGCCAACGGCAGGCGTGGCGTACGCGAGGCGATGCACAATGCGACCTGCGAACCAGTACGCAAAGGCAGTGGCAGTGTCTTCGTCCAGCATGACCGTACGGTGGTTCGGGTGGCGGGTGTCGCCAGTCGCATACGGCACTGGAGCATAGTTAAGCGGGGACGGTGCCAGAACTGGCTCGTCGCTTGCCACCGGGTACGCAGTGTCAAGGTCGGACAGCCACGCCGGGTACAAGTCGTCGTCCATGTTCACCTCCACGGCAGGGGCGGCGACAGCTTCCACCGCGAGAGGCGGAGTCTTGCGCATGACAACGCGACCCGTTCCCATCCAGTTCTGGGGGAGCTCGGACGGGGCGCGAGACCAGCGCGAGGCAGTGTCGTTCATTGACACACCATCACGCTCGTCACTCTCGTGATGCGCGGTCGGACCGCCAGCGGTGCGAACGGCGTCGAGACGCACGTTGACGGACGGGCGAAGGAACTTGTTGTACGGCGACGGGATGGCTGTCGAAGGGGTGCTGAGCATGGAGTAAGGGGAACCGAGCTCGCTAGCAAGCTCGGGGTCAACGACCTGAGTCATCGCGGTATCGTAGTGGAGAACAGTAGCCGGAGAACTTGACTGGCTAATGGGTCCGGGGGTAGCCTTGGGCGACGGAAGGGGGCAGACAGTGGCAACCGGAGCCTTGCCGCTGTCGGTGGGGCGGCGGCGAGCTGTAGGTACAAGAATCACCTCCTCGTCGTCAGCCGTTGGTTGGGTTCTGGCGGTAGCCGTGTTCCATGCCTTGGACAGCGCCACTCTGTTGTCAACGCCGCCAAGAACATCCGCAGAGTGCGGGGTCTGGATGGGCGTGTCTGAGCGCGACTCGGCGTCCGAAGCAGGCGAGAGAAGACCAGCCGGGGACATGGTAGCCGATCCAGTGTCCTTGGAAATGGCGGATGCCCCAGTGGCCACCAACCTCTGCGAGACGCCACCATACGAAGCGGTACGGCGCATGTCTAGCGTGTCGGTGGGCGCATGGGGGCGGGCACGGTTTGCGCCGTGGACGCTGCGGCGAAGGCACACAGGGTCTTTTGAGTAGTCCATGCTCCTGTGCTCAGCGTTCTGTGACGAGGCAAGGAGGATGGGTTTCGAAGCCATCTTGTCACCACCCCGGCCAAAGTCGAGGACGGGGACTTGTTTGCGCCAACGGTCGCTCACAAGCCACTCGTCGTCGTTGTGGTTAACGACCATTGCAGGAAGGGCGTCGACGGTGGCGCGGGGGGTTTGAGCCCTTTCCGTGGCGCGGAAAGGGGAAGACCAAAGGATGACCAAGATGGGGCTACGAGGCTCGACGAGTCGTCGACCGACTGATGCAGCGGTGGCAACAGAAGGCACAAAACTCGGAGCGGGGGGTGTTGCGAGCTCAAGAGGCAGTCGTGTCAAGGACTCCTCGAGCTGTGCGGCAAGGTAACAGGCTCGTGAAGCGGGTTTGCTGTGAGAGCTGCTGCAGCAGGACTCTGTGACGCCTTTTTGAGGAGCGTTCGCAGAGACGCCACTGTTGCGACGTGCGCCACTCTGTGGATGCGTCAGTCCAACCGCTGGAGCGGAGGGGGAGGGCTAGAGGGGGAGGATGACGCGTGTCGGTGGTGGGGTAGCCAGCAACTTACAGAGCGAGGCTATAAAACGAGTAAAGCAAGCGCGTTGGAGTGCTTTGCTAGACTGCTTTGGTGAAAAGCCTCTGTGAATGCTCTGGTGGTGCGCGCGCGCCGCTCCGGGGGGAGGGGGGGTGGCCGAAGCCGGGGGATCACCAGCCGAGCCCGTTGATGAACGTCTCTCTGCAGTTGTTCTGCTTTGGACTGATCGTGAGCTCGACGTGGAGAGGGGTTGTAAGCTGCACGGATGCAGCGAACAAGGGGGGGGGAGGGAGGGGATTTGGATGAAAGAGTGATGGCAAGAGCTGCTGGAAGAAACGTTGTCCTAAAAGCGCAAAAGGACGACTATAGGGGTGGGGGGGTGGGGGAAGGTGTGTGTGCGTGCAGACCTTCCCTCCACCCCACCCGCGCTATGACACCATACAACCATACATTTTGAACACGACGTGTTCCCCTACTTCCTTAATTCTTCTATCGACGTGTGCATCCCACAGGGCGAAGCGGCGTTTTATTTCTCACCTTACATAGATACCACATGTGGCACTTTTGGGTCATTACAAAGAATGTTAAATTATCATTCACCCCATGCACTAATACGGTCCCCATTACTTTCGCTTCAGTCAACGATTGATTTTCTTGACTACAAATGATATGACGTTATCAGGTCTACCGTAACGCCTATTACAGTTCCTTTTGTAATGGTCGTCTGCACTCCATGTCCGCCTGTCCGCCTGTCCGCTGGCCCGGGCATGCAACGTCCGAACCCTGAGCAATGATGTATGGTGAGCTCACCACTACCAACTGCCAGCAGCACACCACCACTCCCCCACACCAACTCATCTCACTCACACACATCTTCACAAGCCCACGTCAAGCAAAGTGCTTCGCACGCTCCGGCCCTTCGCCACACGCTACCCACGACGTTTCCTCTCACACGCACACGCCGCACGGGAAGCACGCGCTGAAGCAGCATGAGCGAGCAGCCAGCCGCCGCGTCTGCGGCAGGCAACGGCCCCCAACCTAACCAATCCTCAGCAGCCACCGCACCACCACCACCACCTTCAGCTGGAGCTACCGTATCGGGCACGTCCAAGAACAAGAAGAAGAAGAAGAACAAGAAGAAGGGGTCAGTCTCTGTCGCCCCTGGCGCTGCGCTTGCACCCGTGGCGTCGGCGTCGACTGCCGAGTCCAACAGCGACTCGGGCCTCACGCCTGTCGACAGCGAGGCGTCCACACCCGCCAACGAGCCAAACGACATTCTCGACGAAGTCACGGCGACTCCCAAGGCTCCTCAGGGCCCAGCACAGCCGACTGCTAGCTCCTTGCCTGTCCACTCTGACAAGACGACAATGGGAGATCACACTGCTGGACCAGTCGGGGCCTCCACCCCCTTGTCCTCGTCAACTGAGGCGCCAGCACCACCATCTGCAACCCTCCCTGAGGCCGAGTCCGCCTTGCCGTCAAGCGTATCGGCACCCGCACAGACCAGCCCCGACATCCCAACGTCCCCCGAGCGACCGACGAAAAGCTCTCATCGGCCTATGCCGTCTGACGAACCCGCTGCGACGTCACCTCCAGCAGGTCCTCACGACCCTGCCACAGCTCCAGAGGCTGCGCCTCGGGCAGCTCACCTGTTTGGCGACGACGCGGGGCCCTCCCTCGACATTGGAACAGAACAGTCGCCTCCCACAGAGAGCCATGCCCCTGTCTCCAAACCTTACGCCTCTGACACATCTGCGCCGATGGACGAATCGTCGTCGCCCTTGCCCATAGAGCCGGACGAGGCCGAGTCGATTGCCTTTGACATGCCAACGGTAGCCGACGTGGAGGAGGGCAACAGCGACCTTAATATGGTCAAGGGCGACGGCGGCCAGATTCCACCCCTGCCAACGCAGCTTGGCGCCGCCTCGTCGCTCTTTGCCGACGACGCCGAGACGGGATCATTCCTCCCCGACGGCCCTCCTCTCGAGACGTTTGCCCCAGATTATCCGCCAGAGGCTCCTTCATGGGCCGAAGATGGTCCGGCGCCGAGCAGCAAGCAGCCCGAGACGACCGCACAGCCTACGGCCCCTCCGCCGCAGGCTGCGGATCTGTTCGCTCAGGATGGCGATGCGGGGTCGTTCCTCCAAGACCCATCCCTCAACGCTTCCGGGCCCGACTCGGCGGCCTCTCCTCTGATATCGACGGCTGCAAAGATTCAATCGAAATCCGACTTTGACGGGAAACCTCCGTCCACGGATACGTCCGTGGCGCCTGCAGTGCCGAAGTCGGAACCACCAACCGAGCTGAAATCGGCGTCGACGACAGCGCCAGCTGCCTCAACAGAGCCAGTCCCAGAGACCAAACCGGCGTCCGCGAAGGCGGCGGCGAAAGCAGACCCACCTCCTGCAAAGGCACTTGGGGCGACCCAGGAGAAGACGGCAACCTCGGCGCAGATGGACACAGTCGAGCCCCTCCTTGAACCGGACGAGGCCCAGTCGATCGCCTTCGATGTGCCTACGTTTGGGGACGCCGAGGAGGGTGATGTCGATTTGCGCGAAGCCAAGAAAGAGGGTGTGCCGATGCCGCCTGCGCCAAAAGCAATGGGCATGGCATCGGCGCTGTTTGCTGACGACGCTGAGACGGACGCGTTCTTGCCAAACGAACCACTCGAAACATTTGCGCCTGACTACCCGACCGAGCCAAGACACGACGACGACGACATCATGGGATACAAGACGGACGCCACGCAGCCCAAGACAGACGAGCGCAGGAGCACAGAGCAGATGAGCAAGTCTGACGAGGGGAAGAGTGCAGAGCCTGCGCACAAGTCAGACGAGACAAAGAGTTCTGAGCCTGTTCACAAGGCCAAGGCGCTCTTCGGCGATGATGACGAGGGGGAGCCATTTGAGATTCAACCTCAGGACGAGGAACCCAAGGAGCAGCCTGGGGAGGTGCAAAACGAATCGCACGCGTCCTCGTCGAAATCTCCCGCGCCCGCAAACACATCCGCAGCCGCCCTGTTTGCCGATGACGATGAGGGCGGGCTCGACATCGGCGGCGACTCGCCCGTTACCGAGGATCCGGCATCAAAGTCGCACCATGCTTCTGGGGAGACCAGTAAGGACGCACCTGCCAATCGTTCAGTTCAGAGCATGTTCTCAGGCGACCACACCGGTGACTGGTTTGTCGACACGAGTGTCGACGACTCGCTCAACCTCGGGCGCGCAGACCAGGACGACGAGTACCCAACAACCCGGGAAGGCCCCCAGGAAGAAGAGATGGAGTACGACGAGTCCGAACTCCCGCATGGCTGGTATGACGAAAGTGGCCAGTTTAACTGGTACACCGACGACGAGAGAGAGCAAGTGCGCCAGAGTTTGATTGCCGATGGTACCTTGAAGCTCAGACCAAAGGCCAAGGCGACCACCACAGAGGCTCAGCAGCAGCAGACCCACCAGGGGCAGCAGGAGCCTGCGGCCAACCCGTACACACCGGCCGCTCCTCAGCAAAACCCGTACACTCCATCTGCGTTGCCGAGCCAGTACTCGGCGACTAGCCCGCAGGGATCGTACTTCCGCCAGCAGCAGACCATGCCCCCGCCGACGTCCGCCTATGCCCCGGGTTACGCCCAGGCATCGCCTTACGCACCCGCCGGAGGCGCAGCCGCTGGTACCTTTACGCCCGCTACGATGGCGTACACGCCCAGTGGGGCGCCCGTGGCACCAGCGGCCCCAGCTGCTCCAGCCGCCCCGTCGCCGTACAACCCGTACGCTCCCTCTGCCCAGACTGCTCCATCGCCGTACGCGCCTGCCGGGTCACAGCCAGCGTCAGCCGCGGCTGCGCCCCCTGCCCAAGCAAAGCCTGAGCCGCCTAAGCGCGTCAAGTCGAACGCGTACGACCCGCCGTTCCTGCGTACGCAGAAGAGCTTTGTGCGTGCTGCTTCTGCGACGCCTGAGCCGGTCCATGCGCCGTTCGGCGCGCCTCCAGCCGCTCTTCCTTCGGCGCCCCCTCCCGGCCCACCACGCGCCAAGACGCAGGAGCGTGTGCCCCAGTACGACACGCACGCCGCTGCGGCGCCTCCACGTCGCCATTCCGAGCAGCCCCCATTCGCGAGTGAGACACAGTCGCCGACCAATGCGTACGAGCCGCTGGCAGGGACCCAGTCGCAACCTCCTGCGCCTTCGCGCTCGCCGTACGAGCCGCCGGCTGCGTCATCGCCATACGCGCCTCCTCCCAATGCCCAGGCAAATCGCTCCATGTCGCCTGTACACCCACCTCCGCGTCCTGCGACGTCGTCGTCCGAACACCCGCCCAAGCCGACGTCCTTTGACCCACCCCTGCGTGCCTCCTCGTCGCGCCCACCGTCGAGGCATGCCTCCCGCTCGAACCTGCAAGCTGCGCCGGTCACGAGCCCCTTCCCGAACAGCCAGCCAGCGGCGCCACCTGTGCCCGCCATTCCATCGCAATACGCTGCGCCGCCCAAGGGTCCACCCAAGGCGGCTACGCCGTCCCACTCGGCGTATGACCCTCCTCCGGGAATTGCGCCTCCGCCACGGGGACCGTCACGCGGTGCAAACTCGCGCAGCGGGTCGCGCGCGTCGTCGCCAAAGTTTGAAAAGTTCCAGGGCGCCCCGCCCGTTCCCCCTATCCCTCACGACGTCCAGCAGCGCGTGCCGCCCCACGTTACGCCGCCGCAGCACTCGACACCTCAGTTCGGTGCTCCGCCCCGCATCACGTCGCCTCTGCGACACGAGGTCCGTCCCGAGGTCAGCAGCAGCCGGCCCGTCTCGGAGGTGTTTAACCCCCAAGGAGGCGGTGCGGTGTGGGACGAAGGTGAGAGCGCGATGAGCCATGCGCCGCCAGTGCACTCGACACCGCCAGGCATGAGGCACGCGGACGACTCGATCGAAACCCTCGCGTCTCCGGACAAGGAGTACGACACCGTGCCGCTTGCCCCAGAGCACGAGGACGACGGGGAGGCCGAAGAAGAGCACGATCCGTCCAAGACGCCGGTCGCGCGCAAGGTCGAGAACCCGTACGGACCGTCCACTGTGCACCCGCCGATGCCGGGGCACGGCGGCGCTGAGATCACCCCTCGTGCATCACAGCGTAACCCGTACGCGGCACAGAGTCCCGAAAAGCCTACGAGCTCCGACTCCTATGCGCCCGGTAGCCCCCGCAAGCCCTCGCACGTGTCGTCTGCTGGCTCCAACGACTACGGCTCCATGTCCAAGAGCAGTCCTAAGAAGGCAGGCAGTGCACGCGGTTCCATTGACAATGGTCCCTACGCGGCCCCGCCATCCAAGGACGCGCCATCGGCGTATGCACCGCGCACGTCCAACGAGTTTGCAGCACCGTACCGCGCCCAGTCTCGTGACAGCGAGACGTACGCTCCACAGCGTACCCAGTCGCGTGGCAGCGTGACGAAGCCGGCTGGGTTACACAGCCGCGGGTCGTCGGCGCAGGACCCATACAATCCGTATGCGCCCTCGCAGACCAAGGCCACCCAGGACCCGTACAACCCCTACGCGCCCTCCTCACAGCCAAAGGCGGCGCAGGACCCGTACAACCCCTACGCGCCTTCGTCGCAGTCGCAGCCCAAGCGTGACGCAATCAGCCCATACTCGACAACCTCGCCGACGTCGGTGCAGGACGAATACAACCCATATGGTTCCTCTGCAGGCAAAGCAGACGCGTACAACCCGTACGCGCCGTCGTCCAACGACCAGAAACCGTACGAGCCATCGCGCCACCAGTCGACGTCAAGCTTTGGAGCTGCGTCTGGTGCTCGTTCCGGCGCGTATGAGCCGTACGGCGCCGCGCCGTCGAGAGACAGAGACCTCTACTCGCCCATGGACATGTACGGTGGCGGCCAGTCGCCTCCTCAGTCAAACTACTTCCAGTCCATGGGTCCCGTCGACCCCACCTATGTTCCTCAGCAGGTACTCGACCAGCGCCCGGTTTCCGAAGACCCGCTTGGCCGGTGCGCGCCGTCTGCGCGCAACATCCCCCTCGCAGTGTTTGGCTTTGGCGGCGTGCTAGTCACTAGCTTCCCTGGCGCGGCAGACGACTCCGCCGACGCGCCGTCGTACGGCTACGCGTCGCACCGTGGCGTCATCTCGATCCGGCCAGTCAGCGAGGTCGTCGAGACGAGCGCCCTGAGTTCCAACTCGGTCGCGTTCCGTGGTCCACTCGTGTTCGACCCCGACACGCCCAAGGGCGCCGCCGGCGAGAAGAAGCGCCGCGAGGCTGTCCTGTCGTACCTCTCGGAACGCGCCGAGGAAATTGAGCGCGGCCTGCCGTATCTCAAGTCGCACCACAGCCGTGCGCGCCGCGAGGAAGAGGCCAAGCTCGTGCTCGTGCGCCTTCTCGCCGCGCTTGTCGAGGGTGAGGGACGCCTGTTTGGGACCCCAGCGGCTGAAGAGGCCGTGCGCCTCGCACTTCAGCCGCCTGCGTCGTCGCAGTCGGTACCATTGACCAACGGTCAAGGCAACAAGGGTCCTGCTCCGAAGGCAGCTACGCCCGCGCAGCTCCAGCAGCTGTCTAGCCTGCTGCTCTCTGGCGACAAGAAGGACGCTGCGCTGTACGCCGCTGGTGCTGGTCTGTGGTCGCACGCGCTTGTCATTTCTAGCGCGGTCGGACCAGAGCTCTGGCGCGATGTCGTCTCCCGCTTTACGGCGGCAGAGCTCAGCAGCACGCCCCAGAGTGCGGGTCTGCGTGCCGCGTACGAGGTCTTTGGCGGTGTCACGCAGAACATCGTCGACGACCTGTACGCCGCGTCCAACATCACCGACGACCCTGCCGCCGACCAGTGGCGCGAGGTCTTGGCTGGTGTGCTGTTCAACAGCAAGCCTGCCGACCTGTTATTCATCGACGACCTCGGTAACCGCTTCTGGCGTGCTGGGCTGCGCAACGCCGCCCAGGTATGTTTCCTCCTGTCGCCCAACTCGCCTTTCAGCGACATGTCGCCGTCTGCTTCAGAGCGGCCGATCAAGCTCGTTGACAATGCGAGAGACGAGGACGGCACAATTTTCGCCGAGATTGCAGAGTACGCTCGCAGCCTCGTACCCACACCCAAGGGCTCCGAGGTTCCGCACGCGAGCTTGCCACAGCTTGTGCCATACAAGATTGCGCGCGCATGGCAGATGGCTGAGATTGGCGACGTGGAGCAGGCCAAGCGCTACTGCAGCGCGATCGAGGCGTCGGTTAGACCGACTAAGACGGCGCGTGCCCATCTGCCACGGCACATTGCTGCAAGCATGGAAGACCTCCTGGAGCGCCTGACGGGCCAGCCATCGGTCAACCCCTCTGCTGGCATCGGTATGCGCAAGAGCAAGTCGGGTGCGTCGCTTGGCTCGTGGATCGAAGGACGCCTCACCAAGTTTATCGCTGGCGAGGACGAGGATGGGCCGCGCAAGCCCAACCCAGAGCCCAAGGCTTCCGGTGTCCAGGTCGGCCCGTTCAGCCACTTCAGTACCATCTCGCCTGGCCCCAGCGCTGGTGTGTCGCGCGCTGGCTCGACCACAGGCTACCCCTCTGACGGCGGCGTTAACACCTTCAACCCTGCCGAGACTGTCGCGTCGTCTTATGACACGAGTTACTCGCCGTGGACGGGTGGCAGCGCGAGCACCGGCACCGAGGGCGAGGCGACGCCGCACGCAGTCCCGACCGTCGACATAACACAGGACGACGAGCCCGAGATCATCAACCCCATGGGCAACATGTCGTTTGGCGCCGTGCCGGCGTCCACGCCAGACTACAACCCGCCCGCCGCCGCACGCAAGCACGTGCCCGTTGACGACGACGACGACGAGGACCTCGGGTTTGGCAACAGCTCGCTGTCGCGTAACCGCACGCCCAAGGTGCCCGAGGCGGACGACAAGCCCGCAAAGGAGGCGGCCAAGCCCGCCGAGTCGAAACCCGCCAAGGCCGAGGCCAAGTCGTCCGGCGGCGGGTGGTTCGGCTCGTTCTTCAAAAAGAAGGAAGAGCCGGGACACAACTACACCAAGGCCAACCTCGGCGAGGAGTCGAGCATGTACTTTGACAAGGACCTCAAGCGGTGGGTAGTCAAGGGTTCGGCGGCGACGCCCGAACCGTCACCGACACCGCCTCCGCCGCGCGCCACTACTGCGTCGCCGGCGGGTATCAAGCCGCCGAGCATGAGCAGCACGCCGCCCGTGAGCGGCATGCCCGCCGCACGATCGTCCCTTGGTCCGGGCGGAATGGGGGCGCCGCCGCCCGCACGCTCGGGACCGCCCTCGAGTGGCCCGCCGTCAGCGCCGCCCTCGGGTCCTCCATCTGGCCCGCCGTCTGCTCCCGCTTCGGTGGCCGGCGCGCGCCCCGGCGTCCCCGCCGCCAGCCTCGACGACCTCCTCTCGCGTCCCTCCAGCGGCCGCCCCTCCAGCGGCGCAGCGACCAAGAAGAAGCGCAACAAGTACGTCGACATCATGTAGTACTCCCTCCCGTAGACATAACAGCAATCCTGCATCTCGTAATTCACTTAATCCACAACGCATGAGAATGAATGCCATGTCATGGCCATAAGCCTCGAGGGCAGGAGGCGCGAGGCGCGAGGTGGCTTATTTGGTTCCGCCAAGACAGGCGCGTCGGTTAGTAACATTGCACGGGGCCACGGGGAAGCCCCTGTTGTCTTCGTCCATCGCTCTTTCCGCGGCTGACACGTTATCATGACACGTCCCCGCCGAGCGGCAGCTACCGCTGCGCGCGCGCTACGTGCTGCCTCGGTATCCCCGTCGACGTCGTCGTCTGCGTCAGTCATCATCGTGTCCGACTCGGAGAGCGACGCGTTCGCCCCAGGGAGTGCGAGCGAGGACGACGGCGACGTCGATGTCGACCTCGGCGTCGCGTCGTCCGCGCCAGCGACGCCTGAGAGCGACTTCTCAGACATAGCCGGGCGGGGAACGAAACGGAAACGTAATGGAGCGTCGGCAAGACCCAAGGCGGCCCCGCGCGATCGTGTCAAGCGCGAGCGCGACGCCGCTGGGGACATTGAGGACTGTGTTCCGCGCCCACATGCCGCCAACTACCATTCCACGGCGGACGTGGCGGCGGAGCAGGACGCGCTCCTATCGTGGTTCGAGCGCGTACGGTGGGTACTTGAGCGGGGACTGGGGCTGACGGACGCCAGTGACGAGAGGGGTATGCCGTGGCGGAAGCGGTATGACGCGTCTGCGAGCGTCGAGGCCAAGGGCCAGCGCGCGTACGAGATCTGGGGTGAGTTTGCCGCGCGTGAGCCAAGCTGAGGGTAGTGTCCGAAGTCATGCTCCAGCAGACACAGGTGGCGACGGTCATTGCGTACTGGAAGCGCTGGATGGAGCGGTGGCCGACGATCGGCGACCTCGCTGCGGCAGACATCGAGGAGGTCAACGCCGCCTGGCGGGGGCTAGGGTATTACCGGCGCGCCAGGTCGCTCCTCGAGGGCGCAAAAGTTATTACGGGCACGCCGGCGTACGATAGTGAGCGCGCGGGGGTGGGCGAGGGCTCACGTCCAGATCGGCTACCGTCCGACCCGGACGTGCTCGAGAAGGGAGTGCCTGGTGTGGGGCGATACACGGCCGGGGCGATCTGCTCGATGGCGTACGGCGTGCGCACCCCGATTGTGCGTCGCCTTGCTCCTCTGTAGAACTAATGTCTAGGTTGACGGGAATATCCACCGCGTGCTCACGCGTCTCCTCGGCGTACATGCGACGCAGACGGCGCCGGAGACTGTACGGTTCCTGTGGGACGCGGCGGACAAGCTCGTCGACGCCCTCCCACGCGGCCTCGCGCGCGGTATCGCGGGAGATTGGAACCAGGCGCTCATGGAGCTCGGCGCGACGCTGTGCAAGCCCACGACACCAGACTGCAACACTTGTCCACTACAGTCGTCGTGCCACGCCTACGCAGAGGTGAGCTATCAACTTCCCTCCCTAGCTGACGGCAGCTCTCCCAACCGCCGCCGACGCCAGGCAACGACGCGCCGTGTACCCTTTGTGAGCCCGTTCCAGCGGCTGCGGGCGCCACGACCATCCCGTCCGTCACCGTCTTCCCTATGAAGAAGCAGAAGAAGGAGTCGCGTGTGGAGAACGAGGTCGTGTGCGTAACCGAGTGGGTGGGGAACGGCGGCGACCGACGCTGGATCTTCACCAAGCGGCCAGATAAGGGTGAGCTTGAGCTCTCGCTGACTAGCTGACATCAGGCCTGCTAGCGGGGCTGTTTGAGCCGCCAACTGTGGCCGTCGCCGCGGACGCGACCGAGGACGACCACCTCGCGGCGGCAGCGGCGCGTGTGGCACAGTTGATCGGTACGGCTACCGATGACCTGCGAGCAGGCGACAGCCTGCACCGCGCCGTCGCACCCGTCCCCCACATCTTCTCACACATCAACATGACGTACCACGTCCAGCACCTCGTTCTCCGCTCCGACGCCGCCGAGCCCCCAGCACTCGCTGCCGCCGACGGACGACAGACCGACTGGCTCAGCCTGAATGAGGTGAACGAGGCCAACGTCGGTACAGGCGTCAAAAAAGTCTGGGCGGCGCTGTACACGCGCTGGGGCAGTGCCGACGAGAAACGCGGGTCGGGACAAGCCAAGTCCATGCCAAATGTCAGGGCTGAGAGAAGGCCTGCGGCCAAAAAGACAAAGGCCAAGGGTACGGACACTGCCGCCCCAGGCGCCAAGGTCGTCAAGAAGGTGTGCATGCCGATGATGCCCAAGAAGACCGCCAGCGCGGTCAAGGCGGAGATCAAGGCAGAAGTGTAGGCTCTCGTCCATCTCGCTGGCAGGCGGCCGTGTCGTGCCTGTGGCGTTGCCGGTGTCGTGGCTGATGTGGTGGCGCGCATCGTGGCGTGTGCCTGCCGCACGCAACAGTGAGCCTGGTACACTGAAACTCATTCATGTCTGTAGCTGTAACTTGCATTGCATGTATGCTTACACGTCGAGTCGACGTGTTGCGTCGACAACGGTGTGCAGTCGCTCAATGGTGCTCTTGACCAAGCTCGGCCTGACTTTCGGGGAGATCCGACGGCGGACGGCCGACAGGGTGGGCGCCGTGCCCCCGATGAAATGGGCGGCGGCTCAACTCAACGTCACCACACCGCGATCGAGTTAAAGTACTGACGAGGCAGTCACCCACGTTTACCACACCACATAACCCATAACACCCAAATTCCAACCACACGCGCACCATGGCGCCGACAGTGGTTGACCCGGACCGCGACGACTGCAGCGAGCACGGCAGCGAGCCGATCGTGATTGAGAATGACGCCGACTACGCCGCGCACGCCAGCCACGCCGACTGCTCGCAGGACAACAAGGGGAGCAAGGGCGTGCTCGCGATCGACATGGACGACGTGTTGTGGTGAGTCTGTGCACTTGTGTGTGTGTGAGGGCGCACCCGCTGATGGAAAGTAACACGAACGGAACGATTGTCGACATGCACGCCGAGCTCTTCCCGGGCCACGCCGACCCGCCCATTACTCTAGACGAGTTTGAACACTACCTCTACTGGAAGAACCGCGGATGGGGGACACAGGAGGAAACAGTCTCGATGGTGGTGAGTGCAGGCGTAAGATCGCTGTCGGGTAGCAGGACCCCGAGCCCACTCGCACGCCAGTCCCCATTCGTCCGGCCCGTCCTCATCCCGTTGCTCACCCCAGGGACAACTCTACCGCGCCGGCCTGCTCGAACGCCCAAAGCCATTGCCCGGCGCGCGCGAGGGCCTGCAAGCGCTCAAGGCGAAGGGATACTCCCTCATCGTCATCACTGCGCGGAGCGAGATCCAGCGCGAGGGCACCGAGGCGTGGCTCGAGGAACACCTGCCTGACCGTGCGTCGCACACACCGATCGTGCCAACTGACAACAGTGTTTGACGAGATCCACTTTACTGGCGCGTTCAACCACCTGATTCCAGCGACGCGGGCCGAGCACGAGGGCCACGCGGCGAAACGCGTATCCGTGTCGCACAAGAAGAGGACAAAGCACGAGGTGATGGAGCAGACGGGCGCGATGCTCCTCGTCGACGACAGCGCCGAGAACGCCCTGGCAGCATCCAAGGCACCTAAACCCCCGCGTGTCCTCCTCTTCGGAAGCTACCCGTGGAACGCCGAGATCGTGCCGCCCAACGGCGAGGGCGGGCCACATCCCGACGACAAGCTGCTCTACATCGAGAGCAAAGATCTCGGCAAGCTCGACGAGCGGCAACAACGCCGCGAGAAGCGTATCGAGCGCGGTTGGCTTCCCGACTCGGTCCTCCGCGTGCCAGACTGGCCAAGCGTTCTCCGCTTCATCGAGGGCCTCGAGCGCGGAGAGCACTCGCTGTAACCACCCCGCGCACACTAGACGGCGCTATGCTAGACACGGATCTACACAACTTGCATGGAACTGATTACGCTCTGACTATACGACTGCTACGGCATGATTGGGGCACATGGACGGCATGGTGCAGGCAGTGGTATATGACATACGCTTACGAGGCAGGGGCCTTCGACTGGTCAGCGGAGTCGGCCTTTTCGGTCTTGGCCGCGTCGGCGACCTCGACCTTGACCTCCTCCTTGACTTCTTTGACTTCTTTGGCCTCGGTTTTGGTCTCGTCCTCGGCATCTGTAAACTCCTCGTCGTCGTCGTCGTCGCCCTCGCCGTGGTCGTGGTCGTGTTCGTGGCCGCCCGGTCCGTGGCCAGGACAGCAACGGGGCGGAGTGACGGGAGCACCAGTGGCGAAGGCGTAGGCGATACGGTCGGCGAAGACCTTGGCGATCTCGGGGCCGGCAGCGCCGTCGTCGACCTTGAGCGCACCCATGTCAGCGACGACCTCGTCCACCTTGTCGTCGCCCTCGCCCGCGTGCATGCTCTCCTCAGTGATCTGCGCAATCAGGTCGTCGAGGTCGCCACGCGCGCCGACAATCTCGGCGATACGGGCAAAGACGCGGCGCGCGATCGGCGCGTAGCCGGCACGCACGAGAGCCTCGAGACCCGCGCACACAGCCACGCACGAGTACCGCGGAGCAATGGCTTTGTTGGGCTGTCGTCAGCTATACCCCCTCACACATGCACAGCTCACCGCCATGAAGTACACGCCCACGGCCGTCTTGTCCGCGTCGAGGCGGTCCTTGAGCGCGTCCTCCTCACCCTTCTGTCAGCTTGTGCTCCGCACCTCTCACATACGGCATAGACGTTGCACGGGTCAAACACGGCAAAGTGCTTCGCCTGGACGTCGTAGAAGATGCCAGCCCACGCGCCCTTGTGAAACACGGGCAGGATGGCGCGCATGGTCTGGGCGTTAGCGCGCCCACGCGCCGAGGACACATACCTTCTCATTCTTGGCGATGGCGGAGGCGACAGACTCGCCCGCGGGGATGGCACTGAGGAAGGCGTCGTCGAACGCGCGGCCGTACGGCTCGATGCACGGGTCAATGACCTTTGTGAGGTACGCGTTGACAACGGCGGTGGTCTTGGCGTTGCACGCCTCAGCGTCGGCGCTGTCGGCGGCCGCACCACACTGGTAAGAGGCGTACACGGCCTCGACGAGGTCGTGCGAGACCATGTCCTTGCTAGGCACGCATTCCCACGTCTCAGCGTTCATCGTCCATCCCTCGAGCTCGGCCTTCTGCTCCGCCTGCGCAGGTATCAGCAGTGGTGCCACTTGCTGCGAGACTTACCTCAAGGCGAGGGAGGAGGCGCAGAATGATGTTCTTGGTGGCAACAGCGCAGTTGCACGCGCTGTGGTCGTGCCCGCACCCGCACGCGTCGCCACCGTGCTCCTCTTCGTCGTCATGCTCGTCGTCCGCCGCATCCTCAGGAATGTCCTTTGGCGCGTCCTTTGCCCTTTCGGCGGTGGCCTCAACTGGAACCGGCTCGACCTTGCCCTCCGCCTTGGTTGAAGCTGCAGTGCCCATCGTGTAAGTGCAGGTGTCGGTAAGTGTAGGACAAGTGAGAGTTGATGAGAACGACACCGACGCTCGCCCCTTTATACCACGGAAATGATGAGAAGATTCCCCGACAGGGGCACGTGCACGCGCTTCGCAAAGTGGCCAGTGGCAAACCCGTCGGGGCGTTCGCTGCGACGAGCACACTCGAGAAGCACACGCGTGACGCAGCCGTGGGCGTCCATCGCGGCACTGCGCATCGCCGAAGGCTACTTTCTTGCATAAACGGCGTGCCCTACACCGGAGTCACCGTGCACGGGCCTTTGACGCCGCGACGACGCCGCGATCCGAGCGCGCGCGCGTACCCAAAATACTGTACATGCCAAGCTGCAACCTGTCCGTCGCGCAACGGCGACCTACTCCGCCTTGGCCTTCGCCAGCATGTCATCGATCGCGCCAATGTTGGCTTTGAGTGCCGACCACTGTCGTTAGCTATCGCATGGCACCCCATAGCTTACCTGCTCCGTACTCAGCGAAATACCTTTCTTGCCCGGCTTGGCTTCGCCCGTCGCCTTGTCGGTATAGTACTGCGCGTCAGGCTGGGTTTCACATGAGAGCCAAAATTACCTCGCGCAGGTCAATAAGCATCTTCCCCTTAAACTCGCGCACAGTGACGCGGCGCATCTTGTCAAGCTGTCGGGTCAGCCGCTTCCGCTCGGCGACACTCACGACGATGAACGGCTCGCCATCGGCATTGTGCTCGACTGCGGCAGCGTCACCCGCGACACGGGGTTTCTGCGGTCAGCGGAGATGTGTGCGAAAGGACGCAGAGAGGCACGCGTGAGACGTGTGTCAACGTCGAAAGGGACAGACTCTCGCTGAAGGCCGTCCTGGAACGGCCTCCACTGTATGGCGCGCAGCACACACTCACTTTGCTCTCCGGCCTCTCGTCGCTGGCAGAGCGCTTCTTGCCCTTATTTTCCTGGTATCAGCTTGCGCAAGGGTCAAATTCAACTCACACTGCTGCTCTCGCCGTTGCTTGAACGGCTTGTAGGAGCTTTAGGCATGATGTGTTATTGGAATGCAGAATCGATGAATCAGAAACACAAACTAAGGTTGCGTCATGTTCCTCCACCGGCGCGTCCACTCGGTGTCGCGTCCAGTCAACCACTTCCCCACGGGGCAGGCATGGGTTGCTTCCATGACCACCAGCTGGGCACAGGATGCACTGCCACCTCTTTTTGTCACTTTCTCATGAACTCGACGTATTCCACAGCGTCACAAATTTCTCGTGCCCCGCTGCGACGTGGAAGCGCAGAGGGGCGGGGCGGCAGCAGCAACAGAAGGTCAGTTGGATAGCAGCGTCGAGCATGATTCTGCGCCCAGTGGGCGCCGTGGTCACAAAGTCTACCTGGGTTGACTTGAACAGGCGCGGTCGCGTCATACACACCACGAAGTTTTCCGGCAAGCACTCCTCATGATGGAAGCAAGCAAATGCATTCCTCCTGATGTTTTCTTGACACCAATCCCTGCCCATCATTCACGCAGCACAGAACAAGCCAGAGGTGTTTATGTTTCATGTTTCACGCCGCGCGAGGATGACATCGTATGATGCTATGGTGCTCTGCTTGGCCAGGCGCCCCGTGCGCTGCCAGCGGCGCTGTCATCGACGCCAAGGGCGTCGCGGCGAGCTCACGTCCGGCTGCCAGCATTCCTTGCACATCAGTGTCTGCGCAGCATGTTGGACGCATACATTACGTTCGGCAGCGTCCGGCATCGACCCCGCTGCTGCGTCACTTACTGTACACCGGGCCCGCCGAATCCGATCCTTCCGTCACTGACCACTCACCCACCGACGCCCCACGTCTACTTACCACGCTGCTCCCTTTGCATCTTGCACTTCCTGCCGTCCCATTCCGCATACACACACATCATGCACAGCTCAGGCTCCACTTCTCAAACACGAAACGGCCAGCGGAATAGGGGCTGCCGAGCGGGTCAGGCGAAAGACATGAGCTGCAGATCACGGCGACACCGAAAGCCAGAGTACTCACCTGATCGTCATAAACGTTAAACGTGGTCCACAGCAAGACAAGTATAAAGAAAGGTTGGGAGTCGTGCTGTTGTCAACGCCTTGACCCGTTGTCTTCGCTACTTTAGCCCTTTCAACAATCTCATCCTGGGCGTCCATCGCGGCGGTCCGAGACACCGTTAGAATCGACGCACCTGCTACACCTACTCACTTGTCTACTGTCTTGACCCGCCATGACCGAGCTCGCTGAGTCAAGTCAGCCTCCGGAGCCAAAGTCCGAGCGCGAGCGGTGAGTACCTGGCCCGCCATAGTGCTCTGTGGACACACCATCGTGGCACCTTGCGGTGCTTCAACCCCGAACAGCCCCTTTTTCTCTGTGTCATCGACTTTCTCGGCAGAGCTCTAAGCCTTTACCCGCCCTAACGGCCCAGGCTTGACGCCTTACACGGCATCCACCAGATCCTGCTCAATCCGGGCCATAACCACTTGATAACAGCGCACCTTGCGCGCATCCACGCGACAGGCCGTCGGAGCCAGGTCCTCGACGTTGGCACCGTACGTGACGCAAA
Source organism: Cutaneotrichosporon arboriforme (assembly GCA_002335565.1). Classification (NCBI taxonomy): domain Eukaryota; kingdom Fungi; phylum Basidiomycota; class Tremellomycetes; order Trichosporonales; family Trichosporonaceae; genus Cutaneotrichosporon; species Cutaneotrichosporon arboriforme. The sequence continues at coordinate 196,777 of BEDW01000014.1, read as the reverse complement.
CATGTATTGGCCGAGCGCGGCGTGTTGACGACAATTAGGGCACAGGAGCATGGGCGATCCTGCTCGCGCGCCAGCACCCATACACTGACGTCGTCGGGATCGAGTGAGTCACGCCTCGCCTACTCCGAGATGGCCCGCTAATTTGCTTGCACTACATGGGACGCTTTTGAGCAGCCTGTACTCCTTCCCCACGGCAACGCCGATTTCTACACTGTCGGTGGGTACACACAGAACAGGTGCGAGCGGCGATACAACTGACTCCAGATGTCACACAAACCCTACCATGGCCCCCGGATTCCTTCGGTGAGTCAGGTGTATCCCCCCTGCTGATGACAGACATCATTCACGTCAAGGCAATGGTCATGGATATCCCACACTACGATTCGCTCATTGTCCGGTTATCCAACATTCTTCGTCCGGGCGGTCTGCTCATCCTCGTTGAGAACGAGCTCTCTTATGTGCGTTTCCTGTGCTATCCCAAACTTACAGCAGAAAACCGCCTCTGGCGCTCCGGCCGAGGCTGTAGTACTCTGGTCTGACCTTCTCCGGCGTGCCCTGGCCCGCAAGAACCGTGAGCATTTTGTCAAATCTCAAGCTGACACCAGGCGACCTCGACCTGCCGCGTCGCCTCGACGAGCCAATCGCGGCAACGGGCATGTTGTGAGTACCAACCTCGCAACGCGACGCTGATCCAGCTCGCCCATGTTTTACTTCCAAGAGATCGGCTGTCCCGTCGGGGGGTACATGAAAGACAGTGAGTGTGTCGCCGCCGACGGATCGCCCCCTGGTCGTGGGAGCGTACTGCACTTGCAATAACCGCCACAGCTAATGCCAGAATCCCCAGCGCTGCATACGGCAGGCCGCATCCACGCCACCGTTCTGCGTGCGTCCCTCGAGTGCCTCGTCTGCTCCCGTGTCGACCCCGGCCCCGAGCGCCAAATGCTCGAGGCTCTCCTGGATATCTGCGCCCAAGAGGTGCGCAGAAGTGTGAGAATTATGTACTGACAGTAGCTCTGCGCCCCTGCGTCGCGATACCTCCAGCGCCTCTTCGCCGTGTACGCCTACAAGAAACCCTAGACCATCAAACAAACAATGGCGCCGAAGCATAAATCAGCTCTGCGCTTCCCCAACACCCCTTTCTTGACTGTGACAATCTCGTTCGACCTATTGGTGTGCCGTCCCGCCGCCCTGACGTCTTGGTTACAATCCCTCCTCGGTTGCAATCATCGCAGACGCATCACGGCACACCCCCTTATTATGTATTGTAGTCAGGCGAATTGCCATGATGTAACGAGTGATGCTGTACATTCAAGTCTTGCTCGGCACGCTCCAACCAGCCTCCAATGCGCGCGAACATTTTTAGAGAATGGTGTGGCTACGGGCTCTGAGAAGAGGTGCGTGTACAGGCAGTGGCATGCGCTAGCGGCGCTCAATCAGGCCCTCACGGTCCGCCTCGGGGGACCAGTAGATGAGGGCGCGACCGGGGTAGTTTACGCGCGTGTTGGGGACGTCGGCGACGAGCGCAAGCATCGTGTAGTGGCCCGACGCGTTCTTGACGTAGTCGGCGCGCACCTCAGCGAGCTTGTACGTGCCCGGCGGCGGAATCTTGGCGGCGGCGGTACGCACGAAACTGCCCGGCCGTCCGAGGGAGAAGGCGCGCACGAGGCCGCCAAGGAAGCCCGAGCTCTGCTGCGCCTCAGCCTCGGCGACCTGGCGTTCCTCCTCGGCGCGCAGCTTCTCCTCCTCGGCAATCTGGCGCTCCGCAATCGTCGCGGGCGTCTCGGGACCGTCGGGGTTGGCGACGAGGCCGAGGAACGACCCCGCCCGGCGCATGTACCCCTCTGCCGTGGCCAGCCAGCTCTTGGCCCACCCGAGCGGCTCGGGCTCGTCCTTGCCCCTTCCATGCACCCAGAACGTGATAATCAGGTGGTCCCGCCCAGACGTCGGGTGGCGCACCACGCGGTGCTGGATCGGCGCCGTCCCCCGCGTCGGCGCCGACGAGTGCGGCGAGTGCGTAAACGTCATCGGCGGCAGGAGGAAGGGGTCAAGCTGGTGTCAGCTGCTTGCAATGTCCAAAGCTTACCGCATCAGAGTCCCGGATCATGTCGATACATTCCGAGTACAGCACGCTCGGCGAGTTCTTTGCAAAGAGCTCGGTGGATAGGGCGATGACGAGGACAAAGAAGAGTCCGGCGCCAGCGAGGATGATGAGGAGGTTGCCCGACTGAACCGTCATACGGCGCACTGAAATCAGCACAGCCCTGTCAAGAAAGGAAACCCACACTTCCCGCCAATGCCGAGGTCGCGCCACGCGGTCCAGGTCTTATTCCGGCCGCTTGGCCCGACGCCGAGCGGGAACGGACCGGCGTAGTCGCGCGCGGCGTCGTCCATCGCGCCCTTGCGCCGTGCCTCGGCCGTCAACCGGTCCAGCATCTCGGCAGCGCTCTCGTGCGACTGCCCGCGGCCCGGGTAGTGGTCTTTCGGGCGGGTGAGGTGCCGTGGTGACGAGTGCAGCGCTCGCACTGACGCGCGAAGGCTCGAGAGAGGGGCTGCAGAAGACGACGGAACGCAGCGCACAACTGCACGTCCAGCAGGCATGCTTGTGCCAAGTCCAGCACATAGCGGCGCGAGCCGCACGAGGTGGACGCGCATGGCTATTGAGTAGAGAATGAGAGTGGTGGTGACTTTGACGTCCTCCATCCGGTCCAGACGTCATGATATCCGTCGCATGGGAGAATTGTGCCTATCGAGCATTTCAAAGGCCAATAGAAACTCGCAAATGCATCTTTAACCGCGCCACGTGAGAACACTAATCATTGTCCTAATCCGGTTGATCCCGCGCCGCCGGCACTTTGCCACCTAGCGATCTCGAAACGCATCAATATCAAGTGCGCCATCAACAGCGTCGTCTTGAGAGTGCAACATCCCTCACCATGGCTGAGTACGTTACTATCGACACGTCTGTTGGCTCGTTTACCGTCGAGCTGTACACCAAGCACGCCCCGAAGGTGGGCTACTTACTACTACTTGGGAGGCGCTGACAACAGACCTGCCAGAACTTCCTCAAGTTGACCGAACGGGGATACTACAATGGTGTTGTTGTATGTACTCACGTCGGGGCGAACGCTGACCTGTGCAGTTCCACCGGATTATTCCAGTACGTGTGCTTTTTTGATCCCAGCCGCGAAGGCCTACCTCTCTCACGGGCCTGTGACCCGTCGGCATCTCCATCTGTCCGCCGTATCACTGACTTGTAGGGGTTCATGATCCAGGGCGGCGACCCAACGGGCACAGGGCGCGGCGGCACGTCGATCTACGGCGAGCGCTTTGCGGACGAGTTTAGCCCGGATCTGCGGTTCGTCGGCGCGGGTATCCTTGCAATGGCCAACGCAGGCCCGAACACGAATGGTGAGTGCTCTGGAGGGGCCGTGATTGATGTGCGACTGCGCTGACACGCAGGGTCCCAGTTCTTCATCACTTGCGTGCGTACAGAGTCAGCTGATGCCGCGATTGCTCGTCGAAGCTGCTTAATGAGGGTTGATTACAGCTGACACCAGGCCCCCACACCCTTTCTCGACGGCAAGCACACCATCTTCGGACGCGTGTCGTCGGGCATGCAGACGATCCAGCGACTAGAGGCTGTACGTACCGACCCCAACGACCGGCCAGTGGAGGACATTAAAATTCATAAGGCGCGCCTTGGTGATGCTGGACAGGCCAACGCCATTACCGAGGGGTAGGGTGACTGTCCAACCAAAGCTCGTCACTAGACTGATGGATCGAGACATCGTGCTATACTGATGGACCGAAACATCATGCATACAGCGTCATACAATACAGTGCGGCGGCTTTGATTGAAATCTAGATGGCAGCGCGATGATGGCGCACCGGGACAGCTTAGAAGCCGAAGACGGCGTTTGCGGTCTCGCGGGCGTCACGCTCGCCAGCACGCATACTGTCCTCGACGGCGAACGGCGCAAAGCCCATTGCGCTGCGGGCATTGGCGTCTGTGATGTCGGCAGGCGTGCCGGTACCCTGGAAGGTTCGCTCGCCGTCACCGCCAGGGAAGTCGGGCGGGGGGCATCTGTCCTGGAAGCAGGCGCGCTGGTCGCGGATGTACTCTGCGTTTAGGCGCGTGAGGGGCACAGCGGGGATGTACATGACTGCGCTGGGGCCGGTTCCGCGGTGTTCGGCCTCGACGGCATGGATCGTGTCGGCGTGCCACCACGCCTGGTCACCAGGCTGGACGCGCGGGATGGACACCATGGTGCGGTCGAGCTGGAGGTGTGGGTGCGTGTCTTCGTTGAGCTCCTGGCTCCTACCGAGCGGGGCGCCAGGGAACGCCGTCGTCTCCTTGTCGAGCACCCAGTTGTCGGCCGACAGGAACGTGTCACGTCCCACCTCGGCGCGCGACGACACGGCACGGAACAAAGGCCTCAGGAGGGTGTACGCCGCCATCTCCTGCATGAGCGGATACACGCGCAGCGTGCCCTCGCCGGGGCCCGTGTTGGACATGGACGTCCACCCCTGGAACGCGCGGAACACGCCGCATGCGCCAGGGCCGTTGTACATGTTCTGGTTGGCGAGGGCGCGCGATTCTGCCGTCAGCACGGCCACTCAACGACACGCCGGACTTACCAATCTCGTAGGCGTCGTACTCTTCCCACTGGCCGTCGAGGATCTTGGCGTAGACGGCACGGTACATTGGGTCTTCCCAGCGCTCGACGCTGCCGCCGTCCATGTGTGGGCCGAGGGCAAACTTGGAGTCGCCAGGGTGACGGACACGCAGGCGGTCGGCGTACATGAGCGGTGCAGTGAGGCTCACGCGCGCCGAGTCCTGGAGCGAGAAGAGCGAGAGCAGGGCGCGCTGCACGGCCTGGGAACGGGGGTGTGCGCGCGCAGCAAGCTGCGGCTTGGACCAGCTAAAGGTCAGCTTTGGGTCTCGTGCGTGCACGAGCGAAGCTACTCACTACACCTCAAACACCTGCTTGTCGTCGGCCGGGAAGCCACGGACCTGCGGGTTGGCCTGTGTGTACGCCACGACGTCGTCGAGCCAGCGCTCGGCCTCGGCGCGGGGTACGACACCAGTAACGACGGCAGTGCCACTGCGCTTGATGCGGTCCACGACCGCAGCGTCGCCAGAAAGAAGGTCATCGTAGGAAATAGTCGGCACAGCCTGAGACTATCAGCTTTACCGACACAGGATAACCCACGTCTGTGCCCTTGGCGGCAATCTCGTCGGCGGCCTGCGCAAGGCGGTCCGTCAGGCGGCGGAACGAATCAACGAGACGCGCCTGCTTGGCCGCGTCGCCCATGAGCGTGCGCTTGAGCTCTCCAAAGCGGTCGGGCAGGGCGACGGCCTCCTCGCCGGACAACGAGGCAAACACCGACCCGATCTGGCGTCAGTCCCATGACCAGTCTATGTGCCACTCACGTCTCCCTCGGCGCGCTGCTTGCGCGCAGAAGGCATGCCCATAAACCCCATGGGGGCCGTCGAGGGGGACACAGCCTCGGTCTGCAGGCGGCGCGCTGCCGCCTTGGTTGCTGATCCGAGCGAACGGGGTACACGCGTCAGTGTCATTGTAAGAAACGTAGTGAGCGGGTCTGTGGTGGTGGGGACGCAGCCCACATTGCAAGCCCCTTCTTATATGCTGTTGTGCAGGATAGCTCATCCCACTCGACAGCCGCCACCCCCCACCGCCCAGCGACGGAGAGCGGACGTTGACGTCGGTCAACCGTCGCAACGGTGCAGGTGCAACAGCAGAGTCAAGAGTTCATGACGCCGGTGGTCCCACCCAAAACAGTTTAGCAGTTTTGCAGAAACGGCCTGTTCCTGGCCTGGTCTCGTACTTTTCTGCTAATCTCCTCAATTTAGCAGAGATTGTTTGTGCCGCCCCACTCGTCTCGGCCGCAGATCCATACAGTCGAAGGTGGGCTTTGGGCGCACCGTTGCACACCGACCCGACAACAATGGTTAAAGCTGGAAAATCACAACTGCCGAGATTTGTCCGTTGTCACCTTGGTCATCGGTTGTTTGCTAAGACTGTGCGCTCGATATACCGTCTCATGCCGCCTCGGCGCCGAGTTTATTCCTTACGGACGCTGTGGGCATTGTGGCGATTCTGATCGCCGCTCAAAGTGTTCAAGGGAGCGGCGCGTTCAGTGATGCGGTCCAACTTCCGCGGCATGGCTCTCTCCCTCTGTATAGGATGTGACTCGCTAACATTGACGTCTACTATGCAACTAGATGACTACTGTGACTAATGTACAGCACTTCCGCACCCCCTTGTCTAGTCGTATCCCCTTCCACTGCGCTGCTTGCCCTCGCGACCCTTGAAGTGTTTCTTCCCGTTATTGCGAACGCGCACGGGGCCCTGGTCGACAAGGGGCATGCCGTCCGGTCCAAGACGACGCTGGTGCGGCGCAATCTGGCTGCGAGTGTACCCGAGGCCGCCCTCATGCTCGGCCGCTGCGCCCTGCGAGCGGCCCTTGATGACGGGGCGCGGAGCTGGGCCAGATTCCGTGAAGAACGCAGAGTCGAACGCCTGCGCCCGGACCTTGCCGCTGCGCATCGGGGCCGACGCAGCCGTTTGGCGCACACTCCTCGACGTCGCCTGGCGCTCGCGCGGCTCAGCCGCAAGGTCCTCGTCCTCGATCCCAGATGTTGACGGCGCAGCAGTAGAGCCAGACGCGGCAGGCGCCACGTACGTGTCGGCCTTCTTCGAAACGTGCGTCTCGGGAGCCTGTTTCCGGCCCGCGGCGTACTGCGCGGCCAGCTGCTCCAGTGTCCGCTCGTGCGAGGTCACCATGAACTCGTCCGACTCGATGCCCGGTGGGGGGTGAGCATACAGCAGCTTGGCGTTGACGTAGTCCTTGAGGACATAGCGAGCCGCGCGAGACGTGTCGGGCATGCCAAACGACGAACGGGTCATGCCGCGCGCAATGGCGTAGGCAGACAGCAGGTCTTCCCAGCCGACCTTGCCAGTGCCACCGTCCTCAACCTCCTTGACGTCGATGCGGATACCGTAAGTACCCTCAAGGATTGCCCTAGGCACACGCCGGCAGACAAGGTCAACCGGCGCAGAGTACTCCCGCATTTGGTCGATCGGGAGAACACCATCGCAGATGAGATCGGCTTGGGTGTTGGCGAACTGGGGAAACACGAGACCAGGGCAGTCACACAGCGTGATGTCATCGGTGAGGACGAGCGTCTGGAAATGCTTCGTCTTGCCTGGCGTGGCCGACACCGACACCTTCTTGGCGCCGATGAGAGCGTTGATGGTGGACGACTTGCCGACGTTCGGGTAACCGACGAGACCGACCATGAGCTTGGTCGGGTTGGGGTCACGTTCCGTGGCAAAGTCGGACAGGGGAGGAGCGGTCTTGATGAACAGGTCTTCAAGCTCGGCAACAGTCAGAACGCGAGTGCGCAGCGACTCGGGCTCCGCAGAAGGTTTGTCCTCGGCGTCCTCCTTCTCCTCCAGAGTCGTTTTATCAAGAGCCTCGGTGACATCCTCAGCCGCCGCTTCCAGAGTCTGAGCAGACTCCTCGTGCGCCTTGGATTCATCCTCCGAGTCCTCCTGGTCGTCGCCATCCTCGTTCTCCTCGTCGTCCATGTCCTCGTAGTCGTCGCTGTCATCTAGCCCTTCCTCCCTGCGGCGACGCTTCTCTACCTGCTCTTGGGCGGCCGCGGCGTCCGTAGCCGAGAAGAAAGCGTAAGAGATGCCCTCTTTCTCGAAGTAGTCGGCCCACATTGCGCGCTGCTCAATCGTGAGGAGATCCGACTTGTTGATGAGAAGAAGGCTTCGCCTCTTGTTCTTTCCCGGCACAGTGATGTCCTCGCCGGTGGCATCGCTGCCAACGTCGTGGACGTACTCGTCCAGATCGGCACAGCGGAACCCAAGCGGGTTACGCGCGTCGACGATCTGGACAATGAGATGGGAACGCTCGATGACACGCCACAACTGGCGCCACAACTGAATGTTGCGCTCAAAGGGTGTAAGGAGGAGAGACGAGTCCTCAGCGAGGCGCGCGAGGTGCCTCCGCCAGTCGAGGAACGAGTCGCGCTCCTGCTTCTCCAGCTCCTGGCGCGTCATCCTGCGGTTCCAGTCCGGGCGCCGGGGAACAACAAGGTCGGCACGCGCTTCGTCCTGCTTCTCCTCTACGCGCTTCTCCTCCGCTGCGGAGAGCAGGAAAGGATTCGCCTGCGGCATGGACCCGCCTACGTTCTGAATGATCCGCATCTTGGATCGTTCTGAAGTCAGCTTCATACAGTGCCAAAAGGCGGACACCAACCAGTAGTAAAGTCCTGGTCAGCGAGAGCGGCGTTTGCCAAGAACTCGTCCAGGTCACGCTCGTGCGTCACCGACGCCAGCGGGTTGTTGTCGTCAAGAGAGTACTGCCGTCAACTTTGGGCTTTCCTCTGGGGCGTACCAGCTGCGACTCTTTCGGCTTCACGGCTTCCCTTGCCCTGCGGTTGATGAGCGCCTTGCCGAGGCCGGCGCTCGAGTGTTTTGTACGATTTGGCGCCTGCCATCAGTCTACGCTCCATACCCCTGCTCTCTTACCATTCTTTGTATCTGGCGGTCGATGGAGTAGTTGCGACTGCACACAGTGGCAATGACCAAGATTTTGGGCCGACGAAGTGGAGGCGGCAACGTCACGTGGAGGCATTAAAACCCTAAGCCTAATGAAGATTAGAGAGCTCTTCTAATACGACCCCGGCGCTGCTGTTTTTCTGGCGGAGCAGCTCGGACCCCGAGACTCGGTCATCCACACACATCATGAGCCGCCATCTCGCCCGCCAGCTCCGCCTCGCTGCGCCGCGCATGCAGGTGCGCGCCGTTTCGAACGGCGCGTCCAACTCCGCTTCGAACGCGGCCCCCAATGCTGGTCCATCAGCGTCGGCGGGTCCCAGCTCGGCGTCGCGGACAACCCACTTTGGTTTCCAGGAGGTGCCCGAGACTGAGAAGGAAAGCCTGGGTGAGTGGGACCATGCCAACGGACACGATCTGCATGCTGACGCTTGACGTATTTCTGGAACTGTCGAACCACCCGCTCTGACTCTACACTTTTCAACGACCGTGTCGCCTCGCGCCATCTAATCCGATTGCCTGACCTTATCCTCGTCTAATGCCTCGTCGCCCAACTCACAGTCGGCGGCGTCTTTTCTGCGGTCGCGTCCAAGTACGACATCATGAACGACTCGATGTCGCTAGGTATCCACCGGCTGTGGAAGGACGACTTTGTCGCCAACATGCTGCCGCGCCTACCGCCGAGCGTGCACCGCAACCCCGCACGGCCAGGCGCTGCGCAGGAGCCCGAGGTTGCCAACCCGACGTTCAAGGTCCTGGACGTCGCGGGCGGCACGGGTGATATTGCGCTGCGTATCCTCGACCGCGCGCGTGAGAAGTTTGGCTCCCGCGACATCGAGGTCGAGGTCGTCGACCTGACCGAGAACATGCTCCAGGAGGGCCGCAAGCGCGTCGCCCAGACCATGTACTACAACAGTGGGAAAAGTGTCGCAGACGGCACACTAACCCCCCAGCTCCCCAGATCACGTTTACCCACGGCAACGCACAGGACCTTCCGTCGCACATTGCCGACAACAGCATCGACTTATACACGATCGCGTTCGGTATCCGTAACTGCACGTCGCTTCCCGCCGTGCTATCCGAGGCGTACCGCGTGCTCAAGCCTGGTGGCCGCATCGGTGTCCTCGAGTTCGGCAAGGTTTCCAATCCCCTCCTTAAGGAGTATGTGTTTGCCAGCGTCCAGAGTGCTAACACGTCAGAATCTACCGCCAGTACTCGTTCCAGGTCATCCCCGTGATCGGGCAGGTCGTGGCCGGCGACCACGCGTCGTACCAGTATCTCGTTGAGAGCATCGAGCGCTTCCCCAGCCAGCCCGAGTTTGCGCAGCTCGTCCGCGATGCCGGGTTCCAGACCGGCGCCATGCGCGAGGGCAAGGGCGGCGCGTGGAAGGACTACACGTTCGGCGTCGCCACCATGTGGACCGGCGTCAAGGCCTAGGTGGTGTGTAGAGAGGAGGCATTATCAATGGCACAGAATGCATTCACTGCTGCATAGCGAGGTTGTGGGCCCGTTGAAGCCGCTACGAGCATGTCACGCTGCCAACATTGCCAGTGAACCACGAACCACATCAGTTGAGCCTGCATTGGGTTGCCTTGAACTCATTACACGTCACTTCAGGTCTGGCGGTTTATTAGCTATTTGAGTACGCGTTCTCTAGCTCTCCAGCTCGATCTACTCAGGTGAGATCATCTCAGCCACTGCCATATCCCAGGCGTATCGTCACAGCCCTGGCGACTTTTTTCGGTGCTTCGAAATGGGCCCCGGCCAGCAGGTCAGGTACTGCTGTACTACTGTACTCCTGTGTGGTGGCCCGATTTGGTTCCGCTTCTGTGCCACGTCCGCGTGAGTCCACCCTGGCCGCCCACATGTCCACTTTCGCCAGCGCGCAAGAGGTCGCGATACGATACACGTCTCTCGTTCTTGTCGTCTTCCGCATCCACACCGCCGCCATGTCCGAGAGCATCAAGGAGCTTGCCGAGATCCCCCAGTCGTTCGTCAAGGAGGGCATCCACGTGAGTGTCGCTTTGCGCGCGTGTGCTTTGCGCGGAGCGCGACCCAGTCAACACGCCATCGGACACCTGTAGATTGGGCAGCTGACGCTAGTTCTTGAACCGGTGCACCAAGCCGACGAAGAAGGGTGTGTAGGCCGTGGCGAGCGTCAGTGAAGGCGTGCGGCGCTGCTTGCTATATTACGCGGGCATGCGCGAGCGCGAGCGCAACGGCGCAAGCACGACCGCACGCGCATTCCTGCACTCGACACTCGCCATCTTGTCCCGATATTTACTGACGACAGAATACATCCAGCTGTGTCGCGCGATCGCTGTCGGGTTCTGCGTCATGGGCTTTATTGGCTACGTCGTCCGAGTAAGTCTGCACAGGTGCTGCACGCGCGGGGGTGTCGTGCACGCCGCATGTCGGCGGCAACGGCCGCAGAGAGCTCAATGCTCCACGCCTTGTCGTGACGTGCTCTTGCGCAGACGTGCAGCGCCAGGTTATATCCAGTGCGGTCCACCCGCGACTGTGACGAATCTGCTGCTCTGTTGTCGCCGCGCCATCTGCACGCCGTCTCACCTCATCGGACATCGCTAACGCCAGCTTATCCACATCCCCATCAACAACATCCTGGTGTACGTCCTCGTCTCCCAGGTGAACCCAGCTAACTTGCAGCGGCGGAGCATAGTCGTAGAGCATACGGTCGCGATGCATTGTATACCACGGGTTCAAGGGCAATGTAATCCAAGGGCACGAAGCGCATGACCCCGGTATACTCACACGACTAATGTATTGACAAACACGGCAAGCGAAATCTGCCAGCGATAGAGCGGCGACGACGGCCCGAACACCTGTGCAATACCACTGATCGCCTAACGATGCTCGCGAGATTGATGCTGCTGCCCGAAATTGCTGGCACTTATGGCGAAACACGGCGTGCTGCACGACTCACCGCCGAGGCAGCAGTCAGTGGATCACACTATTCGATGGCACTTTGTGGTGCTTGCCGCACTAGTGTCCGTGATTGCAGCTACATGTAGCAAAACTCAATGGCCTCCGCATTGACCTCCGCATTGCGCACCTCGAAGGCATCCGCCTTGGACCTGGGAGAGCGCATGGGCACCTGCCGAATCTCGTGCAATCTGGCCCACGTCACTTCCCAGCACTTCAGCACAACCCCAGATGCGACAACAAGATACATGCAATGGATACAGTGCCAGGTCCAGGCGAGAGTTTTAAGGAGTGTTTGGTGGTGCTGGCTGCACCGTGCATTGTGGACTCGCGTCGCTGGTGGTGCTAAGGGCGCTTACCACCCGACATCGCCGCCCTTCCACTTGTTTATAGAGAGTGCGGTCTCGCCAAGGGGCTTGGTGACGATCCAGCGCTCGAGCTCGTACGTCTCGTACGCCCCGCGGGCCTGCTTCATTGCCTCTACGTGCTTTGGGCCCGAGATGGCGTTGACGGCGTGCTTGCGCGACTGCCAGATACACGTGGCGAGGTTGAGCCCCGTGTCGTCGGGGACGCCGTACCAATACATGACCAGGCCGCCGTTACGCACCGCCTCGGCGTGTGCCGCTCGGTCGGCGGCGTACAGCGAGAGCGAGGAGGACTCTGGACGGCGGCGCGAGCGGAAGACGACCGCGTACCACTCGCGTTCCACGTCGACGGGCAGCTGCAGCTCGGCCCAGTTGAAGGCGTCACCGTACTGCGTCGACGCGTAGTGCGTGTCGAGCGGGTGGAAGTAATGCAACGCCTGGTGGAGCGCGAGCGACGCCGGGTCAATGTCCGGCAGACGTGTGTCAAACTCGGTCGAGTGGTTCGACAGGTGCTCGTGGTGATGAGGGAGCCGGCTAAGCAGCGGGGGGAGGTACAGAATGGGGTCCTCGTTTGGGGGTGCGAGCGCAGGGGGCGGCTGGTGGTGCGCCTGGAAAATCGGCGCCGCCAGCGTCGTCGCGCTCAGCCGACGGCCCGCGATGGCGGGCAGCGACGCCTCAGGTGGCGGGCTAACGTCGTGCAGGTTTGGCAGGTTCTTGGGCGACATGTCGCGGCCGCGGCCACTGTATACCGCCGCTGCAGACAGCAACGACTCCTCACGGCCACGATGCTCAAACGGCACAGTGTATGTATCTGGTTCCGTAGAGGGAACGTCTACAGCAGCGGTCGCAGGTTCGGCGCGCAAGTGTGAAAGTTGAGCCTCGTTAGCGGCAAGGTCTGCCTGGGCGCGTGCCTCGCGCTCGAGTCGCTGGGCACGTCGGTGAGGAGATGGAGCTGTTATGGCTGCCATTATGGTCACTCCTTTTGCCAGTGGCAACGAATGTTACGGGGTAAGAGGTTGTCAAAGGCGTCGTTGGGTACTCTTTCGTCGCCCTGCTACGCAGGTATTTATGGGTCTCGTCAGCGTTGGGGCCAGCAGCGGAGCTGTGCTGGCTATAGCAGGTCTCTGGCAATGGCAACCACTATTTTTTTTGCCCATAGTTGAGGTTTTGGCAAGAGTTGTGTAAGCGCGGTTAAGGCGAGACATGGGCACCTGGGCACGTTCATGGCGCCATCTGGTTCCGTTTGCCCGCCATGCTGGCCCAGATGGCGCGCGTGGGTCAAAGGGTGCTCTCAACTATTCAGTCTCCGGCTGTTCTAGCTGGTCTAGATGCGAGAATGCACGTGACGACGACGAGCCGAGGCACGATGACGGCGGTAGGGATGGTGTGCAGATGACCCACGTCGACCAAGGGATGGGAATGGATGGCGTGCGAACGGACAGAGATGGACATGGACAAGAGGCCACTACATGCCACTCTCCCCCACTCTGAGCTTCAACGGGACCAAATATTGATTCCATTCTGTATTGTATATGTCGGTGGGTTAAATAGAGGGCGGCTAGGCGGCTCTGATACAGTAGTCACGTGCAAGGCATCCTCCTTCGCTCCTTCACAATGTATATCCGCATATCCGCCGTAGTCTCGATGATGACGCCTCAGCCTCCACCTCAGAATGCTGATCTCATCATCGCCCCCGGTCACTTTGGTTCTTTGGACGACACTGACGCGGCCGCAATACAACAACACTGTTGCCGTCGTACTGACTTTCACGGCACCCGACGTACTCTAAGATATGCCCGACGTACTCGACCCACGCGCACTGATAGCGCTCGCCATCGCGGCCGTCCCTCCCGCGACCGACGGCAATTCGGCGCTCGAACGCCCAACCGACTCGGTGGCAGCATTGGTCCATGCCATTCACACAGCCCTAGGCTTCCGCCTGGTGCCGTCTACACCGACTCAGGCTGCACACGATCAAGCGCCTGGGCCGTCGGGCGCCTCGAACCCCTCGGGAGCTACTGCCGAGGCTTCACCGTCTTCCGCCAGGGGTACTGCGACCGCGGACACGACACACGACGACGACGACGCGCGTTCCGAGACGACAACAGCCGTTGACCCAGACGAGGCGCCCTGCGTCACGGTGCCGCAGGAGAATGTTCTGCCTCAGAACTGGAACTCGCGAGGCGAGCAGTCGTATGCGTTCGAGTATCGCCACGAGCAGAGCGCCATGACGTTCCGGGTGCGCGTGGGACGAATGGGAGCGCGCATCCAGATCGACGCAAACGCCGACGTGAGTGGAGTTTGGAGAGCCATGGGAAATGAAGCCACGAGTACATGGAGCGCCAGTGCTGCGCTCGGTTGTGTTCCATGTCCCTCTCGGCTGCGCAGGATGAAGCTGACGGCAGGACGGCGCGCCGCACACAGTCTCACTCCTGGTGAACGACATTTTGGAAACGTCGGCGTTCCCGATTCCTTCCGGTCAAGCCGCCAACGCCGAGGGTGACGCCTTGGCGCGTGCCGTGGGCTTCCGCTCCCTGCAGGCGTGAGTGCCAACGTCTGACGTCCGTACTCATTCACCCAGTGTTCGCGGCTTCGTCGACCAGTATAACCGCGACATTATCGGACGTCTCCTGCCTGGTCTCTCCAAGGAGGGCTATCGCCCGTGAGTGTTCAGCGATATTCACTTTTGCCTTCTTACCTTCGTCTGACTGGTAGGAGCGTGTCGAGTGCGCCTAGTGCGAGTGGGGCGCCGCGCCCCGATCGTCCGCAAGGACAAGGCCGCCCGACCCCTCGCGCACCAGAAACGGGAGGTCCTGCGCGCCCGTCGCCACTCATTGACCCCATCCATCCCGCACTCGTGGGAACAGGCATCGGTGTTCCCGCTGCGTCGACAGGACACCGTGATCTCGACCCGCTCGGCGCGCTGCGTCCGCCCGGCCCAGACCGTGGAGGTGGCATGCTCGTGGACTTTAACCATCCGCTGTTCGACGGGCGTCGTGGCGGCATTGAGCAGGGACCAGGCGGCAGCGTCAACCCTCCGGGTGCGCGCTGGGACCCTGTTGGACCGGCTGGACCGCTCGGCCCACGTTTCCCTTCTGCGGGTGGAAACCCTCTCGGCGGCGTCGGCGTGAACGACCCCGAGTGGGGCGACGAGATGCCCCCGCCCGGCGAGCACGGTCCCGACTTCAGCGGCCGCTTAGGCCCGCGTCACGGAGGCGCGCCTGGTCCAGGCGGCATGGACGGTCCAGGCGGGTTTGGAGGTCTCGGTGGTGGTGGGCGTGGAGGATTTGGAGGAGGGTTCGGCGGCGGCGGCGGGTTCGGTGGAGGCGGTGGGATGTTCATGTAATGTCAGAGTGCGTGTTCGTTGATCGCGCTTTGTAGTGGCTCCGTATGTCGCCGGAAAAGGGGCTGTATAGCGGTTGTGAGATGTCATTTATCAACGAGCACAAAGCCTCTCCTGAAGTGCGCCATAAAGGTCCACAGACTGTACCGCGACGAAGTAGGCGGGCGCTAGACACAAGCGACAGCTGATATACCTTCCTACCGCTGTGAGTTGCTGAGTCCGAACATGGTACAGTACACGCTAGGTGTACGGGTATTGTTTGCAGGCGGGGCATCATTACTCAAGAGCTGGAGGAAGTCCCAGACTGGCACCAACGTTTATTGTCAGTTCCGCACCGACAAAGTCATCCCCTCCTCGTGTCAGCTTCGGGACAAGGAGGGGCAAAGTACTACCCATGCATGTCTACCAAGCCGATCAAAAAATTACTGAACTTATGAGACGACGGCAAGCGAGGTGAGGACTAATGGCCAAACTTGTCTGACAGCGGACGTCGGCATGATGCGACGCTGGTGATCCTAGCAAACTCGCATCGGCACGGCGACTGGGGCGGACGAAGGCCTCGAGGGGTGACTGCGTCCCGAGACCGGCAAAGCGAAGAGCAAACGCTCTAGAATAGAGTGATTCATACGTCGCTTGAACTACGGACTAGGATGGAGTGCCTTTATAGTGCCAGTAATGTACAGTACAGTATGTCAAGAACCGAACCTCGTAACAGGACTACGAGATATCGTAAGGTAGATCGAAGTGCAGCAGAAGAGAGGCTGTACCGTGGCATGCCTACGGTTAATGAGGGTTTGACACTACAGCGACGCAAAACGCACAGCAAGGTATGGACATGGCTCGGCACTATCTGCATACACTCGTCAAGACTGTAAGCATTGTTTCCGTGTCCTCGAAAACTGTAAGATCATTCCCTTCTCGCTGTGACAGCGCATGGACTAACAGCAGGCGATGGCAGTCGATCGCATTTACTCTGCCTGCTTACAGGCTCTCGCTAAGGCGGCCTCATATACAGCGACCACGTATTGTGGCATCGTGCTACTATTGATGATCGTCAAACGCAAGTTTGGCCACAGAACGCCGTCGCACTGACTGTGGCGTTCGAAACGTGAGCAGTGGACCAACGACTCACTCCATGACATGCATCTTGCCACATTTTGCCACAACACGTGTCGACAGGGCAGGGGCCGGTTGAAGCCACTACTGGCAGCACGGCGCCCCGGCGTCATCACGTCGCATACAATACAGTCGCTGGAACCGTGCACAGAGGGCTACGGTGACACAGGTGAGCCACAAACACGGTCACACGGCTTCACGCGACTGCAGACCCCGGGAGCTCTGGTGACACTTCACCACCGCCCCAGACCCAGACACCAACGCCGCTGCGAGGCACGAGAGCACGACACCATTCCAAGCACAAGGTAAAAGCTTGCGACGAGGTGGGCGCCACCCTCCTTCTTTCGGTGCAACCGGGTGATGACGTTCTCCAAATCGAGGCCCTTGCCGGCCGCATTATCCCTAACCCCGCACAATGCGGAGCTGTGCCATGCTATGCCAAGTTTGAGTGTCTGTGGGACTTGCTTAACATGCAGTACACCCCCTCCTGCCTTGGCTGTGATCGGGAGAATGCAGATCTGCAAAGCGACATCGGACAACAACAGGGAGAGGAGAGGGCCAGAGTGTCTCAGTTGGACTTGCGCGTCGTAGGTCCTTCAGTGCGGCATCGGATGGCGCAGGGGGTGTACCCTCAAGGTCAGCCAATACCTCAGACGCAGGTTAACCGCAAACCAAACCGCCAGCCTCGTGTACACAGCAAGAGTGCTAGGACCGTCAGCGTGAACGGGCCATATTGTTGACATCTCGACGGTTCTGTCCATGTGTATTGAGAGGTGTGGACCACGCCTCGTTTGGATCTAGAGGTCTCCGAAGCTATTTCAGGTCGGCGACGCGCGCGTGACGCGTGCACCCAAACGAGCCGGGCGGCTCGGCCGGCTCGGGCGCAGGTCGTATCCGCGTCGACCCTTCAATAGTTTGGTCGCGCGCCGCTCTTCGGTCGTGTATACATACGTATACAGACCAAGCGGAGCAGACGGAACAGTCGTCGTCTGATCGCGTCTGACCTTGACATGAGCATGTGGGATGGACGGGGTAGACACGCAGCACACAGCCACGGCACTCCCGTTTGTAGTCGTTCCGCGCGCGTGGAAAAAGCCCCGACGCTGGCCCGAGAGCCGACAGAGAGAGGGTAAAGCGAGCAAGCAAGCCCTGCGCTGGGCCCATGATGTTTGAATGTGTACATATGCTTATGACTACATGTTTTGTATTGAATGTATCAACACAAAGTATAATGCATTAATGGTCACCACGTTGGCATGTTGCCCAAATTGTCCAATGACTTTGTGCCGTCGTGACGGACGTGGCGTCGATTGTGGCGTCGATAACGTTCAGCTAAGCTTCAACCCGCCTGGCCAATTGTGGGCGCCTATCCCGCGGCACTATAGCGCCACAGGGCCCAATCTGTCTGTCACGCTCTCTCCTCCGTGTCCCGGGTAGATCCTTTACAGGGTCCACGTCCTTTGCGGCTCGGCATAGCCTCGCGAAAAATTCCAACAACTAGACGCGCCGTTTACAGGGTGACTTCAGGGGTTCTTGTCTTTGTTGTGTTCAGGGATGGCAAAAAAAGACCGGATGTCACGGGGGGGGGGTTTGTCAGTGGCGGGGAGAGCGGGCAGAGAGGCAGAGAGGCAGAGAGGGAAGCATGAGCCGGGGCGGGAAAGCACAGACCCTACATAGCCCTGTTGGCTTGTGGGCTGTGGCCTGTGGCCTGTGGTCCGTTCCGCTTGGCCTGTTGTCTGCGGTAAAGCCCTTTAGTCTGGGAATTAGCTCGAGATATGTCGGCAGGAGGAAGGATGTCGTGAACGTGTTGTACCCAGTGTATGGGTGCACTGGTGCGCACATCTGTGTGCCTGGGTCCAGATTCTGAGGCACCACAGCGTTCGGATTGGACCCTGTTGGCTGCTCATCCGTTGGACACTTGGACACCAGGGGCGCACACCACACAGACACAACACGTAACACAGGCCCCCACAACGAGGCCACTCGGCCCACAACATCACTTTCACACCCCTCTTTTCACTCTTGCTGCTAAAAGCGTCCTCGGTTTCCTTTGGTCATACCGTGCCGTATGTGCTGGGCCGACGGCACGCGCGGCGCGGCGCGTAAAGACCAACCCCAAACGTAAACCCCGCCCCACCTGGTGTCCTCTAGTTGCTATGCTTTGTATGGAGAACTACTACTGCTACTCGTACTCTGCACTCTGTGTGTTGCATACCGAGGGCCACACCGGTCACAGGCTGTGTGTCTCTCGCGTCCCCGCACAGCTCGCACAGACGCCCGCGACCTACCCTGGTGCCGTGTCTCGTTTTTCTTCCTCCTCCTTCAGCCTCCCCTCTCCTTCCCTCTGTCCCGGGCGGTCAGTCCCTTTTTCTTGCCCTGGCTTTTCCTTCCCTGTGCGTGCGCCCTCTCATCGTTGTACAGCAGAGTAGTATGAAGGCATCAAAGGCATGACCGGCTCAAAGGCATGACCGGCCCACCCTAGGCCACCCTAGCCTCCCTACGGCACACGGACACTCACGTACTACTCTTCTCTTTCGAGTGTACACAGGCCATCCGGCGCCACCACCCCATGGCATGCGCCCCCATTTGGCCCGCCCCGCGCCCAGGCCCCGCGCCCACGCCCCGCGCCCACGCCCACTCACACCCACCATACACACATCAAACCCCCTCGAATCACTCTCCCGCCGTCGTCGTCGTTGGTGTTCTCGTCGCCGTGTCCTTGCGTCTCTCTTTCGTCCTTTCGTCCTTTCTCTCCAACTTGTTACCCAAACACCAACCCTCGACCCCCTCTCCCCCCCTTTTCGACCTCTTCTTCCCGACTCATCCGGCCTCTCGTTGTGTGCAAGCCTCGACCACCGCCTCCCCAAGCACACACACCACGCTCTCTTCCCCCCTCGTCTTCCCCAAATCCACTCCGTCGACATCCCATCACTCGTCCTCGACGTTGTTTCCCTTTCTCTCGCTCCTCTTACATCCTCTCGAACACCTCTCCCTCGTCTCCTCGGCCTTCATCTCATCGCGTTTCTTTTCAACTCTCTTGACCTTTCTTCAGTTTGAGCCTGCCTGCTCCTACTCCCCTTTCGACCTCCTCTTTGTGAACTGTTGTCGCGCACACTCGTTTGTCCCCTCTTTGCCTCGACGTCAAGGCAAACACGCACACCCACACAACACAGACGCGCGCCCTCATCAGTCGCGTTCAACAGCCCCTCCTCTCACACACGCACACACACACATCCTTGCGGCCGCGTCGCATCACCTGTATTCTACGCGTCCTTTGGATTGTCACCCTCTGTCGATTCATCCCGACAGCGCGCTCGCCTACCCCCCTCCTTCGCCACACCACCCGCATGTTTTGGCAGTGCCCGTAAGCTTACTCTCCGGCTCTAAATCGGCACAAGTTTCTCCCATCAGTCGTACTTAGAGAAGCACTAGAACAACATGTCAAGCCACGGTCGCCGTGTGAGGGGCGGCGCCCGTATGCTGGCTGCCCTCCTCCTCGTCGTCCTTGTGCTGGCACAAGTGGCCGTCGCTGAAGGAGGCCAGCACCCACACATGCTTCGCCGACAACAGCGCCGTTCCCGCTTTGTCGCTCCCGCATATCATAAGCGTCAGGACGGTGAGTTTACCGAGGCAGCATGCGATATCCATCGCGGATGTCGCGCTGATAGGTACGATGGTCAAGGCTAACATGATAGCAGGTGCGTCCTTGGACGTCACGTTAGAGGCTAGCGGTTCCATTGGTGCAGGTGATGCCAAGGACCAACAAACCACCCCGTCTCCAGAATCTTCTCCAGAGCAGAACTCTGATTCCTCCACAACTGTCAACTCTCCAACCGACAAGGGTGCAGAGAACACGGACACTAAGCCAAACGAGGAGGAGAAACCCTCCGAGACGCCGACACCACCTGCCAAGGACTCTACTACGCCGACTCCAACCGATAAGCCCTCGCAGGACACTACGACCACGTCTCCGTCGCAGGGCAACCCAACGGTTGAGGACTCAAAGACTCCGGAGCCTCCTCAGAACCCCGAGACGACGAAGGACGACACGACTTCTTCGCCGTCAAAGGATTCCACCACGACGACAACACAGGTGACACCTCCCGCGGAGGACCCTCAGACGACGACGACCACAACGCCGGCGTCGCCACCCTCGCAGGACACGCCAACGACGACCACGACGACGACTCCACCTCCCCAGCCGCCGTCGCCGTCGCCGGAGGACCCAAAGACAACCACTACCACACCGCCGACGACAGAGGACTCCACCGCGGCGAAGGACACCACGACAACTCCAAAGGAGGACACTGCTACCCCGCCGCCGCCGTCGAACGACACTCCGACCAAGCCAACGGAGCCCGTTACACCCCCGCCCTCGCAGGAGACACCTCAAAAGCCCACAGGCGAAACTGAACCCACTCCAGGCTCGCCGTCGAAGGACACGCAGACGCCATCGCCGGACACCACCACGTCGACGCCGGGTCAGACTCCCCCCTCGCAAGGCGGCCAGAACACGGAGACTACGACCCTTCCTCCACCAGTGATCCCGACGAAGCCTCATACCACTCGGTCTGAGACTGGGCAAGATGGCGAGGAGAGCACCAACTCCCCAACATCGGAGAGTCCCATCGAGACGCCCGATTCGACGGTTACTCCCTCGCCCACGGTCGATTCGAACAGCGACTCGAACACGGAGTCGTCGGACTCGACCGAGGAATCCAACAACACCCCCACTCAGCCGACGAAGACTCCGCCCACGGTCGAGAACACACCTCCAGCGCAGACGGACGAGACCACAACGAATGAAACTGGTGGTGCTGCGACTGGCGAGGACGCCACTTCTACTCCTAAGCCCGACAGCGAGTCAACCGAGAATTCTCAGAATGAGCCGACTTCGGTTCCGGGCACCCCGACCAAGGAACCAGGCCCTCAGGGCTCCGGCACGACAGACGACAATGGCACGACGGACGAGACCAACCCAGGCACCTCCAACCAGGAAACTGGAACCAGCGCAGAAGGCGAACAGCAGTCCCCAACCGACGCCGGCTCGGAGACAACTCCTGGTACTAAGACGGATGTCCCAACTCCGCCAGTGGAGACTCCCACGCGCCCTGTCAGGCCGACGTCTACGCCATCGCCTGACCAGTCTGAGGCTTCGCCTGAAGTCACCCCTCCCGCTCCGACGGAAGGTTCGGATGGTGAATCGGAGACGCCCTCGTCAGAGAACACTGAACGCCCTGACTCGCCGACCCCGACGCTGGGCCCATCTGAGACCTCTAGCACAGGCAACGGCGACCAGGAGGACAACCAGTCATCGGGCAACAACCAGAGCCCTAGCCCGACAGGTGAAGACGGCACCACTGTCGTCGTCGTGCCCCCCGGCACTGGCGCTACTGAGGTCCAGACGCCGACTGGTGACACCAATCCTTCCACTCCTGGTCAGGGTACTGAGGATGATGCCCAGCCCACGCGTACTCGTACCCGCACTGGTGGACCCGAGACGCCACAGCCGACGGAGGACAACCAGCCCACTGGCACCCCTGCTCCTCCCGAGGAGACCCCGACGCCTGGCAACAACGGCAACACCAGCAACGGTAACAACGGACTCCCCATTGTGACAGGTGACGATGGCCAGGCTCAGACGACAATTCCCAACGAAGCTGAGCCCACCCGCACTGGCAAGCCAAATGACGACACGCCGCCCAACTCGAACCGCCCTGACCCAACAATCGGCGACGACGCGACCACACAGGCTCCTGCCACGCCGACGATCGGTGATGACGGGCCGACTTCGGCTCCCAACCCGGGACGCCCCACTGCGACTGGTGGCGATGGTCCTACCACCACCCCCGGCGCTGCCGGTGGGGATGATGGTCCTACCGCAACCCCTGGTACGCCTGGCGGTGACGATGGCCCGACCACGACCCCAGGCGGCAACGGTCCTACGACGACCCGTGGTACCCCCGGCGATGATGGTCCTACGACGACCCGTGGTACCCCCGGCGACGATGGCCCTACGACGACTCGTGGTACCCCCGGTGACGATGGTCCTACGACCACTCCTGGTACCCCCGGTGACGATGGTCCTACGACGACTCGTGGTACCCCCGGTGACGATGGTCCTACGACCACTCGTGGTACCCCGGGTGACGACGGCCCTACGACCACTCGTGGTACACCCGGCGACGACGGCCCTACCACCGTGCCAACTGTGGCTCCTACCACAGTCGTTCCCGGGGATGGAGATGACCCGACCACGACTGGGAAGACTGGCGGCACCGCTGCTCCCACGACGACTTCTGGCGGCGGACCTCAGGCCACCGAAACGGGCGATTCTACGAAGACCTCCGACAAGGCTACAGGGGCCACAGGCGATGACGGCACGCAGACGACTGACAGTGACCCGTCGCCGTCGCCCAAGACGAAGACGACTCCAATCGTCGCCTACACCCCCACAGTCACGTCGCTCATTGTCGCAGCCACTGAGGCGTCTGAAGAGGCTCATTCGCAGACCCGCTCGCCTTCGACTGTTACGCCCACACCTGCCGCACTTCCCAACAACGTCCCGGTCTTCATTTCGCCCCCAGGCGGCGAGCTCATGAACAACCAGAACGTTGGCTCGGGCTCTTCGGAGGACCCGATCAAGGACATGTCTCAAGTGTCATTCCTCCTCAACCTTAGCGGTTACCCTTGGCTGTTCGTCCTGGGTAGCGACGATGTCCAGGGCCAGCTGTTCCAGACTTTCCCCCAGATCATCGGCACCGCCCTCAACATCCCGCAGAACGACATCAAGACATTCGGTCTTCAAGCTTACAGGCCCGCGACAACCAAGCCTGACGGAGCTTCTCTCGGCACATTGTGGATTGGTTACATTCCCACTAGCCAATTCTCTACGCTGGAGACCTACTTCTCGACCAGCAACTCGCCGCTTTATAACCAGGCTGGCTTGGCGGGCGCGCTTGCTGCCCAGATTGACCAGTCGTTCCCTATTGCGTCGCCGGGTGGTGACTCGGCCGCACGCTCGAACTCTGGCGCCAAGTCTGGGTCTTCGTCTAGAACTCGCAAGCTTAGCATCATCATTGGTGTGTCTGTGGGTGTCGGCGGTCTTCTCTGGATCTTGCTTGCCGTGTGGATCTACCGTCGCATCAAGCGCGCCAACGAGCGGGCTGTTAACAAGCGCCTGTCGGAGCACATGTCCATGTTCTCTGGCCGCACCGGAGACAACCCCTTCGGTGACGAGCGCCGCCACTCGACGACTCCTTCTATTGCGGCGTCGGAGATTGACGACCGTCCGAGCTCGTTCTATGCCTCTCCCCTCGACAACTACCCGGCTATGCGTCGTCGCCACGCCGATTCGTATCACGAGGGCGCCGGCAGCTCGTCTGGTCACGGCCACGGCGTTGCCGGCGACACGTCGCCCACCTCGTACGTCAACTCGGTGTTCGGTACATCGTGGTTCCAGACTACCAACTTTGGAGCTGCGAGCACGAACGCTCAGCGTACGAGCCAGAACCCGTTCGACGACATGTACGCGCGGTCTGGGCCATCATCTCCTCGCATGTCGCAGCGCCCTCAGCGCCGCTCCGTGCAAAAGACTATGATCTCTCAGCCGACGTTGCAAGCAAACTCGCTCGAGTTCAACGACTACCAATAGGCGGGGCTGCGCCATATAGAATTTATCGGACAGTGACAAACTCTCTCCCCTCATCCTTCTCCCTCACACCTCTACTTTGGATGCCTGTACCTTGAATCGGCCACCTCTTCTTTCGATCAAGAATACCCATCGAACCCTTCTGGCATCTCGAACCACCCACCAACCCCGAACCCGACCCTTTATCGCGTAGGCAGGCGCGATTCATTGTTTACTTCCTTGCATGGCTGGCCATCGTAATCCTCCCCTTTGTCTAGGTTCATTTAGGATACGATGCATTGGCGTCGTAAAGTTTAATGGATGCTTTACCGCAACTGACAGATCCGTACACTGAGCAGGAAGGGCTGTGACCTGGGGATGTAACGTCGTCAGCGTGGGCGACGGGACGGACAGCGCGGACGGAAAAGAGGTGGCGCCAGGCGTGCAGGCGTGACTGTTTGTTTCACAGCGGACCTAGCAGGGAACGGGATGTGACGCGCGCGGGCCTTTGGTGCGCCTGACCCGATGTAGGCCGATGACGACGTCAAGGGCGCGTGCGCAGCGCGCGTCGACAAAATAGAGCAAAGTCCCAACGCCTGTGCCCAACGTGACGCGCCCAGCATCCAGACAGGTGTGCATGGACACAAGCCATGTCTCGGCCGTGTTGATGAGGGCGCCTTTCCTAACGAACCATCACTGAGGCACTGGCGCCCGCACGGCCCCCATTGCGCCGTCCCTCTGGCCGAAATGCAGTCTCGCGTCCGTCAAGAACGGAACGCCTAGCCTCGCGTCTTCCCGTCGCCGAAATGGTCACACAGCCCACGAATCCCAAAGGGCTATGTATAGGTTCGCGGCCACAGTAGACCACACCGCAAGGCATTCTTGACGCCAATAATGGTGCCGCGGGAGGTCATGGGCGATGCTCTATGCCCGCTTTGCACGCCTTGTTGCGACATCTCCACGTGCGTCAGATCGAGGCTGGCGCTGGCGCGATGGTGCAGCTCGAGCGCGGCAGCTTGTGGTGCGCAGCGCCAGCCGGGCCGGCGGTTTAAGGTTTATTGTGTGGCTCGTGCACTCCGAAACTGGTGTTTGCGTCGTGTTTCGCTCCTTCGCACAAGTGCGCTTGGGGCGGTGGAATCTCGATTGCAGGTGACGACACTGCCTGCGCGTGTGCGTTTTCCCCCGCCAGTAGGCCAGTCGCGGTGCCAGTTCACTGGGCAGCAACTTCCTGCAATCCGAGCTCAACAGTGCATTCCAAGTGGCCATCAGAATCTGCTTCGGTCGGCGACAAGGGCCCATGCGTACTGACAAAAGGACACGGCTTGGACATGGCTTGGGCAGACGAGGCACCGGGAGCTTTGCAACTTGGGCGAACAGCGCGATGCACGCACCCCAGACCTCGTTCAGCACACCGGTACCTTGCACGCACCCGAAACCGGGGTTCTTACGCTGTGAACACTGCTGCGCGTCCGTTGCGGTGCGACGGCGCGGTCACTGCGCGGGCTGGGCAATGGCGCCACATCTCTCACAACCGCTGCGCTGCTGTCCGCGGAACGACAGTTTCCCACTAAACTAATTCCGACCGGAGATGAAGCGGCACTCAATGGCGGTCGTTGCGGGCCTGTACTGCTAACGACAGGATAGGCTAGTCAATGCAACGTGGCCTACAGTAGAAGACATGCTGAAGCCGAAGGAAGCTTTAGCCAAAGCCAAAGTGAATGGGGGGGGAGGGGTCGTATTCAGCCGGGCAAGAGGCAGACCGCTAACATGCTGAAGTTGCCACGCAATACCGTAATCAAAACCATCCAAGAACGACGAGGTATGAGATGCAGTGCATTGGCGTCTAAACGTGTTGGATGTTGGCTACATGAATTCTAAGATGTTCTATAGGTAAGAGCTTACAAAGAGCAAGGCCTGGCCACGCGCCCGCACGCAGGTCTGGCCCACTCGGAAAATGGGTTTAGAATGAGAAGATGCCAGCGCCGCGACGGCGCGAGCCTCCTAAGGGGTGGGTCACGACAGCCGCGACGAACAGTCCGACCGTCAGGCCAATAGCGACGGACACCAGCTGCTCGGCGACTCGGAAACCCTGCGAATACTGTTCCGATGTGTCTGACTGGGTGCCGTTCGACGTCGAGATTTCCGATCCGGCGGCGGCAAACGAGAACAGACCGCCGTTCGAGAGACCTGAGGGGAGCTGCATGAGAATGCCGGTGACCATGACAGGGAACGACGCGCCGTTGGAGAGCAGGCGGCCGTACAGATTTCCGAGGATGCCGACACAGAAAGATCCAATGGCCGACACGATGTCCGAACGGTTTGTAAACGCCGTCTGGGAGAAGTGGTTCACGACCCAACCCGCACAGGCGATCCCGACCATCACAGGCGTCTCCCACGCCAGCAGAGGCTGACCGTTGCGGATGGACAGCACCAGTGCGTAACCCGGCACGCAGAGATAGTCTGTCCGTCAGCTCAAGCTCTAAACGTCAGGAAGGGTTGACTTACACCAATAACCGCTGGGAGTCTGCAGGTACCAGGGAGCGCCTTCGTAGTGAACAGCGCTGCACTGCCAGTCTGTTGCGTTCTTGATTGACTTGTGGCGGATCTTGAAGTAGATCTCACCACCAATGGAAATGCCGAAACCGAGGAAGAGCGAGTAGATTACGGCGTAGCCGATTCTCACCGCGCCCGCCGTGATGTTTCTCGAGGCCAGCTCGAGCGCACCTGTAAGGACGATGAAACCAGGCAGGATAAGTACGACACCGCCAGAGACGACGGCGGTGTAGCAAAACTTGTCGGTGTACGAGACGACGGCGGCAATGAACGAGATGAGCGTGGCAATTACAATTTCGAACACGTTGGAGAACATGTCGTTCTTGGCAGCGATGATTTGGACAATGATGAGCAGACCACCCATGGCGGCCGCGAGGAGGGCATCAAGGAACGAGGCGTAGAACGAGGGAATGACGATGAAGGCAGAACAGAGCATACCGATGATGATCATCTGCCACCAGCTGTACAGCGGCTTCGAAGTCATGAGGGTGTCAAGCTCCTTGTTGGCTTCATCGACAGAGACACGGTCGTGCACGACATTCCAGTACACGTTGTGCACGCGCAGAAGGTTGCCGAGGTCCAGACCCGTGCCCTGCTTCAAGAATTTCGTCTCGGACGTATGCGTCGCGTCGTCACCGAACGAGATCAGCATTGTGCCGGGAAGGTAGACGACCTGGGCGTTGATCTCCAGCACACGCGCCGTGGCCTGAATCTGGGTTTCGAGACGGTGGGTGGGCGAGCCAAACATCATGAGGGCACGTGCAAGCTTCAGGATGAATTGTTGACGCGCAAGAATCGCCGCGACGTGCTGGATGATGAACACCTCTTGCTTCTTGCGCGCATCCTTGGCCTTCTTGCGACGACGCTTTTCAGCTTCCCATTCCTTGCGCCTGCGCTCGTCCTCGGTCATGTTGGAGGGCATGTGGCTCGTCACTCGGTCGACGGGCGACTTTAGGAACTTTTCGGCCCTCTTCTCGAGACCGGCGAGGTTGAGGGAGGAAGGCTTCTTGTTGCGCTTCATCATGATGAGGTTGTCGGTCGATTTGGAGCCCGGGCCGCCTCCTGCTTCCGTCTCATGGGAGTTGCGCTGCATCTCTGGCGGCGAGTCGGCGATCACGGTCGATGAGTAAACGCTAGCCGGCCGCGAGCTCGAGCTCGGCCGCCCATGCGTCTCGCCACCGCCCTCGGGCAGGCTGTGGCGTGACTGCGCGGCGCTGTTGCTTCCGGTATCGGACAGCGAGTAGCGGTTCAAGTGGAAGCCCGGGCGCTTGGCAGCTGGCATGAGGGTTGAGGCACCAGGCGACGCCGACGCAGCAAGACCTCCCGAACTACCGATCAGAGCGCCAAATACGCCAGCATCAGACCGCGCGGCCTTGGGACGGTCCTGCTGCCGCCAGTTGTGATGGGCGCGCGCAAACGTGCCAGCGAAGCCTGGGCTGTGCACGGGTGAATCCTCGCGAGTGCGGTCGGCAATGCTAGTCGACGACCGCGAGCGCTTCTCTCCACCAAACTCACCGCCTGGGCTGGCGTTGTCGGTTGAGTTGGGTGGAACACCGGGCGTCTTGCGGCTCCACGAGAAGCGTTTCTTGTGCCCATGGCCGTCATCGTCGTCAGAGCCGCCAGGAGTGGTGAACCCCGAGTTTGGTCCCGAGGTCGCGGGAGTCGTGCCGCCAGAATCCATCTGCTGGTGGCGATGGTACAGTGCTAACAGAGACGACAGAACAGACGTACCACCGGGAACGTGCGGCATGTCGGAACCAGGCGGGGGGTTCAACGGACGATTCACGTATGGGGCTGCCGAGTCGGCCTCTGGGGCGATGGGGGGTTCCGTGCTACCACGATGACCGTCGTCGCTCGTGCGCGACTTCTCCGTCGTGAGGGTCAACGCGGGGACAGGAGGTTTCGGCTCATTGTTCTCATTAACACGGCGGTACTCGTCCCGACCAGCATTGCGCTTGTGCGTTGCCTGACGCTTGACCGAGCCGCGCATGACACGCCGGCGCAGACCTCCCCACCTGCTCGAATGAGAGTGGACGAGGTTGGCGGCGGTGGCGTGCAGGTCGTCCTTGTCCTGCGACTCGGCAGGCAGAGAAGGCAGGCCATCCGTCTCACC
Source organism: Cutaneotrichosporon arboriforme (assembly GCA_002335565.1). Lineage (NCBI taxonomy): Eukaryota > Fungi > Basidiomycota > Tremellomycetes > Trichosporonales > Trichosporonaceae > Cutaneotrichosporon > Cutaneotrichosporon arboriforme. The sequence continues at coordinate 168,120 of BEDW01000014.1, read as the reverse complement.
GGGAGGAATGTACGCATTGCTGAGATGCTCGTTCACTCCAGAGTCCAGGAGTTGGTCTTCAAAGTGGTGTTCGCCTTCCTTGTTCGAATCATTGTCGTTGTCGAGGCGGTAGTCGTAGTCTTCGTCCTGATTATGAGGCTCTCCCTCAGAACGCTGAGGAGGATATGTGTGGTGGTGAGGTGCACGGTGGTGGTACTCGTCGCTAATGTCTGAGCTTGCCATGCTCGCCATGCTCAGGTTTGAAGGGCGATACCGCCGACTGCGGAAACGCTCTAGAGCATCGTTGACATCCTCAATGTTGCCGTGAGAGACCTGCGAGTCGTGTGACTCGTGAGTCATGGACGGCTCCACGGGGGCAAGGTTGATAACATGGTCCTGGGTCCACTGCACGCGCCGGGGTGTGCGCGCGCCATGTGGTACACTTAGGCCGCCGCTGTGCTCGCCGCTGTGCTGGCCGCTTTGCGGACCTGACCCGTCGTGGCTGTTGCGCCCACTATCGTAGCCCGGCGGACTGGCCGAGGAGCTCTGCGCCAGATGGCCAGCATCTCGGCGGGCGAGGAGGGCGCCATCACTCGTCACACGAAGAATGCCAGAGCCGTTGCGCCCCCCCGAAGGTCGACGCGGAGGGATTGGCTCATGGAATGGATCGTCCAGCACCATCGTGGTGGACAACGATCACACAACAATCCGCAGATCAAATGGAATGTGCGTTGTTGTGATAATTTGGGGAGGTTACACTGCCAGCAGTATATCGTTCTGTACCGCACAGACAGTCGTTTACGTCCTGGACCCGACGAGCAATGGTGTACTTCTAACCGTCTGGCTCGCGGCGTCGAGTATGTAGTTATGAATGGACGAGATGTGGATGCATGCCAAGTAGACCAAGTGCATAGGTCCGCCTCGGCTCACGGGATGCAGTTTGGGGGTGGTGGCCGGTTGACAAGCCGTTTGCACCATTCAACCACCCCGGTATTGAGATTTTGCACAGGCGGGGAAATGGGTTTGGGACGATATGACGTCTCCGGTGCGGAAGGGTACCACGCTCCGCCTCCATGCGCCGCCTCGCTACGGTACCGTACTGCCGACCCAGAGGCCAGAGACCTATCCCCTTAGAGGCACACCCTGGCAATACCCAGGATATCGTTAGGACATGTGCCGCCGGCAGGCGCGGCAGGGTGGTAAAGTCGTGTATGTAGGAATCCCTTAAGAGACACGTGCAATTGGAGGACCTCTAGAGCCTTTGGACGCCGTGACGCCTCGGACGCGCTCATTGTCTTTCACCTTGGCACGCGTGAAATTCACGTACACGCAGTCCTTATCCTGGTGGTATACGCAATATGGTTTGCTGACATGTCGTGTCCAACCGCGGAGGATACACGCAGTTTGGGCCTAAGGTGGGGTGGGGTTCTTACCCCGTGCCCAAAAGGATTGGGACCAAGCAATTTTGACTACGGATGCCTGGTCGGCCTGGTCGAGATGGTTGCCACGCCAGGTGGCGGTGCGGTGCCCACCCACACATATCAGCCACGGAATGGCCTCCGGCTGCTGCGGGTGGGCCAGAACTTGTGGCACGTCGCGCACCCTCGGCCCGTCCCGTTGATACCGTGTCGCTGTGTGATATCATCCGAGGGCGGTGTGTAGTCTCCGCTTACACAACGGGTGCCGGCTGGCTACAGTCATCTCGCCGGTCAGCACTGCCGAGCAACGACATTGCGTCAATGTGGGCTTGTCTATGTAGAGCGATGAGACAAGGGTTTGAGCATTGGGGTCCCAACGGTTGAGGACAACCGCTGGGTGCGTCTACCCACCGCGCTTCACTACGAATGAAGTGTGGTTGAGAGCATGCCGAGAAATAACTACAAGGACTGCCGGGTTTTGCTACCAACATCGGAGCACTGGCCTCATTACTTAACCATTGCCTAATCAAATGCCGCCTAAAACGTTTAGAAGGGAAAATGGCTAACGGCAAGCATACAACGCGTCGTCGTAGGAGCGCTAGGAGCGAGTACGCATAACAGTGCACAGCGTGCGTGGTGCGCAGACTTTACGATTGTTGGCGTGATGTCCGCCTATAACCACGCCTACGGCCTGACAGCCGCCTAGCCGCCTAGCCGGCGTCGCGGCGTAGCAGCCCGGCGCAGCCGCGCAGCCCAAAGTCACAGACCACGTGCCACTTGCGTGAGCTCCACGCATAGGCAGCGTGGCAAACCATCAATGCCTTATGCCTTCCGCACGCCGTGCACCCTGCGCATGAGCGCATGAGCACTGAGCATATGGATCCATGGAACAGAGCATTTGGAGCACGAGAGCATGCAGGACATTGATGTGTGGGGCCTCACTGACGGTCAGCCCTGACGCCTCGGTGTTGGACGCAGAGCCCTCTCGGGGTCTTGGATGTGCGTGGAGGCCAATTTTGACCCTGCCTCCACGCCGCATTTCCGTCATCATCAGTTCGTGCCGAATGCTCACACACCTGTTCTGTTCCGTCCCATACCCGTCATCGGTGAGTCGAATGCACCCAACTGCAAGCAAGCAGTGCAGCCGACAACATCTAAGCTAACGCGCACAGGCATAATGTGGCTCAGCGATAGGCAAAGTGGGTTAATTCGTGCAGGTTGGCTCCCCGAACGCGTGCGCAAGCACGGATTTCCTGACGTGTCCGTTCACGCGACCATGTTCGCGGTCGCAGACCTGCAGAAAGTCACTCGGCGAACCTCGTCTTTTGCGAGATGCTATACCCCGTATGGCAATAGCTAACGTGCGCAGAGATTGGCGTCGCGCTCGTGGCGTTCGGCGTCTTCTTCATGTTCCTGGGTAGGTCTCGACGAGGCGGTCGACGCGTCGACTGGTCGCCTGCGTCTGATACAGCCAGCTGCTAACACCAGGCGTACTGCTCTTCTTTGACCGGGCATTGCTCGCGCTTGGAAATGTGCGTCCGTCCTTGCGCATTGCATCCTTCCCCACACACTGACACGCAGGTCTTGTTCCTTGCGGGCTTGCCCCTCATCATCGGACCCCAACGCACATTCTACTTCTTTGCGCGCAAGGAGAAGTGGCGTGGAACGATCTGCTTCTTCCTAGGCATGTGAGAGACTTTAATGGCGCTTGCTGCCAGAGTTGCTGACAGCAGCGTGCTCGTGTTCTGCAAGTGGGCAGCAGCTGGTATCCTTATCGAGTTGATCGGTTTCGTTGGCTTGTTTGGGTGCGTCCCGTGACTCTGTTGTTCCTGCGGGGCCTTGAAATGTTCAGTACTGACACCTCGCAGGTCCTTCTTCCCCGTTGTGTTGCAGGCGTTGAGGCAAACGCCCGTCATCGGCACATTCCTCTCGCTCCCTTATGTCCGTGGAGTAAGTTGTTGTCACTCTCCTCTACTGGTGCCACAATGCTGACACTCAAATAGGTCGCGGACCGGATCGCGGGCGTGAGACAGAGTGCCGTGTAGAGATTCACCGGCCAGACCGAACAGCGACGGGCGTAGGCCGCGTGGTCGCCGTCACAAGAGTGGCCTCTGGCGTAGATCCAGGGCACAGTCGACCACGGACGAGACGAGACGAGACTAGACGCACAAGCGTTGCGCACATATGCATCGAGTACCCCGGCAATGCGATACAAGCGTTTCGGGGCAATGCTCACTACGTCATTAGCAATCGGCGGCAGTCTCGCATACAGCATCGAGAATGGGAGTCATGAGTGTTGCATTGACCTTGACGATGGAGACTGACTGATCCTACGGCCTCTGACGCAAACGCAAGAGTCCAGACGCGCGTACCTATGCCATGGCATGCCTGTCGGAGCGACACCCGTCTTCATGCGCAGGGTGCTGACAACTAACGTATGCTTACGTGCGCTTAGGCATATATCGTCGACGCGGGCTTCCCACGGCGCGACCCGCGGTGCAAATTGTGATTCTCACGCGTCGAAGCGATACAACTGTGTGAGGTCACTCGAACTAATGATGATTTGCTCCGTTGAGACAGTCGACGTCGTGCCGTGCGAGCATATGCTTAGATTTGGATAGCAGGAATGCAGTCTGTTGGGTGCTATACACGCCGCAATACCAGCGGAGAGGGGACTGCTTATCAGGTTGTCTTGTCTTGTATGCGGCTGTACAAATGTACGCATACTGAGAGGCCCTGGTTGGACGTGTCTAGTCGAGTAACATGTGCGGGTCGTACTCTGCCACTGCGGTGCGGTGCGGTGTACTCGGATGCGGCGTCTAGTTGCGCATGGTATTGCCGGGTGAGAAAGACCTATCAGTCATCAGTATTGCGTCGCCGCGCACCATACGCTAACGCAATGTTGTTGCAATGAAAGCATAGGTGTGCATTCGATTGGGTGGCATGGGCTCATCGTACACGCACGTTTTGCCGGGCCAACGGTAAGGGTGGCGCCAGGCGGAAGTCTAACCCCGTAGATGCAACGCTATCTTGACGTGGTGGAGCGGCGAGTTCCGCCCTATGTCCATTTAGCGCTCCAGCTCACCGTGCGGCTCTTGAACAAGGCGAATGACTGTTTCTGGCGACCGCGTGCTATTCACAGTCCGTTGCGTACGGTGCGGTTGCCGCCACCTCAGGGTTGGAGCGGGGTACGCGCAAAACGCGCTGGCAAGGGACACAAATGTGCAGGGTGTTTGTTACAACCGTATCGGTAGTGAACAAAGCTGTATGGCATCGCGCGAACAGTGTACATGCATCTATCCGCGTCGGATCTATAACAGTGGTGTATGACAGAGGTGACGAGACTACTACAGAGAGAGAGGGAGACGTGGTACAATGTTGGCTTTGCTTCCTTCGGGTTCGGGCAGACGGCTCTGGCGCTAGTTACATCTTCAGGACCGTGACCTTTTCAAGCACACGCGTGTATAGTGGGGCGAGGGAGAATGGGTTCATGGGACAATGTTCAACGAGGCGAGAGAGTCGTTGCCTGGACGTGGGAAGCAAAAGGTGACATGGGTGATAGGCGGGTCGCGAGGGTCGCAAGCGGGGCGTAGGACAGCTAGGACAGAAGGGCTTGGTTGTCGTGGAAGCCATGGCACGCGCTTCAGTGTCAGCTGGTGCTGACTGCTGGGCGCTGTGCCCTGCCGCCCCGAGCAAGCTGCCGCAAGTAGCGGCTATCGCGCAAAACCCGCGTTGTTCGACTGCTTGTCCCACAGCGGACGGAAAGCGTCCTGAGCGAAGCCACCGGTCTCAACAGGGGACGCATTCGAGGGAAGGACATCGTTGTGGTGGGGACGGTTGGACGCCGACTTGTCCTGCGGAGGGGGCGTGAAGCCCGTTGTACGCTTGCCGACAAAGGGAACACCAGACGACGACGTATTTGGTGCCAGGTTCGACGACGACGACGACACCTGGCGGGGCGAGTTGCCCATGCCACTGGACCAAGCTCCCCCCTTGTTGCTGAGGAGATGGATGGGCTGCGGGGCTGCGGCGTCGTTCCACGACGAGACTGGCGCGGGAGGAGGAACGGGGCCGTCGTCGCTGTGTGGACCAGGAAGGGCAGTAGTCGGGGGGATGGGACGGGCTGGGCGAGCCGCGGGCGCCAGAGTCTGGGCGAGCTTGGCGTGAAGCTCCTTGAGGTCGTTGGCCTGCTGTCCAACATGCATGCCACCGTTCATGGTGGCAATAAGGTCGTCCATAGACGCGGCCATGGCGATGTTGCTCGAGCGCGGTGTGCAGAGTGTGCGGAAGAGAAGAGAGAGAGAGTGATGAAGAAGAGTGGATGGTGGATGACTAGTTGTTGCGAAAAGTCTGTTCACCGGTTCTCAAATCGTCCGGGTGGGTGGCAAAAGTTGACTCTTGCTTCCTGCCCTCGTATCGGAGCGGCGGATATAATGTCCCGGTCGGGCAGCCGACTACTAGGTCGCCGGAGAGTAAACAAACCAGACGCAGCAGTAGCAATGTGGACGCGCGCGACGTTGAGAGGCCACTGCTGAGTAAGAAACCAGTGGCGAACGTGCAGGTCGTAATGCTTGGTGATCTGGTGAGAAGAGAGAAAAGGGATGGACGGGATGCACGGGTTATGTGGGAGCGCTAGATATAAGGGGGCGTCGGATTCAGTGCCGGCACGTCGGTAAGGTGCGGGGGAAGAGTGCGGGGGCGAGATCGCGATAAGTGCGAGAAGCGGTGCCGCGTGAAGACGGGAGGGGGATGGTGATGTGGATGGAAACGAGTGGGTAAGAGGGAATTGGGGAAACACTGTTCAACGTTCAGTCCGTCTCTTTGGTCGCTGACGAACAGCCGGCCAGGGCTATGACGAGGTCTCTGAGCGGGCCACTGCACGGCGGGAGCGGGGTGGCAATGTTATGTGACGACGTGACGACGGTTGTTTGGTAATTGGAGCCGATTGGGCCGTGGGCGCGCAGTGGGCGCGTGGTACAAAGTAGTGCTCATCTAGCGCCGACGTGATGACGGTTGCCGTGGAGCTGCGGCGACGGCGTAACAACAGCGGAACGGCGACTATCGAAGCGCCCAATGTCTCCAAAGTCTAGAGTTTACGATCGGTTGCCCTGCCCTGCCCTGCGCATGCACCAAAGGCCTGCTGTAGAGCCGGGTACATTCGGAGTCATCGCCGCGTTCCGTAGAATGCTGTTTATCTGCGGCATGGGCACACCGCAGCCGCACAGTAGCGTGAGCGACTCTCGCACACCCCAGGACAGGAACTGTCAACGCTCGCCTCTGCATTCTGCATGCCGCGGCCGCACCCAACAAAACGTAAACAGACGCAGGTCCAAAATGAGAAACGTGTACGTCGTCGGCGCGTCGGAGGTACCGTTACCGCCGGCTCACGACGTGACGCCTCAGGGCACAAAGGGGCAACGAGCCAAGAAATGACAACGCTATCAAGCCGCCGGGCGCGGGAGTGGCTGCAACGCGTGTGAGGCGGGTCAGGTTGCCCCGACCAATGTCACCCAACTCTTCGGGCTGCATCTGGATGTCGAGCACTCCACTCACCGGTCTGCTCGGATGCTTTGCTAGTGAGAGAACGGCCCTCGGTTTGCTTGGGGTATTGGGGCACGCTCAAGGGGCCTGCCTCAACAGGAGGTTCACCTGCGCTGGACACGACGCTCAGATCTAGGCACACCACCTGGGGGGGGGGAACTCTGAGAGAGACACACCTCTCTCGCCCAAGGCTGAACGTTACTGATCGACCCACCAGTCGCCGGCTATGTCGGTCCGACAAAACGGCCCGTGGCCAAATGTCTAGCAAGGACTTCGGGTTAGTCGGGCGAGTCGGGGAGAGGTACGACGCTCCGCGCTCCAGAATTGATCATCCACGATCGGCAGGGCGTCTACACTTGGTGCCGGCACGCCATGCACGTTTCGCAGACACTCTTGTACCACTGCAAAGCCTCTGCCGCGCTAGTTAACGCATTGGCGGGTATGGCCGTGCCGTCTTTCGAGAGCTGAGTGCGAAGTGCCAGTTGATGCTCCAATGCGGTCATTGCGTTGCCTTTCGCTTGACCTTGTCGTGGCTCGTGCGGAGCAGAGGGATAATTTATCTCTCTAGCCGAGGCGGACAGAGCTGCCGTCACGACCGTTATGTATCAAGAAGAGCCCCAAGTTAACCCACTCGACTTCAGCTGGCTCAAGTAACCCCACAACCCCGCAGACGGCTATCTTCGCGCCAATACCCGGCTCGCTTGTCATCTGTCCCAGCTCGCATGTCATCTACCCCAGTGCTCATTTGCGTCACTCATCGGCTGGCAGGCCGCCGCGGCCACATACAGTACAAGAGGTTTCGTCGGCGGCGTCGCTCAACGTTGTCAATCCATAGAAACGAAATGGACGTGGCCTGGGAAGCGGGTCACTCGCGATCACTCGTTCAAAAGTTCGCACGCCACTTCCACACGACGTGACGCATTCGACGCGCGACGCGGACGTTAAAGGCCCTAAGAATGTATGGTCTCCAACGACGTGTTCGTTTCTCTGCAATGTGTTGGCTTAGAACCTGACCGCCGGATTCAGTGTCCATTAGGACATCTGCATAGCATAAAGCTACTTGAGGGGGTCGAAGTCACCCCAGTCTGCTTTAGCTGCCGCTTTGGCAGTCCATGCGGGCTTTGGCGCCACCGACGGTTGCATGAGCCCACCGGACGACCAGCCGGGAGGTGGGCGAGTACCAGGCTGTAGAGGCGCTTGTTGTCCAGGCGCAGACGGCGACAATACACCCATGCTAGATCCCGTCATGCTGCTGCCACCCATTGCCAATCCTGTGGCTCCGGTCGATGCAACGCCCTTCGTCGCGTCATTGGAACCCATCTTCGCCGCGCCGGCCATGCTGGCGTTCGTGCTGGCGACGCTGCCATTAATGCCAAAGGAACCTTGTTGTGGCGGCCATTGTGGCTGAACAGGCGGAAACGTAGGACTCTGCACCTTGGGCGCCTGTGGCTGCAAACTGATGTTGTAGTTCGGGCCCGAGGATTGTGGTGTCAGAGTCGACATGGAGGCTCGAGCTTGAGGTGGTGGAGATGTCGCGTTGGGAGGAGAAAAAGCCGGTCGCGCAGGCAATTGCGCTGATGCCGCCGGCGACAATGGAGCGGCGTTGAAGGACGAGGAAGGAGCACGCGAAGCTCCGAGCCTCGACGAGCTGCCACTTGGGCCGGGCGAAGTGACTGGCGCCGTTACATTCAGTCCAGAGAAGGAAGTCAGCCGGTCAGCATTCTGGCAGCTTGGGTCTTGGCTTACCAAGTCGTCGTCGTCCCAGCCCTCCATCGTCCAAGGGTCGATCGATGCTGCAGTTGTCGTAGCTGCGCCACCCGCGGCCGCTGACGCCCCAGGTGCCCCGCCCTTGACCAATGCCTCAAAGTCGGTCTCGCCGGTAGGAGCAGTGAAGCCAAGTCCACTGGCATCGCCCGCTCCGTTGGCGAAAGCGTTGGTTTGCTCTTCCATCTTGCGAACCTCGCGCAAGTGTTGCGAGTGCTCTTTTTCTACGCGGAATCCCAACGCCTTGATCACCTCCATAAAACGCCCAAACTGTGACGCACTCAGAAGGGGTCCCATAGACATGGCCCACAGCTGGGGAAGAACAAGCGTGGCAATCGACTCGAGGGACACCTTGGCACCCATCGCCTCGTGAACACTCAACGTCGCCATCATCACCGCAGGTTCTTTGGTCTTGATTTTCGCTAACAACGGCACCAGCTTGGTCGTGAGGGTTGTCTGGTCTAGAATTGATACCATCGCGGTAAAGCACTCAAGAGTTTGCACCTTGACAGAAAGCATTCGCGTCTTAGTGAATAGAATCTGGAACAAGTTAATGAGGTCGTCTTGCGTCTCAGCTTACCGCAATCTTCGTCAGGAGCACGTTCTGGACTGTTCCGTAGTCTAGAATCTCGCACAGATGCGGCACAGACTTGAGGACCTTCTCCTGCACGGGTAGATGCTCGCTTTCGAGTGAATTGTATATGAGTGGCATAACGTCTGGCGTCAGCGCACTCCACCACCAGCCACATACTTTCGCGGAACACGGCCGGGGATGTCTTCTCCTCGAAGAGGGAAAGGTTGTCCAGTAGGGCTACGGTCAGGGACATTGGGGACATGCACATACTGAGCATATTCTGAGGTGGGTCCTTCAGTGCAAAGAGAGGCTGCAGCTTTGGAAGAACAGCTGCAAACTCATCTTTGCTTAGGTGTTTCGAGATCTCGAACACGTTAGGAAGGAGGAACGGAAGCAAGTAAGGATCTTTCATCTCCTCGAGGAGAGACAGCAAGATCTTGCCTTTCTTAAGACGTTCAGAGAAGTTGGGGAGAACGCGCACGAGGCCGCGCAAGAACGTGGCCTTTTCCTCTCGAGGCTTTGAGGCAAACGTTGTAGGGTCCAGGAAGTTGAGCGTCGAAATCGCCAGAGAAGAAAAGAATGGGTGGGTGCTCAATGACTGTAAGGAGATCCGCCCATTCGCCGTGCGAGTCAACAGCCGTGGCAATAGATCTGTCCATTAGCCCCAAAGGTCCAAGCACTGAGTCGTCACTCACCTTTGAGCTCATTGCTTGCACGCTGCCACTGAGCACCACGCATGTACTCCTTTCGCACTAGGGGGCCTTCGGCATTCTCGCGTAGACTCTGCAGCGACCCCCGATTGGCGAAAGGCGGTCGCCCTCCCATGTGCACAGCGAACAACACACACCCAAGCGAATACAGGTCGTTGGCAGGAGCTAGTTGGGCATCGATAGCGTACTCGGGGGCTCTGCGTTAGATGACAACGACTGCGGAGGCACTCACCGAGGTAGTCGAGCTTCCATTGAACCTGTGGCGGTAACCGGGTGTCCACCTCGGGGTATACCTGGCTCGTAGCACTGCCGTCTGGCTGCTGAAGTGGCAACACAAGGTTGAGTCCCGAGAGTTTCCAGTCGCCCTATAGGTCAGTAATCTGCGCTCCGACCTTGGCCACAAATATTCACCTTTGCGTTTATGAGAATCGCGTCGGGAGACAGGTTCAAATGGACGCTTTTGGCCTGCTGGTGAAGGAAACCAAGTCCGCGGGCGACCTGGAGTGTGCCCTTTTGAATCTCGACTTCGTCAAGGTCAATCTCCGCGCCACTGGGCCCTCGGCCCGACTTGGCTGCAGCTAGAATGTTACCCAGTGAGGCCGAGACTGTTTCCGTCACAAACGTGAGCTCAGTGCGGGTCTCCTCAAGGGGCTCGACCATGTGAAGAATGTCCGGATGCCGCAAGCGCGACAGCGCCGTTGCCTTTTGTTAGCTAGGCCGCTCCGTAATGCCGTTCCCACCCACCTCCTTCTTCAGTTGCTCAATGACCCAATCGCGCCCTGATCGAATGCCGTCCAGTACACGCTTCTCAAAGACCCAAACGCTTACATCCTTGCCTGTGGTCTTGTGTGTCGCGCCTACGACCTTCCACAGGCCGACATTGAACGACTTGCGCGATCCTGGAGCAGGGCTCGCTCGTCCAGCAAGTGTACCGGGAAGATTAGTCGAGGATGACGACGGTGACGGCCCCGCGGAATGAAGCGTGTACGCGCTCAGCGTCGACGACTTGCCAAATAGATTGGACGCGACCGACAGCATGGCGGATGAGGTTGGGACGCAGCGAGACGGCAACGAGACAGTGTTCTGGCCATCATCTCGGCGTGTCACAGGCGTATCGTCCTCATGTAGTCACGCGCGCCCTGAAATGTCCACGTGACTTGCTAATGACTTTATATAGCCTTATGATCTACTTTGATAAGCGGCTAATGACTGTGGGGATGCATTAGGATGTCTTGGACTGATAAACGAATCCTACCTTCAATGAGCCCCCCATTTTATGCAGAAAGTTCAAACCAGTGGTTACCCAACTTTCTGCATGCACACTACGCCGCATTCTTCGCAACATTGAGCTCGACGTGAGCTCCTTGCACATCGCTATTACCCAGATTGGACAGAGAGGCGTTCGCATAAGCTGAAGAATTGTTCAACTCAGTATGAACGGCTCGTCGTCAAAGCCGGAGCTCAAGACGAGGTAGGCAACCGGCGGTTGAACTTAGCGCTGACTCGCTGCTTTCGTGCGTCGCCACGATCGATCAGGCCACTGTATACTGGTGGGCCAGTCCTGCTCACACGCGATGGTGAATGGCTCATCACGACCATGGGCGAGGAGGTCCTGGTGACAGACGTGCGCACAGGACGGGGCATCGCCAAGGTCAAGGGGGTCAGTTACTGGATGAAATCCTGCATCTCTGTTGCGTTTCTAACAGGCAGGATACCACAGCGATCACGGCGCTTGCGCTGTCGTATCATACTTCCCCAGCGACTCTGGTCACATGTCACCAGTCGAACACGATTCGGTATTTCCCTCTCCCAGAAGCTGTAGCCCCGACGCTTCGGCCACCTGTTCTGGTGTGCAGCAAGGTACTCGCACGCGCGTCCTCGGCGCCGATCCTGCTTGCAACTGTCTCGCCCGACTCTACGCTCCTTGCAACAGGCTCTTCAGACGGCATTGTTAAGGTGTGGGACCTTGCGGGTGGATACGTCACACATCTCTTCCGGGGCCACGGCGGTCCTGTTTCTGCGCTCGAATTCTCATTCCCCACAGGCGGAGAGCGCGCACGCATGGAGCTGTGGACGGGCTCGACGGATACGCGTGTCCGCGTATATGACCTCCGAGACGCAGGCGCTCGCGTCGTCGTAGCCGGCGCCGGCGGTGGCAGCAGTCGAGGAGGAAGCAGTAGTGGCGCCAAACCTATGGCCGTCCTCGAAGGGCACGTGAGTGTCGTTCGTGGCATCGCGGTCGCCGAGGATGGGAGGTTTGCTATAACCGCCGGACGTGACAAGGTTGCTCTTGTGTGGGACATGCGCGACGTCTCCAAGAAAGGCAATGGACCGCGCGTTGTCCAGACTATCCTGGCCAACGAACAGATCGAAGCCTGCGGCCTTGTCCCGCAAGGTACACCTGTTGGTGGAGTGGCCGGAAGCGAGGAACGCTTGCTGTGCTACACTGCAGGAGACTCTGGAACTTTGCGGATCTGGGATGTTCTCAAAGGCACGGAGATGGCAGCGATGAGCGGTGTCGAGGGCGTAGGCGAGGTGGTCGATGATGAAGATGAGCAGCAGGGTGTTGTCCAGGTCTTGTGAGTGTTATCCTAAAGAGTGCTCTACTGATATCAGGTACGATCGGACAGCCGCTGCCCTCGTATCAGTGCACGCCGACCAGAACATAATCTTCCACTCCTTGGCAACCCTCGCTTCGACACGACAAATCATCGGCTTCAACGACGACATCGTTGATGCGACATGGCTGTCACGGGACTCTGCGAGTACAGATGCGCGCTACCTGGCGCTCGCGACCAACTCGTCGCTTCTGCGGGTGTACGACACAACGACTTTCGATGGGCGGTTGCTGTCCGGACACCATGACATGGTGCTCTGCCTTGACCGCTCTGCAGATGGCCGTTGGCTCGTCAGTGGAAGCAAGGACCGAACGGCGCGTATCTGGGCACCCAGTGCAGGCAGCACTTGGAAGTGCATTGCTGTGTGCGAGGGACACGCTGAGGCTGTCGGTGCTGTTGCGATGAGTCGCAAGAGCGAAGGGGCATACGGCAGGTTCCTGTTCACTGCGTCGCAAGATCGCACTATTAAAATGTGGGACCTCACGCCCCTGTCAACGGCAAAGGACGCGGACGACGATGACCATGCTGCCGAGCCGGTCCAGCTGCGCTCGCTTGCCACGCTACACATTGCGGACAAGGACATCAATGCCCTTGACGTTGCGCCAAACGACCGCTTCCTTGTGTCTGGGTCCCAGGACAAACTTGTCAAGCTGTTTGAAATTGACTTTGTGCCACCCACATCCTCATCGTCTGCGGCGTCTGGGTCGGTGCGGCACATTGGCACATGTAAAGGTCACCGCCGGGGTGTCTGGAGTGTGCGTTTCTCTCGGACAGATCGCATTGTGGCCTCTGGTGCAGCCGATCGCACCATCAAGCTCTGGAGTCTCGATGACTACACCTGCCTGAAGACGTTTGAGGGTCACACCAACTCGGTTCTACGTGTCGACTTCATGACGCAGGGCATGCAGCTCGTCAGCGCGGGTGGCGATGGGCTCGTTAAGCTTTGGAATATTCGTGACGAAGAATGTGTTGCAACGCTCGACAACCATGAGGACAAGGTGGGTTCGAGGCGTGCACGGGTGTGCTAATGCCCAGGTTTGGGCCCTGGCAGTGTCGCCCAACGAGCGGACGTTGGTGTCTGCGGGGTCGGACTCCGTTGCAACATTCTGGGAAGACAGCACGGAGACGGAGCAAGCAGAGAAGAACGCAGCTCTGGTGAAGGCGGTGCAGTCTGAACAGGACTTCGGCAACTATGTGGCTGTCGGGGACTACCGACGGGCGATCGGCCTTGCACTCGCCATGTCCCAACCCGGCCGTCTGCTCGGCCTGTTCCGTACAGTGCTTGCTGCTGCACAGCCTCAGGCCGACGCAGAAGGCGAGCCTGGGAGCGTCCCTGAAATCGACGAAGTTGTGCGCACATTACCTCTGCTGGACCTTGTGCGCTTGCTGAAGCACGTCCGTGATTGGAACGCCAACGCTAAGACGGCGCCGGTAGCACAGGCGTTGCTGTATGCGGTGTTCAGGCTGCGGTCTCCCGACGAACTTATGCGTGCGTTTGAGAGTGCCGCAAAGCCATTCCCAGTCAATGTCGACACAGGTGACGAGGCTGCCGACAACGACGGCGACGAGGATGACGCTGCTAAAAAAGCAACGCGCACCGCTCGTACCTCGACTGCCCCTACCATCTCCATGCGCGAGCTGCTGGATGGCCTGATTCCCTATTCGGAGCGCCACATGGCACGTGTTGACCGACTCATGCAGGAGAGCTACATGCTCGACTACACCATCTCAGAGATGGATGGGGGATTGTTCGGCACAGAAATTATGGATATGGACTAAGACTCGGTTGGACATATCACTTTACATTGTAGTATGGTGTATGATGCACTGCAGATTGATAGAACTCATGCAGGTCGGATTGGGCAATGTACATGTGTGGGTTGTGTGTGTCGGGATTGAATGTGCGTGTGCGTGTATATGGGGAAAGTGTGAGGTGTGTACATACGTAGCGAGGCGAAGGGCTTATGTTTGGAGGACTTCGGGATAGCAGTGATGTCGCGAAGGAGGGTTCTCAAGTAGAAGAGGGAAATTGAGAGGGTGTCAATGACAGCGAACACCTAAACTGAAACAGTGCGAATGGGGTTGCAAGTGCGGCGTACGGTCTCGAAGATGCGGAAGAGTGACAGGACCATGTTGACGCAGTACACGAGGAGTGCAACGAGGGACACGGCAAAGCAGCCCGCCTGGCGACGACACAAGTCACGAACAGCCGGCTGCGCCTTAATCCAGTCGGGAATTGGGGCGTCTCGTTCAAAGCCAGGAGCTTCTGTCTCCGCCGTTGAGAAGAAGTCCAAGTTATGAGACCACCACGGTGCTCCTGGTGAGCAATCGATGGGCGTATCAATGTAATCGTTGATGGCAAGTGTCGATGCACTGGCCCATAGAGCGATGAAAAGCAAATCCAAACACACCCAGAGCATTTTGGACCGCAAGCCCCACAAGCCTATGGGCCGCCCAAAGTACTCGCGGTAAGTCGCAGTGAGCACATGGACAATGGTGAGACACGAGTAGGCGATGATGAGGGTGGTCGATGGGCCAATGACACCGGCTAGCTCGAGCGAGTTCATCTTGTTGCGAGTCGTCACACCCAAAGCCAGTAGCGTCACAGCGATGGCGATGTTCATGAGACGGATCCAGATTGTGATGCGCGCATCGAGGAAAAGCATCCTCCGTAGACGCTTGCGCCAACCCAGTCCGTCCACAGGGTTATCATCATTACGACGCTTGTTGCGGCGCCTCCTGAAACGGCCCTTCTCCGATACGCGCGTCTCGGATGGCGAAAGCTCGTCGTCGATACGGTCAAATGGATTGACGCGGTCAAAAGGGTTTGTCTCCGGGTCAGGCGTAGGCATAGCGTTTTCGCCCCAAGCATCAGCTCCAATAACGCGATGGCCGTTGCCAATTGTCAAGCTCTCGCCGCCAGGAGTTGGAGGAACCATGGCAGGACGATAGCGACGAGAGCGGCGCGCCTTGGACTTCCGACGCTTGGCCTGCTTCAACTGCTGATGGTGCATGGCGGCCGGTTGTTCGACGAGCGACCGAGGACGCGCCGGCGTGTTGGCGCCTGAACGGTCTCTAATCGATGAACCTAGTCTCTCTGGCTCCTCGACCACAACACTCGACATAACACCACCTTGGTCGTACGAGTGTCGGCGTAACGAACCGTCCTTATCGTCTTCGAGGACCCCATAGCGCAGTGCATCCTGCCACGAGCCTGCGTGGGGCCAACCCCCAGCAAAGTGTTCCGAGACAGGGGCTGGCAGACGGATGCGCAGGTTGTGGGTGTTCAAGCGACGGACCTTGGGTCGGCCACCTGATGATGGGGCAGCTGCAGTGTCCGATTCTGGATGTGTACCCTCCTCTGCGAGTGGTGGGCTCGTAACCGAGCCAAGGGTAGTGAACAAGCGCTGCTTTGCGCGCAAACGAGGAGACGTCCCTGGTATGGTGGCCTCGGGATCGGTGAGCGTGGCATCGTCGTGGCTGTGCCTCCGTGGCATCGACAAAAAGCGCTGAATCGTCGGTCGCCGGGTTGGCGATGGCTGAGGTGTATCGGTGTCGCTACCGACAGGCGCAACTGGCCGCCTCGTCGCGCCAGTCGTTGGCTCATCAGGAATGGGAGCGGAGCTGGGTCGCGCCATTTGATGGCCCTCGGCGGCCTCCGCCATATCCCTGCTCATCTCCCGATTCATTTCGGACGATCTGCGGGTCCACGACGTTCGCAGGGGCCTCGGATGAAACAGGCGGGAGGCCGCTTGCGCCGCCCTGGTTGGCGGTGTCGACCCGCCCGAGTCTTGGCGGGGAGGCGTGGGGTGGAAAGCAAGCGTCCGCTTCTTCTTGGGGCGAAGCCGCACGGAGTCACGGCCAGATTCCGCTTCAGTTCCGGGTGCTGTGTCATCGTTGTCGGTGGCTGCAGCATGCGCCTCAGAAGAACGGATGTGGCGTTGCTGATCCCGAGAGCGCAGTTTGTTCATTCCTCGGTTCGTGAACGTCCACCATGGGGGTTCGTCGTCATCATCGATGCCACTTTCATCGTCAGAAGAGTCGTCGTCCGAGCTCCAGTATGAGCGAAAGCGTCGGCGCCGCCGCTTGGGCAGCTCAATACGTGCCGTGTCGAACGTAGGGTTGCTAACTGCAGGTGGTGTGGGAGGGTCGAGCCTCGCCGATGCTGTGCAGAATGTCAACACCTTGGTTCGCTTTGGACAGAGCTCAAAGAAACTTACGGGGAACTGTGCGAACTTTACGGGGGGCAGGTGCGCTGGACGAGCTCTGAGGTGTCACTGCACTTGGCGTCGAGCTGATGGCACTCGGCGCCTGGGTTGAGGTGGTGACCAATGTGAGCGGTTGCAGGCCATTATTGTTCGATGTAGTCGGGGGCGCAGACGGCGTGTGGCCGCCGGCGCGACTGGATTCAGCCGCACAGCGGCCTTGCATGGGCGCTGAAGACGTAGAGTCTAGAGGCTGCTATAGCGGGACCCAGGACGTGGTGGGAGACCGGTTTGCTGACAGCTGGCGTTGAAGAGAAAGAAATGATGGGCTTGTTTACGACGAAATGTCGTCATGAAAGTTGGGTTGGAGGACAGTGCAGGCAGGAGGGCAGGAGTGGGGGAGGAAGAGAGAGTTGATCAAACGAGGTCGTGGGCGGGCGACGCGCGCGAGGGAAAGGGTAGGAATGTATGAAAGAAAAGTGGAGGGACGGAGGTGGCAAACAGGACCGCCGTTGAGGACAATGAGAGAATGTGTGAATGAGAAACCGTCAAAGCGCTCAAAGAGGTTGATTGCGCACAAAACTGGCAGTGTGGGAGTGTTACAGGTGCGCGACATGCTGCAGGCTCTGTGCGGCTGTGTGTGGCCAGCGATTGGGTTCAACGCAGCTGTGACTGCTCACACTCTGCTATCACACGGCCCCACGGCCCGACGTGCCAACACGCGCCAGGACGGCCAGGACGGGCATATCGAGGTGCAAACGCGGTATCAGTGGCGCGAACAGTCGAACGACTGCTGAAAGCGGAGTTCTGACATGCGCCCCACTGGCTACTGGGCCTCTGTTGTTTCATTGCTTTCGAGTCTAGGGGCTGGCAATACGGGCAATACAGACTTCCTTCTGGTCGCCTGTGCCACCCTCCGTGCAGCCCATGCTGTACTGCTGTACTGCGGTACTAACGTACTAATGCACTGATGCCCAACACGAGACTGGGCACAACTCCAGGTCAGCCAGGGTTGGTGTGCCAGTGGTGGCGGCGTCGCACGGTCGTCCGTCGCCGTCGTGTCGCGTAAGTCGCGTGTCGTCCAACGTACCTCACGTGGGCTGTTCTTGGCATGGGTACTTGTGTACATGCGTCGCGCGTCGCGTGCGTGCAGTGCATGCATGCGCGACGAAATGCGCAACAGGGATCAAGGGGACATGCGCAGCTGCATGTCAGCGGCATGCATATGTTTGCAGGCAGTGCATAGTGCACGTACCTCACCCGATCCCCCATACAATCTATCTGTGTAGCCATTCACATGCCTGTATACCCTGTATCCTGTACTGTACGTCCAGTACAATCGGCCACAAGGCCACAAGCCG
The DNA here is from genome assembly GCA_002335565.1 of Cutaneotrichosporon arboriforme. Taxonomy (NCBI): domain Eukaryota; kingdom Fungi; phylum Basidiomycota; class Tremellomycetes; order Trichosporonales; family Trichosporonaceae; genus Cutaneotrichosporon; species Cutaneotrichosporon arboriforme. Next base: position 149,950 of record BEDW01000014.1, on the reverse strand, counting down.
CCTTTGGCTACCTACATACAGTACGCCGGTCACGCCTGCGCCTCCTACACTCGTGCTCGTGTGCCCTTCCGCTTCGTTTCTAACCCTCACAATATCCCACAGACCACCTGAAGTGCTGGCATCGTTCAGCAGAGCAGGGTGCTACGGTAGGTATGGTGCGCAGCATTTTCTGTAGCATTGCCGCTCCTCCCTGCCAGCAGGTGGTTGCTTTCACAGGTAGACGAGCAAGGTTTATGTTATTAATTATTGACGGCTTTGTCCTTTGTCAGCTACGGAGGCTCGCTGACTGACAATGCAAAGCAATCTTCGAATGCCCACCACTGAGAATGTGGATGCAATCTGCACAGTGCCTGGCCGTGCTGGCCGATGCCTCATATCATTACAGTTCCCCAAAGGATTGATGCAAGACTGGATTTGATGTTCGCTCCTTACTCGGTTCCGCTCTGCCCCCCTCTGTCCTAAGCATCAAGAAGGGCCCAGCCCAGAGGAAGCACAGGCACTCCCGAAGAGGAGACAGAACCATGCACTACTGAACTGTACGCTGCCGACAAAAGCCATTGTTTCTGACATGAAGTTTTGCGCAAGGGGCACGGGCCGTAGGTCCAGCCCAACGCCAAGCACCTATTGCTGCTGGAGGGGGAGCGTAATGCGCGCATAATCGGAATCTTAATCTTTCATCCTCACCCTCCTGGCACACCGTAAAGCATGTGCTCTCCGCGGTTTCTGTCAGTATACCCTGCATGCGTCGTCGACGGGGGTCGTCGACGGCCTCTTCGTAGCTTAAGTGTCAGAGGGCACAGAGGGCCAGAGGAACAGGTCAGCTAGCCAGGCAGTTGCGGTGAGACCAAAGAAAGAAACGGAGAAACAATGTGCTCCGCACCGTTCGTTCCGCATCGAAACTGCTTGTACCCTGTGGCCTGTGGCCTGCCTGTGTGGGCTGTGTGGGCTGGAGGCCGTGTGTTTACGCGGTCCGATGCACGGGGCACGATGCGGTCATTACGGCAACGACGTCATTAGGAATTTTTGTTCAAAGTCCCTGCAACCGCTCCTCCACCTCTTTCCTTAACTCAGGGCCCCCTTTAGTAACGCGTAACCCAGGATATGGTACACTTGTGTCGTTGTACATGTCGTGCACGTCAACGATCAACGGATTAACCAGCAACGACTGCAAACCCTTTCATCTATGAAGAGAGGGGAGTTTGGAGCGTTCAATTTGTATGGTAGTTCCGCACTCATCGGCACGCTCCTGACGGTACTGGTGCAGCACGCCGTGGGGCCTGACGGTCTCGTCAGAGGAAAGGTAGAGAGGGAGTAGAGGATTGTTGCGAAAGATTGCCGCCGATACGTTTTCGCATATCTTATATGCGGAGCCACTGACTGGCGCGTAGGTACTAAAGATGTAGGCAAATCCTGCTGTATCAGGAGTAAAAGAGTATTGTACGTAGTGCGCCAGCTGTACGCTGTAGTGTTGTTGCCCTGGAGGTGTCGAGTCGGAACGCTCTTCCCCAGAGCGGTCCATCCACGTACAAGTCAGCGTGCACGCCTGCATGTCAACATTGTTGCTCCTAGGGGATCGATAGATCGATAGAGGAGCAAGGGGTGAGAGCTGAGCCGTAAACAACCTCGATGATTCATATGGTCTGGGCCGTCCTACACTACACTAATCGGTACATTCAAACAACGGTAGAGCAGACTTTCAAAGCATTCCGCCCAGCCTCTAGCCTGCAAGCCTGCAAGCCTGCGGGCCCGAGGCCCAAAGGCCCACACCACGACCTTGGGCCAAACTAAACGGCTCGCTTAGGCCCACTACACTACATACTACTACTCACATACATTCACCCAGAGTGAGTAAGAATACTGTATACTGTACATACAATAGTTCTGTACATACAACGCAACGTATTGCTTTTGCTACTGCCACTGTTACTGTTACTCTACATTCCACCCAACACCACACCACCACCACGCAAACACACACATCTCTTTCAGCTTTCCCCCGCAAGCGCCTCTCCTACTCCCTCTTCTTCATCAATCGTCCCTCGCTTGCATCTCCGGCAACCAGCATCAGCGCCCGCAGGGCAGCGGTGTCGACCATTACACTCCCCCGCGCGCGCGCTCCGCCCCATTCACATTCTACACGCGATAATCACCACTGCCAGCGGGCCTGTCGTTCTGCACAAGAGTCCGTCTCATACCAACTTTGTCATTGTTCTTACGGCTCGACGGGCTCCTGGTCAACGAATCGACATCGCATCTCACCCCCGCACGACCGCCCACATTGCTTGCCATCTGCATGCCCCATCTATTGAGCTGACATCTACCCACGCCCCTTCCCTCCCCTTCTCTTTCGTCTCCCCGGTCCCATCCCCAAGGCGCTGCAACAGCCAAGTCCCTAGCCGCCGCAGCGACGCCTTCGTTCTCTAGCTTGCGGTCCACTCGACCCAGCCATGAGTTCGAAGGAAGGTGCCGAGGATTCGCCCGACCATCCTCCACACAGCTTGTCGCCGCGGCCAAAGCCTCTGAACCTCAACACGGCGGCGACAATACCTTTGGCAACTCTCCCTCCAACGCCATTGACCTCTGACCATGCCGGATCATCAGAGCTGTCAAAGCGGGGCAGACATTCCAAGTCGTCGTCTCTCAGCAGTCCTCCGCCTCCCCCAGCAGACTTCAACCCTGCCCCAGATTTTGCTTCTGATGTCCTTGGCCACGGCATCGAACTGCCACCTCCGTCACAGTCACCGTCCTCGGCAGGATCTGGACACTCATCGGCGAGCTCTTCACAGACGGTCGTTCCGGCAGAAAACGCCTCTGCTATTGCCGATGAGATTGTTGTGTCGCCGAGCTCGATATCTGGCAGTGGGTACGTCGGTTCCGTTCCGCCCTCGGCTCTCGAGACCTTTTTCCACAGGCCGCAGATTCGCGCTATTCAACGCCTCTCGCAGGAGTCGATAAGCAAGTCCGTCCACAGCTCGCGCTCATCATCGAGCAACGGGGCGGGGTCTGGCTCCGACGGCAGTGAAGTCCTCGCTGCACGACGCGATGAACTTGTCTCGCAATTGCTCACTGGCACTGGAGGGACAGGCTCTCAAGATGGGGCTGATTCTTTTCAACGAGACTTCGGGGAACCTAGTCGGAAGCCATCAACCGATGCAAGTGGACGGCCCCTTACGCCTGGACCGGGAGGCCCAACGGCAAGCCACAGTTCAGAGGCCAGTAGCATACCGTTGTGGCCGTCGCCATATTTCACCGACGATGCTGCTCGGAATGAAGGTGTGCCGCGCCCACGGTCTGGATCTGCGTCAAACCGATCCACCGGAGAAGAGAGCGTTCACGCGTGGGACAGCGTGGTGAGTAATGTTCGAGGACTCGGTTGCGACCCGCATCAGAAACTGACAATGAATTAGTGGCCAGCCGCCAACGCTCCCCATGTCATGACGTTTATCCCAGACGGGCCTGCGCGCTTTCCGTCGGCACCCTTATCACCCTATGTCACTCCGTCGTTCTCGCCGGCGGTCGTGCAGTCTACACGCCGTTCTTCTTCCTCTCCGCCGCCTTCACCGGGTCTACGTCTGTTTGGCGAAACCGCCTCGGAGCGGATTGTCGTTGCACCAACAAGCAGCCGCCCACTCCAGGGTCAGAAGTCGGCAATGTCACCGCCAGTCTCGGAGGGTCTGTTGTCACCGGGCAGCTCTCCAGCTACAGATATCACTGCTCATGAGAGTCAAACCACTGGGGCTGAAGGCGTGGAGGCTTTGCGTGCGGCGTCCGGATCACCGCGCGAAGATGCCAAACCACACAGTTTGTCTGTACCACTTCAACATCCCGAAGGAGCTGCCCAGCCTTCCCCAACTGGCAATCGCTCGCCGTCCTTCATCAACCAGTTTCCTGAATTGGCGCCGCCCTTCATATCCCGCAAGGAGCTGTTGACTGGAGGACCTTCGACAAGACGTCTTTCCGAAACTGCTGTTACGAGGAGGTCTGATGCGTCGCACAATCTCGAGCGCTTCCCAAATCTCTCGGCCGCTCTTTCACCGCCGCCATTCCCTTCTAATTCAGAAGACCTTCATGGTGCGCTGAATTCACCATCCTTTCCTGCATCACTCTCGCGTCCTGACGGTCCACGGCGCGCCCGGTCCGCTCGAGATGCTTTCGGGCTCCGAGCTGGCAGCAGCTTAACTCCGTCGGCGAAGTCTCAAGCACTACCGGTAGATGAGGATGCGTCGTCTCCTGCCAGAACGATGTTACAGCACCAGCAGGCTTCCGCCAGTCCTCAGTCGCACCTCCTTCCTCCAGCGGTTACAACAGCACCGTCCAGTGCCATGGACGGAAGCGCAATTGAGGATGATATTGACGAGGAAGACTATTACCCGGCGGTTGCCAACCATACAGCGACAGAGACACGCCTCTCTGCTTTGGGACTGGGAGGCGACACCGACGCGAGCGAGAGCCTGAGCTCGACCATTGTGGATGAGGGCGATCTCCTTCCGCTCAACGTTGCGTCGCAGCCTCCTGAATCCGATGTCACCTTTGACGACGAAGGCCTTACGACCCTAGAACGAATATTTCTCCTCAGTCGAAGCGAATATTCCTTCCACCGCGCATACGCCGCCAGAGTTCTCGGCGAGCTTCTCGGTGAGGTCGACCCATGCGAGTCTGTCGAGTATGTTCTTCCCTTGGTATCGGGGTTTTCGCTCGACGAGGACGACTCTGTCAAGGAGGCATTTGCGGCCGACCTCCACAGAATACTGTGGTACTTCTTCTCTGTACGTCCAGGCTCCTCTGCTTCCTTTCTGATCATAAGACGTGCCAGCTCGTGCCAGGGCAGGACTCATTAGCCGAAGTGGCTTCGACACGGCTCTACGAAACAGGACGCGACGCGTCGCTACCAAGTCCACAGGGCCAGATTATGCCAGACAGTATATCACAGCTAGAATCTGTTATGCCGGCACCGGGCCAAGACGTCGAAGTGTCTCGCGACCAGGTTGAAACAAGCTCGAACAGCTCCGAGCTCGGCAACAGCTCGTTAAGTTCGCTGCAGCTCAATCCTGATGCTTTGGGCACGTCGCCTAGCACTGGTTCTGAGTCAATACAGTCAACAACAGTCTCCAGCTCAGAACAGACCTATAGCAGCGGTTCGGGCACAGGAACGTCCGGCACGTCGGGGATGGGATTTGGCGCGGACACGGCACTGACCAGCATTTCAGCGTCAGTCGCGTCGTTTGACAAACCCGACTTTGAATGGCCAATGCCAAGCGCGGATGGCGACAAAACGCTACACCATGAGCATCCTGAAATTGTCGAGCCGCCGATGCTTGAAGTCGATTTCTTCAGGCCATTATTGGGCACGCTTCTACTCAGTCAAAACCCTTCCATCGCAGACCCAGTGAGAGCTGGGATCATTGCAATCTTGTCACGGCTGCGTGGTCATGGACCATTAACGGCACGAACTTGGGGAGCAACGTTTGACCGGCCTGAAAAGTGGCGAGAACAGATTTTCCTGTCCCAGACTGGGCCGCACGTACATGTCATCAAGCCATTGGATGCCAAATCTCGGCAACTTGTGGAAACGGAACTGCTGCATGGGATTATCCTTGGCATGGGCACGCTGTCTACCGACGTTCCGGAATCATTGTTCGACAACACGGTCGAGGTCGTTGGCGAAGACGGTTCCGAAGAGTATGCCGGTGACCTCGCCCGTGACGAAGAACTGTTCCGCCAGCAGATGGTTCACGAAGCAACGCTTGGACGCGCGCTGTCACTATCCTTTATAGGGTCAGTGTGTGAAATTTTCACCCCAGAAGAGGTTGAGCGATTTGGCTTTGTGGACGAGGTCATCCGTGGTATGGACGGCGACGCCTGCACGCGCGCAGAGGCGGCGCTTGCTTTGTCGTTCGTGGTCAAAGCAGCACCCGAGGAAGCCGTGTACCGCCTGCTTCCTGTGTTTGAAGCATGTGTCAAAGACACGGACGACCAGGTACGACAATCTGCGTGTGTGTCGCTCCCCGCTCTCTGCAAGCGGATACCAGATGAAGACTTCCGCCGACGCTTCGCGATAGACGCCATCAAATCCTTCGGCAAGGGCGAAGACAATGTACGTTATGCCGCACTGGAGGCACTCGGAGAAGTCATCTACTCGTTCTCGAGCGATAGGAGAGGACCCCCACCTGAGCTGCTTGCAATCTACTGCGATGACTCCGACTGCAAGGGCCAGGACTGCGATTGGGATGTCATTGCGAGCTACAACGTAAGGAGTGCAGCGAGGAGAGTCTAGTGCTAATTGCAGTTCCCTGGCGTTTGTCTGACACTTGGTGCAGGGCGTTGGGACGAGTTGCGCGGGCTGCTCCACCGCATTGTTGACCGGGCTGGTGAGCGAGTCTTCCGCACTGTCTCTGCCTTCCTGCACGAGCTGGCGCAGATCTTAGAACCAGAGCAGGTGGCAGAAGACGTTTTGCCGATCTATCGGAAATGCCTGGGGCGGGAAGACGAGATCCGTGAACGAGTTTTCGAGCACATCGACATCCTGCTTGCACGTCTGCCCCCCAGCCAAGGTTGGCAGTCCTTTATGCGCCTAAGGGACGCGTGGAATGACGACACACTGCGCGGCTGGCGCGCCAGGGAGCAATTGGCACTTCACATCCCGTCGCTCCTCGAGACCTTTCGTGATCACCACGAAGTCGGACTTGTGCTCGACATGATGCGCTCCGCACTGCTTGACCCGTTTGCGGCTGTGCGTGATGCGGCCACATTTGCCGTGCCGCGAACGTATGAGATCGTGCAACGCAGTCAATGCTCAGCGACGACCTTTTACGACATGCTACTGGAGCTGTCGATGTCGTCAAGTTATCGGCAACGTTTAACGTGAGATGACCTGGTTGAGACCCGATTCTGACAACAGTTTCGTTCGGTGCCTGCGCGAATTCATGCGACCGCCCCCAAACAAGTCGGCGTTTGAAGAGTTCTTCATGCCTTCTCTCATACGTCTCGCCAGGGACGTCGTGGATGTGCGCCTTGCCCTTGCTGTGGCAATCTCGAGTCTTTTTATCGTCGGTGCGTTTTATGGAGACAAGACGTTGCCGTTTCCCGGAACGATCCAGGAAATTGTACACATCCTGGCCAACGACGATGCGGTGGACGTCCGCGACGCGCTCCGGGACATTGGAGCCGACCAGTGGGCCGACAAACCAGGGGTTACCGCGGCCGAAGCACTGGAAGAATGCGAAGGGTTAGGCTCGCGTGAGGTGGAGAGCCGCGTAAGCGACGCCCTCGCCGCGGAGTCTGATGACGCCTCTGAGCTGGCCGCCCCACACAACCGCGCCTGCATTCCATCGCCCACGTTAGCGACGGAAGGAATCGATGATGACCCGTCCGACCTGCTGTCATTAGCCTCAAGCCCTGATCCCTTTGAGGCGTCGTTTGCAAGAGCGCAAATTGAGACCGCGCTCGGGGTGCAGGGCAACCGCCAGTCGGATGACGTGATCGCCGCCGCCAATGTCGCCGCCACACGCCCGTTGTCGACAATGGTCCGCAACCCGACGCCGCCCACTTCCGTGTCCGGTTCAACGTCCAAGCTAAGCTAGCCTAAACAGATGTTGCCTGTCGCGTCGAACATCGCCTCCTAAACTCTACCAGCTGGCAACCTTTTTTGCGCCCCATTCCCCAACTTGGTTGATGGATCATGTTAGAATCGAGCTGTGTAGATCGCGAGACATTTTCGTATCCACTACTGTATCACCCTCACACCCACTTGTTTCGCATAGCATTATTGTCCAAGTAGCGCCTATGCATGCAGCAGGCTCTTGGTATGGATAAACGCTCACATGCGGTTCAGTTACAACATATGTATATCAGCCTCAGCTGGGATATAAACGGGAGATACCGCAAGGCAAGCGCTACTGGCTGCAACGCGGATTCTTACGTTTCACCAAACGCTACACTTCAGACCTCAATCCAGTACCGACCGTCGGCGCCTGGTGTGCTCACTTGTCCGTGAGCTAGATTGGTTCCCGTAACCCCGCCCCCACCAACTGCTTTGCTGACGCGTTCCATGACGGCAAGGCCGAGTCCCTTGTCAGCACAGCCCTCCACCAAGATGGCCGAGACGTTTGATGTTTCAAGGGTGAGGAAAGCTTCAAAGAGACGGTGGGCTGCGGATTGCGCATCGGGACCGAGAGACCGACGCTCGACTTCGGCGTCGGACACACCCGCAGCGTCCAGTGCACGGGAAAGTGGCGAGTTGTCGAACAAAAGAATGCCAACACGCTTCCCTCCGGCGAGCGCGCGGACAACTGCAGCAGGGTCGGTAGTTGCACCTACGACAGCAGGGCGCGGAAAGACGTTGCTCGGAAGCAACAAGTGAACAGGTACGCGGGGCGAGTAGTGTCGGTACTTCATGCCGGGTGTCGAAGGAGGTTTGTCGGCATCCTTCGTCGAGATAGTGTTCAATGGCGGATTATTGCCAGCTTTCCACGGTTTTCCATGGATGAGGATCTGCGTTTCGCCACCGCCGCATCGGACATCAACGGCGTGGACCACACGAGCAATTTCTTCAACGCTGAGCCCTCCTGGACGGAGAACATCCAGCGAACCTCCTCCTCCAGCACGCCATTGAAGGCCGTCCACGACGGTGCTCTCGACGCCAACACCGCACGCTCCTCCGTCGAGGATACACCCTAGTCCCTCGCGCCCATTGAGATCGTGGGCTACATGTTCAGCGCGCGTCGGAGATGGCCGTCCCGACGAGTTGGCACTTGGAGCGCTGATCGGGAGGTCCGCGGATGAAATGAGGGCGAGGGCAAGAGGGTGGTTGGGCATGCGAATCGCGTTCGTCTGCGGGGCAGGTGGGGCACGGGCAGTCGGTGCTGGGAACAACAGCGTCAACGGACCTGGCCAGAACGCATCTATCAGAGCCAGGTAAAGCGGCGAAAGTGTGTAATCTTTGGGCAGCAGGCGCTGCAGCATGTCCAAAGACGACACATGCATGATGAGGGGGTTGTCCGCTGGCCTGTTCTTGATAGCATAAACCTTGGCCACGGCGTCGGGATCGAGAGAATGGGCACCTAGGCCGTATACTGTCTCTGTGGGGAAGGCGACTGTGCGACCTGCCCTGAGATGTCCCGCGGCAACCTCCAGTGCTGGTCGCAGTGATGGGCCCACAGAGATGGCTGGTGACTGCAGCTTGTTGCCCGCAGATGGTGTAATGGTGATATCGTTCCCGTTGCAGGGGAGCACTGGTGTGTCTGGACCCTGTAACCGGCCATTGCTAGACGACAGCCCGACGTCGTTTGGATAGTTGTACCCCAGTGCCTTCGCCAGCAGTTTGGCATAATGGTCGCGCGCCTCGCGCTCGATATCTGATGTTGCCGAGCGGACCATGACATACAAGTCCTCTTTGAAAGTCAGCTGAAGGGGAGGGCAATAACAAAGCGGGACAGTTGGAACTCACCCTTCCACACAGTGCAGTGACCAGGACGGGGCGTGCTTTTCAACCCCATGAGCTCCATCACAGTTTCCCCGGCTTCCACGCGGCCTTTGCGGGCGTTACCTTGAGCCCCTGGCGGGTAGAACCAGGCGGTGTCGACGTCCAAAAGATCGGAATAAACTCGACCGGCCACATCAAATATATCCACCGCTGCTTCTGACCCTTCGTTGTTGAGGCGGCGGTAGTGGTACCCTTTTGGGGCAGGCCATGCGGGTTCTCTTGGGGAAGGAAAGTCGGCTAGCTCATAGACATCGCCGTAAATCATGCAACGCCACACATCTGGGCCCTGCTCACCGTCCGGCGTTTGGTTCTCCAATGTTATCAACCTGAAGTTAGCGGGATCCTTAGCAACAGCTCACCTGGCTCTGAGGAATACACCTCGTGTCTCCGAACCCGGACTGGGTGCGGCCAGTGAGTCTTGGGGTAGCTCGGTACGGCTTTTGCGTAGTCGCACAAGGTCATCTACCCACACCCGTTCGCCCTGGAACCAAAACCCTTGATAAAGCGTCTTCTTGCGGTTCTCAATGGCTGCCAGGTCCTCAACGGACAGTTGGGAGTCGATGGGTAACAACTCGATCTTATCCGTTTGCGACCAGCAACTTGCAATAGTCTGGCGTTGTCAGTTTCAAGTGGCTCACGTAGCAACCCACTTTGGCCGTTTTGAGCGCCACCCCAAGCCGCAGCACGGCCGCGTCCCAATTGCGGGGCATGTCGCTAAACTTGATGCGCTCACCCCATCGTCGCTTCCATCGTTCCTCGAGCTTGGCCCCTTCAAGCTCCTCCGGCGCAGGAATGTCGATCTGCGCCTCGCGTTCGACTCCTTCGTTGAGAATCCGGCTGCTCTCCTTGCCAATCTTGTCCCAACCCCCGCAGCCGCCGAGTAGCTGCTCTGACACAGCAAAGGGCAACAGCTCACTCGTTTCGCGGACAACCTCGTGCGAGTTGGAGAACATGCCAAGGGGCCGGATGGCGTGCTCAAAGCGCGTGGTGACCTTGCGGTTCAACGCTTTGGGCGCAACACCACCGACAAGACTCCATGCCGCAGACGAGGACGCCGCCGCCTCGTCATCGTCACCCTCAATGACGGTTCGCTGGGTAATCGACGCGACAAGGCCCGGCCAATGTGTGATGTCGGGCAGACCAGATGCCTTAGGAGGGTGAATGGTGGGGATGCGAAAGAAAACCAGCTCGCCCTTGCCTGAAGATTAGCAGGTTGCAGCTGCTTTCGCTCACGGAAACGCCGCTGTGTTTTGGAGTCTATCGCACGCTCGGGCACGACTGGGTCCAACTTCTCTACAGGCGTTGGCCGAGCGCGCTTCGGCTCAGGTCCGTCGCGATCTTCCGCGCTGCGCTTAGGTCCAAGGCCAGCCGCAGTGCGTTTCTGAATCGCTAGAGCAGACTGCGAATTGTACTTGCATGGACACTTCTGTGAGCTTAGAATAACGAGTAACTTGCTTACCAGACTGTGGTCCGTGATGCTCTTGCTGGTGTCGAATAGGTACTGCGCGTGACCGAAGAACTCTTGTGGCGAGCGAAACTTCGTCACAAGCTTAGAGCCCTGCCTGATTAGTAGTCTTCTCCATGTTGTCACCGGCAACCCACAAACATGTACACATCTTCACGGACAGTGCCATTGGGCTGCGGCTTGTTGTGGCCAAATAGTGCATATCCTTCCGGCAAATCGATTGCGGCGTTGGCTGCGGTTAACGACTGAGCTCGTGTCAATGTCCTCACGGATGCTCTTAAGGCCTAGTACTTCATCGGCAACAAAACGACCCACTTTGGTGCGATACAGGGTATACTTGGGGTCGTTCCTTCTTGTCAGGTAATTGAATAGTCTGCAGCACTCACGGAGCAAGCTTCTCATACCAAATGGCGTTGCGATCTGCTGGTCGGGTGCTGGTGTACTCAGGCCAACGTGACTTGTCACCGTCAGAGCGCGGCCAGACGAGTTGGGATTGGGACATGGCGTTGATTAAACGCCGCAATCGTGAGCACGATGTTGATGGAGAGACTGCTGATGCTGTAAACAAGGAGCGTGGAATCGTGAGCCTGGTCATGTAAAGGACGTCTTCCAACAATTACTCTACGAATCGGTAGGAAGGTACGAAACGCAGCAATCGTCCTCAGCTGAAACCGCCTTATGTAACCAGCTAACCAGCGAGAGAATGAATTTACTTCCGTCGGGCCCAGTGAGAATGCTTCCGCCGCGTGTCTTGTAGTCGTCGATGGCTCGTCGCAAAAGTCGCGACAAGCCAACTTGGTCGAGCATCTCGCCCTCGACGACTCTGTAACACAAACTCGACGTCGACCAACGCCCGGAATTGCGGCTGTGTGTGTAGCATCGTTCGCTTTTCTACAAACCAGCGACCTTCTTCGTCGTCAACGATTATTTCACCTTCGCCATGTTTCCATCGGCTGCCCGTCAGATGATCGGCCTTAAAGGCCGGATGAACGTTATTGACAACTCGGGAGCTGTTGTCGCTGAGTGCATCAATGTTCTCAAAGTGAAGACTAAAAAGAAAAGCACCGGATGGGGGACCGTTGGTGAGTAGCCAAGCTCGCAGGAGGAACCCTTGCTGTTTCATGATGTGTCCTGCGACATTGGTCTGTAACACACTGGAGGCGCTTAGATGCTCATGGCCCAGGGGACGAGATTGTCTGTGTCGTGAACAAAGCCCGCCCAGTTCCCCAAACGACTCCAGGTGCGGCGTCGATTCAGAAGGTCCGACGCGGCGATGTACGACGAGCTGTTATTGTGCGGACGAAGAAGCCAGTCGTGCGCCCAGACGGCCGGGTGATTCGGTACGTTTTGATGCGCACTATGCTATGCGCCTGGCACTCAGGCGGGTAACAGCCTTAATGCTGTCCATGCGGTGCCCACATTCTATTGCACTGCACGCATTATGGTTGATGAAAGGTTTCATCTGCGCTCAGTCACATCGATGTGCGCGAGGTCTTGTTGCGTCCTTGCGTCCGTCGTGCGCCTGATGCAGTCCTGTGGAAGTAGCCTGGGCTGACTAAAGCTTTGATGATAACGCTTGCGTTCTCCTCAACTCGAAAGGAGAGATGTTGGGGACACGCATCAACGGTGTCGTGGCGTCTGAGCTCAGTGCCCACCCAAATGGGCGTTGGTCTAAGATCCTGTCATTGGCAACTAAGGTGAGTGTCGCCCGTGCACGCCATCAACGGATGCCGTATGGAGACTGGCCTTTGCAGTCGGGTGTTCATTGAGGGCTGCGGAGGCGGGGAGATATTGTGCTGATATCTTCAGACTGTTTAGACTTTCATGACATGTATTGCATCCTCTCTCATTCCTGTGTACCAGGATCAATGTGCAGGGCAACTTTGCAACTCAAATAGTGACCGCCAAGCACCACTGACTTCATTTTATGATGGTTGTGGAGTAGACATATTTCTCAAGGGTCAAAGCCCGATAAACAACGGTGTTCATTTCTTGACGAGACATTCCTCTGAGATCAGCACTTCGCCACTACTGGAATCTCGCAAGCCGGCAAACCTTCGTGTCCAACGAAGGATCGGTGGCTGGGAGTAGTAACGGCATTGGTTTGTGATTACGGTTTCAGTTGCCCAGTTTTCTAGACTGAGTAGTACAGCATTGTAATGGCACGTTATGAATTCATTACAATTTCTCAGTCCGCAGCAATCTCTGAAACTTAAGAGTGGGGCAGCTTGGCCGGTAATCGAGTGTTGCCGAAGGACCGGTGTGACCATTGGGAATGGCCCGAACGGAGAATGAGACCGTGTCCATACGTACGTCCACACGATCCACACGGTCAGTTGCTCACGCTTGAGTATCCTTCATCGTCCGTCCCCGGCAATCCTCAAACGTCCCATATCGTCAACTTTTATTCTATTGAGACGTGACGACAACCACGACCAACGATGCCGGTCGCGACAACACGCGACGCACTGCAGCAACGACTGCGGGCGGCGTTGAACGTTTATGTTGCCCACCGCACTGGTGTACAGCGAGCACTCACTGCGGGCTTTGTCGTGTACTGCATTGTGTCGACGGCAGCCAACCTGACAGGACGCGGTGCCAAGGGCGGCCTGAACGAACGCCACGGTGAAGGCGGCAAGGCAAAACATGGCAGAAAAGGCAGTGGCAAGAAGCGTGCCAGCGTCACCGACCCAGCGTTTCAGCAGCGCCTCAAGAAACTTCTACGCATTGTCATCCCTGGTATCAAAAGCCGAGAAGCTGGTATGCTAGCCCTTCATACCTTTTTCCTACTTGCCCGCACAGGGTTGAGCCTTTACGTTGCCGACTTGGACGGCAGGTGAGTATTCACAATTCAGACATCAGTGGAGGGAGCGGAGATCACAAGGGGGTGTTAAGAGTAGCGCATCATTTGCACTGAGGATGTCCGTCTGCGGCCCTTAGACCTTTTCCCTCACATTGTCCTTGGCGGCGGCCGATGGATGGCTCATATTACAACCTTAACTGACGGCAGGATCGTTTCGTCACTTGTCACAGCGCAGCCACGATTGTTCTTCATGAACCTGGCTCGCTGGATTGCCATCGCCATCCCAGCGACCTACACCAATTCCATGATTGGTTATCTCCAGAGCGAACTTGGCCTAGCCTACCGAACTCGGTACGTTCCCCGAGACGTCTTCTGGGCATTAAACGTCACAATGGGAGTGGCCCATGCTGATCGCAGGCTTACGCGGTATCTCCTAGACAACTACTTGGATGCGGAGGTCAACGGAGAGGAAGTCAAACTGTACTACAAGCTTTCGAATTTGGACGACCGGATTAAGAATGCGGACCAGGTTCGTATATTGCGATCGATAGGCTTGACCATCGTACTGGCTATACTAACGGCCAGTATATGACTGTAGATGTGCAGCAGTTTAGCAATAAGCTAGCCGAGATCTACTCGAACATTGCCAAACCAGTGCTGGACGTGATCCTCTACAACTACCAGCTATCTCGTAATGTGGGAGCCGAGGGATTGGTACTGTTGACCGCACTCGTGCAACTCTCAGCCCAGGCGTTGCGAGCTATCACGCCGCCCTTCGGCGAGTACGCAGCCCACGAAGCAACGCTCGAGGGTGAACTGCGCTTCACCCATTCGCGCTTGCTCGAGAACTCCGAAGAGGTCGCGTTTTATCACGGCGAGGAGTTTGAGAAGAACGTCATCGAACGTGGATACTTCGCTCTTGTCAAACACGCTAACCGTGTTCTGAGAACACGTGTATGGCACGGCATGGCGGAGGAAGGCGTTATCAAATGGGCATGGGGCAGCTTCGGTCTTGTTATCTGTGCGCTGCCCGTCTTCCTTGGTGGAGCTCTGGGCATGAACACTGGGGACCTGGGCAGTAGGACTGAAGGTGAGTAACGTGGAACAGTTGTCATGTGCTGACTGCAGGGTTTGTCACAAATCGCCGCCTCCTGTTGTCGTCCTCGGATGCCTTTGGCCGCGTCATGTACAGTTACAAGGAGCTTGCCGAACTTGCAGGCTACACCTCGCGGGTGTCAGACCTTCTCGAAGCGATGGACGACGTCAAGAATGGCAAATACCAGAAGAAGTTGGTGTCGAGTGCCGGCACGGAGGAGAACGCTAAGAGTGAGCACACTGCAAGTGCTTTATTTGACGCCAGTGCTGCGGGGACGTGGTAAAATCATCGAGTCGGATGAGATCCGTTTTGACCAGGTGCCTCTCATCTCACCCAACGGCGATGTGCTTGTGCGCTCGATGTCGTTCAACGTCGAGCCGGGCAAGCACTTGCTTGTTGTTGGACCGAATGGATGTGGCAAGTCGTCTCTCTTCCGTATTCTTGGCGGGCTTTGGCCAGTGTACGGGGGAACCGTGTACAAGCCGCCAGAGCAGGAATTTACCTACATCCCTCAACGGCCCTATCTGTGCTCCGGCACCCTTCGTGATCAAGTCATCTATCCCGACAGCCACGATGACATGCTCAGAAAGGGCGTGACAGATGCCGATCTCAAGGGGATGCTAGATGTGGTGGACATCGGCCACATTGTTGACAGGGAAGGGGGCTGGAATGCCGTCCGCGAGTGGCGCGACGCGCTCAGTGGTGGAGACAAGCAACGTATTGCCATGGCCCGTCTCTTCTACCACAAGCCTAAGGTATGATTTGCTGCGGGAGTTAAGCTGATTGCAGTACGCCATTCTGGACGAGTGCACGTCAGCGGTCACGCTCGATATTGAGAAGGCCATGTACGATCACGCTACGAACCTCGGGGTCACAATGATGACTGTGAGCCACCGACCAAGCCTATGGAAGTATCACTCTATGGTGCTTCAGTATGACGGTATGGGTGGTTACATCTTGTAAGTGATAGCGGTGTGACGCGTGCAGGTATTGGCTAACAAGCAGCACCGAGCTTGATGCCGAGAAACGCCTTGCACTCCAGGAGGAGAAGCAGGACCTTGAACATCGCCTCATCGAGGTGCCTAAACTGAAAGCGCGACTCGAGGAGCTGCGCAATATCAAAGCTGAGCACGCCCGAATTGCGGCATAGTCATACAGTAGAGGTAGCAACCATTGTCTGTATCAAATGCTGTGTAACGAAGTCAGAATGTGTGAAGGTGAAGCCGCAGTGACTTTCTCTTTGCCCAATTATCCAATGATGGAAAGAGCATACGGGGAGCTGTCGATTGGTAGATTCGTGGCTTGGAAATTACTATAGGCCACCGTCTCTTGATGAGTCGACGTACCACGCATTCAAACATTCAAATAACACTATCTCAGAGTGGCAGCGCTTCGCCAAAAACCTTGTAGGCGGTTGTACTACCCGTGAGAGGTAGTGACGGCCACTGTGCCGCTGAACATGCCATGTTAATCAGAGCGATTTGCCCTGGGCTTGGACGTGGTCAGTCTAGGCTCTATGCCAGGCGTTGATGAAAGGGCTGCTTGATAAGAGCCCTTGAGGATCGTTTGATAAGTTCTATCATAGGAGAGCCAGTGTGCACATCGTTATGGGCAATGAACCTTTGCCCCCGGCTGAGCTTGTTTATGTCGATACCTGGAGACGTCGCATTTGGTGAGCAAAAAGAACAGCTGTCCAAAGCTGGATCTATGAAGGGAAAATGTTTTACGTGACCTTAACGCCGTATACCTCTGTTCAAAACCTAGGCAGAATGCATGCCACATGTGGGTAAAGCGAGGCTTCGTGTGTATGAGACACCATTCCGATGGATTTCAACTGGGCCTCCATGCTTCTTTAGGCTGGTGGGACTGGCTTTGCTTTGTGAGGAGAATGCTTTCCTCACCTTGTCGCTGTATACCATATTGTAGAAGAGTCATAGGGGTTGCATGTATGACCTGTCCTCGAGGAGCCCGTTCAATGACATGGTAATTGCTTGTTTCCGTTTATGCCCCCGTTCAATGCCACTCCATGGCTGCCTCGCAAACCTATGTTTGTAGTATAGTACACAAAAGGTACCAGTGAGATTGCTTGCGCACTACCTGCATCCCTAAGAAAGGACGAGGGATCGATGTCTCGTCGTTGAAGTGGACATGGAAGAGTATCCGGTTGGCGAATCGCACTCTATGCCTCGTCAGCGGCTGGCCAGTCAAGGATCTCCGATGCCATCGTTATTAACTGGTTGATGAGACTCTCCGTCTTATGACTGGTCTTGCAACAGCTCTGAAGCGTTCAAAGTCGGTGAGCTTGCCTTGCGAGCATTTCGGCTTGATGGGTAGTGGTCAATCTCGGGGCCCCCTCTCGAGCCGACCTCCGCACCCCTTTCAGCTGTATTTATGTATAGCTGGAGGGCGTATAAGAACCGGTAAATGACAACGATTGTGGATTACCATCACCATTGCATGGGATAAGAAAGACTGGGACCAGCTCAGTCGATTTGCGTTTGTACCTGGGAACAATGTGGGCCACACACATAAGTACCCAAAGGAGGACGTCGAATTGCCACCGAACACACTACCTTCCCGTTTACCGACCTCTCACTCTCCCTCATTCGTCATTCGCACTAATCATTGAACTCTCCACATCAAGAACACTCTAACACCAGGCGTAAGCACATATCTGTCGCCTAGTGTTTGCGATGGTACAGCAGGTGTGCCGCGACTACCTTCAAGGGTGAGCAACTGCCGCAGTGAAGCGCGTCACTGACTTCAGGTATTGTCGATTTGGCAACTCATGTCGGTTCCAGCACCCGCCGCGTGGGTTCCATTTTCATGCACGCCCGAGTATACTTACACTACAGGCAACGGTCGTGGTAACCTGTCGTCGGCAAACGCTACCCCTCTTGGACGTCCATCACAGACTTCCAAGTACCAGTTCAAGTAAGGTCAAACTATAAATGTCAAGCAAATCTTTGCTCACTTGGTTAGTGCCGATACTCTCCGCTTGGAGCTTGGCGCAGAGCGGCCCCAGTGGAACATATCATCCTTTGGAGCGGGGAAGCATGAGCCCAATGTCCTCTTGGGCCCAGACATGAGCCCCGAGGAATTGCGCTGGAAAAGTGTGCAGGCCCTGGCCAAGGGTGACGCCAACGGTTACATTCAAGAAGAGGCGCAGTTGTTCACAGCAGCGAAGAACACACTTGATGACGCACTGAAGAACGCCTCGACTCTTGAGCGCAACGCAGAACGCCTTCATGACGCCCGTTTTGCTAACGGTGCCGTCGTCGGTGGACCGCGCCCCGATGGGTTCAGCGAGGCAGCAGTTTTGTCACAGGCGCCTCCTACGTCAACAAGCGCATTTGGCGCCAAGTCTAGTTTTGGGACGGGGAGTGCGTTTGGAAACAGCACATTCGGATCGGGAGGCGGTTCGAGCGGATCGTCCTCTGCGTTTGGACAAAGCGCGTTCGGCAGTCGTGCATTCGGCAATACCGCCGGCACTGCTACAAGCAGCGCATTTGGTGGAAGTAATAACAGCGACGCCGGGAACTCAAATGCCTTCGGTAGCTCATCATTTGGACAGAAGGCGTCTGGCGGCAGCGCGTTCGGACAAAGTTCGTTCGGGCAAATGCCGAGCAAAAGTGCCTTTGGCACGAGCGCCTTTGGTCAACAGACAGGATCCGGCGGAAGCGCATTTGGAAACGTCACTGGGACCTCAAGCGCTGGGTCTGCCTTCGGCCCGTCTACTTTCGGGCAGAAGCCCTCCGGCGGCGCAAGTGCGTTTGCTCACGCGCCGTTCGGCTCCAGCGCAACACCAAATGCCTTCGGCTCTGGTAACACCCCGACAGCCTTTGGCTCGTCCGGCTCTGGGAGCGGTGCAGCCTTCGGCACGAGTGCTTTCGGTGTCAAAACGGCCGCTACTGGGGCGTTTGGTTCCAGTTCCTTTGGACAGGGAACATCTGCGAGTTCTGGTTCCGCCTTCGGGCAGACTCCATCCGGATCGGCATTTGGCCATTCAGCGTTTGGACAACAGCCATCGAGGACCACTGAGCCAGCGTTTGGACAGTCGGCATTTGGTAATAAGACGTCTACTTCGGCCTTTGGCACCAATGCCACGATCAGTGGGCCGAACAACCCCAAATCTGCTTTCGGTACAAGCACTTCTGGGTCATCCGTGCTTGCGGGAAGTACTGAAGGTAAGGGTGGCAATGGCTCTGTCGCCTTCGGAGTGCCATCGACATCGACCAACAATCCCTTCGGCACGTCGATCAACCCTGAGGGGCCGAGCCAAAAGAACTCCGCTTCGTCTGCCTTTGGCAATTCGAACTTCCAGCACGCGACACAGCCACAGTCGGCATTTGGAGGAGGGACTACCACAAGTGCATTCAACGGACCTCCTGGGGGATTCGGTGCATTCTCCAACAAGGCCGCTGCAAGCCCCGCCTCCTCAGCAGCAGCAGCCCAGCCCTCTAGTGCTTTTGGTTCCGCTTCTGCTGCGCTCAACCCGTTTGGCGCTCAATCCGGAAACACGACCAGCGGTGTGGCAAAGGAACATGCGGCACAGCCGATCTCAGCGTTCAGTGGAAACACAAGCTTTGGTCACGGTTCGGCATTCGGTGGATCCCCCGCCTCCTCAGAACAGCCCAAACTTGGAGGCGACAGCGGCGTGCCGCGTGGCTGGTCTTATGACGATCCCTGGTCGTGGCTACTGCCCGGTGCTGAGGGCGAAACAGATGACCGCCCCAAACTGAGCGAAGACGCGAAATTGGCGTTCCAAGCCAACCAGTTTGAACTCGAGCATGTGCCACTTGCACCCCCGCCGGTGGCCCTTCGGGCTTGATTAGCTCTTCGCAGGTGGTTGATAGGGTACAGCGGCATGATATGGTCCGCGTCAGTAGCGGCGTCTAGCTTTTTCATGGTAGCTTCCGGCCGATGAAACATGTCAACAAGTTTACTCGTTTACTTCAGATGTCGTGTAAGAACGACATAGCGACCCTTGCTATGAGTTCCAGGGTGGAAAGCCTAGTCGATACGGAAACTGCATTACCAAGTCTCCGTGGAGACCACTATAGGTGCGTAGCGTACATGTGATGTTTGTACCTTAGGTCCACCTTGAGTTCTGCGGACGTGAGACTGAGGTCGTTTACACAACCTGTGCCGGCTTTTCGGAAGGCGTCTCGACGTTCTCTTGGTGTTGGACATCTCGAGCGACCTTGTCAAGGCCAATCTGCTGAGCGATGCGCTCACGACGGGCCAGGTCCTCGGCACCGGACGTGTCATTCTGTAACCGTTAACATTGTTCACAGGGGAAAGCTCACGAAAATCTTGTCCACTTCCTCAAGAGTAAGACCCTTCAGCTCTGGCAGAGCGAACGCCGCGTAGAGGAGGCCGACAATACAGAAACACATGAACACAATGTAGGTCTTGTATCCAATATTCTCAATCATCCTTCACGTTAGACTCATTGTGGCACGATCGTCGCTTTCACTCACACTCGAGTTACCATCGCGACAGTGAAGTTCATGATCCAGTTAGTTGCAGATGAGATAGACATGCCCTTGGCACGCATGTCAAGCGGAAAGACTTCGGCAGACACAACCCAAGCAAGAGGTCCCCAAGTGACGGCAAAGTTGACAATGTACCAGAAGATCATGAAAACGGCGCCGTTTCCTGCAGCTTTGTTCGTGCCGAATCTGTCTCCGTAAACGGCGATGATTGCGGCGACAATAGCGTGCGAGACCGCCATGTTTGCTTCGCCCCAGATGAGCATCGGCTTACGACCGATGTGGTCGACAAAGAGCACGGCAGGGAACGTGAAGACGAAATTGACGATTCCTACGAGGCCTGTTGCCAGCAGTGGTACAGTCTGGCCTTCCAACCCAATCTGCTTGAAGACTGCCGTTCAGCGAGTGCGCGCGTTCTTCCGACTTACTGGTTGGGGCGTAGTAGATAATCGCGTTGATTCCTGTCCACTGCTGCAGAGCCTGAGCAGATGCACCCAGAATCAGACGATGCAGGAGGGGCCATGTAGTTAAGAGGCGCTTGTATTCGAGGAGGGACACACGGAAGTTGACCTCGTCGATTCCGTAACGCTCCTTGGCTGCCTCACGTTCCACAAGACGCTCGGCCTGAAGCGACCGGAATTCATACTGCACCTTGGGGTCTTCGGCAGGATGCTCACGGAGGCTGGCGAGTGTTGTGAGGCATTCCTCCTCGCGGCCTGCGATAAGTCAGTAAGGCTGCGACAAGTCGCGCGAAATCGGACGGGGCATGCCTTGGATAAGGAACGGGGGCCTCGCCGAGGAGACCGAGGCATGTGCGATCCACGGTATATGAGAGGACACCGCGGTAATTGCTAACCCGCTAGCTGCTAGCTGCTAGCTGGCAGTGCTGGCACATGTGTCGACGTAAGCGAGACTCATGACTCACCCCTGAGCATAAGCCAACGAGGCGAAAACGGCAGGAAGACCGAGCCAATACAGAGAACGATGGCAGGGACGAGCTGCAGGGCCAACGGAACGCGCCTGAATTTTAGCACATCACGTGTTGACTTAGCCGCCGGCAGCCGCGCCCGCATGGGTCCGCGGAGGCGACGCCGCAACTCTTTAACTCACCATGCAGCATCCGACTGGCCAGAAATGACGTGGTTCCCGTCACAAACAGCATCAGTGCCCCCGATGAAGTTCTGGGCATTAGACACGAGTCCCAGCGATGAAATTTTCTGTTCCTAACTCACTGTTCCGTAGCCAATCCAGTAGGAAATCATGATACCAAAGGTGATAGCAAGTTGCTGGAGGGCGACGAGCGATCCGCGGATTCCAGGAGGCGCCAGTTCCGCGTTGAACATGGGCACTAACATTGACAGCGCGCCGACAGCCATACCTGCGAACCACCTGCCAGCTTGTAGTTAGCAAGCCGCACAAGCCGAGTCTTACCGTAAATGCATGCAATGTCGTAGTTGGCGCCAACTTGCAGCGCCGTTCCGAGCATGAAAACAATGCACCAGCCCGAGATAGAAAACTTGCAGTTAGCGCCACAGAGTCTCATCGACTCCTGTTCTCAAAGGCCGCACGCACCTTGCGCGAATACATGTCTGCAAGTGGACCAGCGATCAAAGAGCCGGCGAACGCTCCCAGTTCTGCAGTTAGCGAAGGATCCTTCAGCCTGGATCTCACCAAGAATGGCGGTGACAAAGCCTGTCAAGGTGGCGTTACCAGCTTCTTCACCGTACTATTGGTCAATGACGCCAGCACACTCAACATACAATGTGCGGGTACCGACAGGTGAAGCTCTTCATGACCTGCACTTGGCCGAAAACGCCTTGGTTGTATCCATACAGCACACCGCCTCGAAAGGATAAGCATTCGATGTGAATGAATCATCTTACCCAAGCTTGCAAACAGCGCTAGGAAAAGGGACTTGCGGTTACGAATCAGGCCGCGAAAGCCTGTGTCGCCCTTGTCGGCGAGGAAAGAGGCATCGCCCGTCGCGGCAGCATCACCACCTGCCATTGTTGATCTCAGATGTAGTCTCTGTGTTTCTTGGGATGAGATAATCGGAAACGACGTTAAGAGAAGTGTCAATGGGTGATATAACTAGCAAAGAGCTGGTCCTTGGCACTAGGGCCCCGAGTAAGGGTAGTTCTACTCGCTTGCATTTGGGGCTGCTACTTGTAGATGTCTTCGCTGGGAGAGGGTGGGGGTGCAGGTGTGTGCGTATTGATGCTGCTGGCCCCCTGTCGTCCGAGACTCCAGTTGGGGAGGTACCTGGCTCCACAGCTACTCTGATGGCAAAGCACGTACAGTCGGCCCCTCGGGAGGATGGAGCCAAAAGCCACACCCGCATGAGATGACGCATCTCGCGATGTTTGGCACGAACAAGTGGGGGGTGGATGGCATGGGTGGAGTTGTGCTGATCTGGTACCAGTTCCCGTCTCCGGGCGAATTCCGAACGTCAGCCACCCAAATTTGCCAGCAGGGCTGAGCTGGCAACGTCTTGACCGCCGCGGAACGTTGAGACGACCGGGGGATAATGTCTCCAGTATAGGAGAGAGACCAGTATGCCCTTGCTCACCCTCAAACATTTCACTTTAGTAGTGAATTAGTCGAATTAGTAGTGACCCAGCCGGAATGGTCTGGCGATCGCGTGGTGAGCGCAGCGCGCGCGGTCGTGGCAGTCGATGTAGAGGACATGAGGACAGAAGGATCGGAAGCATGGCGTCATGGTGTAATTGTGCATCCCGGCTTACAGGTACAACTTCAGTCCACTGACGTAATGGGCCTCTTTGTCGGCTTGTCGGGCGTTGTTGCCTGTTCGTTGTTCCCTGATACGCCGAACACCCAGACCGAATAAGTACAATGCAAATGCTCTCCAACTTCGTGGCTTGCCTTGCTTGATGCCGTTCCACATTCATTCCCCAAGCTTGTGCGCCAGGCTTGCTCCTTGGCCAGTATGGCCAGCTTTGTTTGACTCGTCTTCAAGTCGTGCGTGGCTGATTTGCGTGTATGCCATGTGTTCGAGAAGATCCCGTGAATATGGTTATTGATACCTGGCAAATGGACAGCTGGCCCTCGGCCGCCAGCAGCCGGCTGGCAAATGATTTGGAACATATGCCTTAGCGCTTGGAGTTGACCATCTGCCTAACCTTTCTAACTGCAGACACCCTGCAGCCTCCGCCGTTAGGTCAATGCCGAACAGGGCTTACAAGCGGACGTCCACGCAACGAAGAACCTTTTGGACAGCCAGGAAACCTCAGTGGTGGCGGCGTCAGGTCGCGTTTCGCAATGGCATTATCCACTTGCGTTTGCAGTCTGCAACTCTCGCCCCCCGTGTACTACACCTGAGCGTAGACGCCAAGAGGTAAGAGGAAAAGGCCGTAATACTCCAGGTTAAACTTGCAATTGCTACAAGCCGACAATCACGTCTGTCCTATCTTTGATAGAAACAACAGTGTGGATGCTGATGTGCGTGCGTGGAGGTGGGCCTGTCACGGGTAGTGCACAAGTCTCAAACACCTGTGATACATCCTGTTAAAGTGCAGAATGCGACGCCACGAGGCATCGACGCATGGGCGCATATGTGCATGGACGCATGAACGCATGGACGCCATACGCAATGACCGCCATGGGCGCCATGCCACATAAATCCCACGCGATTTGCCCATGTCCTCCTGCGCGTCCTGGAGTCCTTACCGCCCTGGCGCCTTGATCCTCCAATTCTTGCCGTCTGGCGTCGCACTGACCATGAACTGACACCGTAGCGCTATGATACACGTTTCCCTTCATAGCCAACATTGTCAGCATTACTCCTTTCCTATCCACTTCTGTCGATGAACTAGCTGGCTAGTCTCGCCCCGCTTCGTTCCTCCACGACGACGCCGACGGTGTCAATGCCCCAAGGGCCTTATGTCGGCTTCGTTTCTCCCCTTTTCGACGCGTCTTTTTGGCTCGCGAAAGCCGAGTTCTAAGGAAGTCAAGGCATCTCAACCGACGTACGATGTCCCACCCCGTACTGCTGCCTTTAGCCAGTTGGGAAGGCAATTGAGTGTTAGGCGTGAGTCTAGGCAGTGTGGCAACAGCCCACGCGGATACTCGCCCTCCAAACACTCGTCTAGTTTGCGTTCGCCTCGGACAGCCGAATCCTTTCTCCCTTTTGGCAGGCGTCCTCTTGGAACAAATGGCCTCGGGTCTTCTCAAAACGAGTCCCAGCAACATGTACTTGTTCCCCGTGGATCGCAATGTCCTTCCATGCACTCGGTACCTAACTCTCGCCCCTCAACCGCCGGTCGAAACTCAGGAAAGAGCCAGACGCCAGTGGCAAATGCAGCCAGCATACGCCGTCTTCACGACGCTGCGAGCCACAGTCGCTCTACAGTAGGCGGCCCTGCAACGCGGCCTGACGTGGTCGTGCCCGGTGGAGAAAACAGCATCTCAGGAAATGTCAGCACGGCGTCACGCTCCGGATCGTTGGTGCGCCCCAAGCTCGACACAGTCTGGCATTTCCCTAGCCGCCAATCGTTTGAGACGGAGCAGGTAGGAGAAGTTGAAGGGTCCGACACAGAGAGCCCTCTTGACCCAGTCGAAGTGCTCGAAGCATTCTTCAACGAACAGTCGTCAACAGAGTGGATGGAGCTCTCAGAGGCCGTGACCTTGCTTGTGCCGCCGACATGTCAACCTCCAGCTCTCGAACACCTGGATACCTCGAGCTTCTCTAAACCTGTTTTGTCGTCGCCCTCCAAGCGCACCTCAATGCAATTGTACGCTTTTGGGTCACCGTCGTCTCCCTCTGCTACTGGATCATCGAGCACGAGCCGCTCTCCATTCTTTATCAGCCGATTGCGTCGCAATTCAAGCCGCAGCTCCAGCCATCTGGAAGGCAAAGTGGGATCGCATCTACATGTGCCAGGAGTCCAGGAGTATGTGCAGTGAGGGTTTCTTTGACTCTTGCTCCAGCTAACCAGTAGTGGCATCCCCATTCACCAGCGCCCTCTTCCACCCACGCCAACGGAACGTGGAGAGGGCTTGCGTGGCCGCCTTTTGCACGGTCGGCGACGCTCAGCGGTGGACAGTCGCAATTCTCTCAGTATTGCCGAGGAACAAAAGGACCAGATTGATCTATGGGATGGCCCTTCAACGTTGCCGGGTGACCTACCCCCAGGTGCCAACCATTGCCCGCCATCTTATCACCCAATTTCATCGCTGGTAACTCACATCATCTCACCCGAGGAGCGAGCTCGCATAGCTCCACGCAGGAGGGATTCATTATCGTCTGCTTCTACGTCGTCGGCCGATGAATCAAACTCCTCTCATGTGGAAGTGACGTCCACGGCGTCTCAGCCACTCCCCAGTAGCCCCTTTCGCCCAGCCTTTAATCAATCCAAGAGCCTCAATCCACCTCCGCGGCCTCGGATAAAGCCATTGTCTAGCCAACACAACACAATTACTCGCTACGTACCGTCAGCGTCTGATCCTGTCCCATCTAGTAATCTAGTACCGTCAACACAATCTGGCCCCTTCCATTTACAGTGGTAACGCAGGCTTTCGTGTAATTTTTCATTGTACAATTGAGTTTTAATAGTACTGTTACAATACGTAGTGTTACTCCGTTCGGCGCGCCCGTTTCAAGCGCTCGGACGATCGAACGGACTGCTGCGTAGGCGCCGCGGAATGAGTTGCCGATACCTTCTCAGGAGACGGACTGGATGTCTTGCGACGCTTTCTCAAGGGCGCTGTGGGTACATCCTTTTGAACAACAGTTTCAGCTGCGGATCGTGGCAGCCGGGTAGTCCTCCGTGCCCCATTGGCATGGGGCCGATCAGTGTGATGTTGTGCTCTGTCATCGATATCCTCCCTTGGCCTTTTGAGTCCACGTTCGGGGCCTCCAGCCGAGCGTCCAACCAGTGCTCCATTGGAACGCTGAAGGGGCTCTTTGATCACCCTGACTCTTGTCGTCGCACTGTCCTTGACCGTCTTCTTGCCCCCTGCATGTCGATGAGGGCCGTATTTTGCGTTGCGAGACGTAACCGCGTCTTTAGAAGTGGAATTCAAAGAGTGCGAGGTTGCTCGGACTGGACCATGTGGAGGATCGGGTGGTAGGGTGACGGCGGTCTTCACCTGATCGCCATGTGAGGCAATTCTCACAGCAGACGAGTGGTTTTCGCGGACAGGATGACGCTTTCCCGCGGCGTCTCGGGATATTGCCGGCGCCGAATTACCACTAGACACCTTCGTCTTTGTTGGAGGTTGCTTTGCACGAGCTCTGGCAGTCATCGATCCTTCGGCGCCTCTTTTTGGTTTCCGTGAGGCCTGTGAAGGAGGCATGTCGTCCTCGATATGGTGTTTTGCAGGGGGGTCTGCAGTGCTTTGCTTAGACGTTGGACTCTTCCTGGCGTCGGGTCGGGTCGCGTTAAACGCTTTGGTGACAGATATGGTTTCCGTCCGATCGCTGGCGCTGCGTAGCGTACACGACATGAGAGCAGCCCAGGGCACCTCGACCAGAAAGTGCAGCCCAAAGCGCGCCGTAGCAGTGACTAGAAGTAGCGTCAAGTCAATCTGCTCTTCGTAGCGACTGAGAGTTGGAGAGATGAGTGACTGGAAGATCAATGCAGCCGCCTAGAAGCAAGTTAGAGCGTCGGAACTGTGATGGGTAATCTCACCTCAGACCTCCAATACGTGAACCCAAGGATGATAACCATCTTCAAGGAGGAGTAAAACGGAAACCAGTACAAGACTGCATCAGCCGCAGCGTTGATGGGCTGCGCGAGCACCTTGTGGTTAGCTGAGTTCATTGTAATGATCAAGCCTACATAAACGACCCATCCGGCCAAGCACTGGCGGATGCGTCGTCGACGAGTGAGCATCCCGATCCTGCGGCCGTTGGGATAAGAACACTTGAGAGCTTTAAGGGTGTCTCGAAGTGCGAAGACGAGCCTGGATGAAGATCAGATTAACCATCTGGTAGATGGGGTGCATTGCTATACCCACCAGATGTTTCGCCCAACATGGGTACGACCGCAGTATACCACGAGCGCAATGACAACTAGCGCTAAAGTAGACGACATGGTATCATGGTGGTCGCAACAATGAGGGAAATGGGCGCGTATGAATGGTTGCAGCCGAGTTACGTGACGAACAATGTGTACTGTTCGGATGTGTGGGTTGTTGTTTGCACGTGAAACTTAAGAAGGCAGGCTAACATGGCGACCGAAGGCAGTCGCGACCCGCGACCCAGTAGTTCGCCTTATGAAGGTGGAGCTAAGTGGAGGTCTTGCAATTAGCGGAATTAGAAATTGGCCAATTGGTCGGCCAGATTCAAATGTTGCTTTGGATATTGTAATACCATTACTCTGAGCTTGATATTTGAAGACAGTTTCCCGTAAATACCCATAGTGCCTATGCTATTGCTTTGGTGGTGGGATTAGCCAAAAAGGACAATGGGGGATATGTCGGGCCATCTACCGTGTGCACTTCCTTTGCTCTCTACTGCAACTCGCGTCCACCTTCTTTCCACCTCCCACACGTCGCACGCGACTTGCACATTGGCTTTACCCCCAATTAACCCTTCTCAGTCGTCTCAGTCACACTCAACACCGAGACACCTGCGTTTACAATCATCACACTCTTGATCACCTCGCATCTCTCGTCGCACTGTCGGGCGTCCCCCCACTCCCAGACGCAACGAATCCTATCGTCTCCCCTACCGTCTGACGCGTTTCCTTCTTCCTGCAACCCCAGCTATGGTCGACTACAGCCAGTACAAGGGGTGAGTGTCTGCAGCAACAGACAGTCATACCATGCCCGTACACTTCCTTACAACTTCTTTAGTCAGCCTTTTCAGGTCATCAGCAAGCTTCAGGTGCGATACACGGGCATCTTTCAGGACATCGATCAAGAGACGCAGACGCTGTGTCTGTCCGAAGGTGCGATCGATCTAATCGTCCTTAACCTGAGCTGACTGTTGTAGTCTTCAACCATGGCACAGAGGATCGACCCTCTCAACGTCAGCTTGAAGGGTCCTCCGTATCTCTAGGATGGGTACGCTTTCAGTGAGTTTCCACAACAGCTGCCGCGCTGGACTGTTAGAATTGACACAGCAGTACCAACTCAATCGAGTCCCTCGCACTCATCGAAAACTATGTCCCTCCTTCTCAGCAACCGGTCGATCCTATTCTGGCGTCTGTTGTGAGTGGCAATCCGATTCCAAACCACACAAGACACAGTGTGGATTGCGACTTGTGTCCGCACCCGCAGGATATCGTACTACGTTCATCACCATTCTCCGTCGGTCCAACGGTATCTCTGCTACAGTCCACTGTCACCACTGCGGTTGTTGATTTCCACGCTAACATGTCAGAGCGCTCAACCGCACAACAACACGCACACTACGCCGCAAGGACTCGCCGGCTTGCCCCCGAAGCCCACAGCTTCCGCCTCTTCAGCCAACACTGCGCTTGATAGGGTGCAGAGGTCGCTGACTGCCCTCAACGACGCTGGACGCCCACGCCGCAAAGCTCAGCCTCCCGCTGTACCTGATGCGGAGTTCGACTTTAGCAAAGGGACTGAACGGTTCCAAAAGGAGCGTCTGGCGCACAAGGAACAAAAGCAACCTCATGGCTTCGGAGCCGGCTCCAAGGATGCAGAGCCTACAGACTTGGGCGAGCCCGAGAATCAGCCGCACCCGAGCGCTGTCGTTGATCTGCATTCATCCACTCAAGAGCCTAACCCTACCACCTCTCGCCCAGCAGCTGCCTACAGCAAATCGAGCTTTTTCGACAACATCAGCTCGGACACGTCTCGCGTGAGTCGTGCTGAGGAGCGATACCGCAACCTCGACACATTCGGCGAAGCTGGCGGCACGGATGGCTCGCACAACGCTCGATTCGGACACAGCAGTGCCCAACCGCAGCGCGGTGTGGGGTATGGCCGTGGTCGTGGGCGCGGGCGCCGAGGTGGTTACAACTCGTAGCAGTCTCATGCAACTTATGAGCAGCAGTAGATAGCGTTAGGGATGTAAACACTGTGTAGGCACCGACATGCATTGTATGATATGGTTGCCTCTTTCGACTAAGTTAACCTTGCCGTGATGAGCGCAATGGCATCCTGTAATTGGACGCCAATGATGGGATAAGCTACCCACAACGCCCTCCACAGCGCAGCTCCGACGACCCCGACAGATGCGCCTGCCACAACTTGGGCTTTCGTGTGATACCCCAGCTCGACCCTGCTCCATAGTGTGAGGCCAGTAATCGATGCCACCACAGCACGTTCTGTCCACGCATGGCTGCTGATAAGAGGAAGTAAGGGCCACAGGTATGCGAAGTAGAAGCCTAAAGCCGTGGAATGGGTGCTTGGCATGCCGTATGTTCGCTTTGGGCGCACCGGGGCGGCCTTGGACTCAGCAGGAGGAGGCGGTCGGGGTTGACGTATCATATGCTTGATTGCTCGTGCTACGATCAGCCTTCACGTGCGCTAGTCGGTAGGCGCACCAACAAGGGTTGAACTGAAGGCTCCGGCACCAAACCACACGCATTGCGCTTCTTGTGTCCACAGGATGGCAATGGCAGTGGCTGCTGTCACGGTGACGTGGGTCTACGGCAGTGGTGTGAGCAAAGCAAACAAATAATCGTTCTGAACAGCCCCTCACCTCGTCCAAAAGCCACAGCAGTGTCGAGGGATAATCAGACGGTTTATGAGGCATGTTGCTGAGCGACAGAATGTATGGCCAAACACGAGAATGAAGTTTGAGGCATCATATGGGTTTTGAACTGGGAGACTTCGATTTTGGCCGTGGTTTACCGCACGCACGCACGCACGTCATTCCAAAGCTCTTACGTCACACCTGGTGGGTACTGGCGCAGTATCTTGCTACAGCTGCAATGTGATGGGAGCATGCCACAGGCCTCCTTCGGCCTACAACCAAGCTTCTTGTACAACAATTCATGCAAACGCTACATAGTGAACAGTAGTGGTTTCAGAGCTGATCTAGTCGACGGATTTGGCTGGAATAAAAAACGTGAGCACGCCACCAGCTTCATCTATTTCTCCTGAAATGTAAGCGACCATCACCTCGAAGCCTGTCTTACCAATGTAGACATAGGCAATCACACAATGCCCCTCACAAACGCCTAGAATAAGCCATGATCGGTGCTGCGTTTACCCACACGCAATTGCCACCCCTCCAACATAGTGACTGGTCAGGAACTTTTGGAAACCTCGAATCGAAACAGTAGTCGTGAACATTTGAGTCGGGACTGGGGGTTCCGTCCCTGCTTCGGCTGCAGAGCGAATGAGCAAAGCTAGCCGCGTAATGTAGAGACTCACTCGTAGTTGGAATACGGAGATTATTCCAAGTGGTCGCCATTTGAACATTGTTAGACTTCACGCGCAACTCCATCTTTCCAGTCTATTCGAAATCAGAAGAGGTCCGGGTTTGCTATTCTCACATGGTTTGCCGCGATGGTCACATCCTCAGCAATGTGACCTAAGCGTGAGACAATCATCTTAAGCTCGGCAAGGTTTGGAAGTACGAGGTGAATCTGGACGTCAGTTTCTGCAGGTGAATCGTGACCCACGTCAGGAGGTGGGCAGAGTGGTTCATTCAGTTCTTTCTGACGCCGAGTCGAAATGATGTGGACCGTCACCTCATGGCTAATCGTTACAGGATTGCCCCCAGCGCTCTGCGCCCATATGTCAGCATCCGGACGAGAGAGATGAGCTAAGTCACAACGTACCCGGCCGATAATCTCGAAAGACCATACCGCTCGTCCGTCTCGTTTGTTGAGTTTCACAGTGACGTCGGCGTCAGTCAAAACGGCGTTGTTGAGCCGCGAGCCATCGGAACTGCCACCTGAGTTTAGTGAATAGGACACCCAGAGAAGCAGATAGCGAAACGCACTTGAAGTGTCGGCACTTTTCAAAACCTTCAGCAGGGCGTCCAAGTTGATCTCCAGCCAGATCTCATTACTGGAGTTGGATTCGATGCGAAAGTGGTCAAAAAGGGTGGGCTGGATGGTTAATACGCTTTCAAGGTCGCAGTCAACGCGTTTTGGACTGACAACTTTGACTTGGCTACATCATTGGTGTAAGCGAAGGTCGCGACTCGAGTTCAACGTCACTCACGACCACACTTGAACCCCATCCCGACCTTCATTCCCCGGAATAATAAAGTGAACGGTATCAGGGCTCAGGCGAATGACGCAGACTTTGGCAAGGGCTGCCAGTGACCGTGTGATTTCTGAAGTTGGTGGGTTGTTATGGACTTGGACGTACTGTGTAGAAGGCCGACGTTGGATATCCTTGTGCGAAAACGCATGTTGAGCGGGGCATGGAGCTTGGAACTTGGAGCTTCTCGAGCTTGAAGAGTATCTAGTATGAAACGGTTAAGAGCGCGTTGATCTTGGAGCAATGGGTAAACAAAACGACGTGGATGGAGGGAAGGTTGTTTGTGCTCAATAGCTGATCAGACTTTGGTCCATCTCGGCCAGAACACTTTCACCCGGGGCCCCATGTTCCGACAAGCAACAAATGTTGCTTTGGAATGGCAGAGAGGATATGGATCTCATGCCAACTGTTAAGCGCAGACACGAGCAAAGGTCTCCGTGGGTACTGCGCACCTACTGCCTCTTCCGTGTACATGTGTGGTCGCTCTGCGGTACTGAACAGTAAGTAGTAGGGCCGCAGGTCTCCAGCTTCTAACGCGAGTCGAGTTGCGCTTAAACACAAGACACAGCTATGCAGTATAGTAACGCGAGCGACAATGCCAGTTCGCGCCTTCAGTGGGCATCAAAGCGAGAATGCTGTGATTGTCAAGTGTGACGAGGGCGGGCTGCGTTCATGTCACGATCGCATATCGCATGTATTGCCCCACAGCAGATGCAGCAGATGGGCATGCGCGTCGAACAGGCAAATGGCGTGCCGAACGGGCACTACTACGATGGCGCGGCACTACTACGATGGCGCTGTTGCGTATGCAAGTAAGATTGGCCCCGGTCTTCCTAGGTGTTGGCATGTTCTGTACCGTACAATATGGGTACAATATGTGCTGGCTGTGCTGGTTGTCGTTCGGTCAAGCGGAACGGGATCCATGCCTCCACTCCCACCGTAGTTTGGCCACGCCCACACCCACACACCAGGGGCCAGGGGGCCAGGGGCCCACAGGACACAGGGCACCGGTGCGCCCGGGCGCTGCCACCCCCACAATGCACAGCTTCATTCAGCACGCCGGCACCACCACCACGTCGTCTCATTTCTCACATCTATAACCTTCATCCACACACCTTGCCACTCGTCAACCCTCCTCCAAAGACAAGCCGTTATTGCTTGTCTGCCACCTGTATTCGCTGGTGCATCCTAACGTCGTCCTCCGGCCCGCAGACGTAGTCTCTCCGCCGCCAGTTGAACAAGAGCCCCGAGAGTACGACGTCGACAGAGCCCTCAACCTCGAGTATTCCACCTGCCCCAAAGCTCCCCTCCATCCACTACAATGTAAAGCAACGACCTTGGACAAAGCGCAGGACACTAACACCACAGGTCGTCGGAGCCGTATGACCCGTACATCCCTGCGGGTTCGTCCCGTGGCGACGCTGGCCCGTCGTCGGGCTCCAGCCCGCAAAACCAGAAGGTGAGAGCGTGTCCGAAATGGAGCAATCAGTCGCGAAGCGTGTCTAACGTAGCCAGATTGCCAACATCCAAGCCCAGATCGACTCGACCGTCGACATTATGCACCAGAATATCACGAGGGTGGCTGAACGCGGCGAGCGCTTGAATGCGCTTCAGGACAAGACAGGTGCGTTCAAGTTGGAGTCGGAGGCCAGCGCAGATAGTGTGTTTAACTCACTTCTAGACAACCTTGCCGTTTCAGCTCAAG
This sequence comes from Cutaneotrichosporon arboriforme, assembly GCA_002335565.1. Classification (NCBI taxonomy): domain Eukaryota; kingdom Fungi; phylum Basidiomycota; class Tremellomycetes; order Trichosporonales; family Trichosporonaceae; genus Cutaneotrichosporon; species Cutaneotrichosporon arboriforme. Next base: position 116,751 of record BEDW01000014.1, on the reverse strand, counting down.
GATTTCGGCGCGGAGCCAACCGTGTGAGGAACCGGATGTGGTGAGTGGTCTGCCTTAGCCGTTGACAGAGTGAAGAAGGACGGGCCAGCGCTGTTTGAATGCTGCAATCGTTTGCTGATCGTCCAGGTGGAAGGACAAGAAGTGGCTCATGTTGATCATTCTCCTGTGTGTCCTAATTGCAATTGGTATCATTGTGGGCATTGTCAAGGGGTGAGTTGAGCGTAGAGTTTGGCGGATGCTAACGATTCTCACAGTCTCAAGCACTGAGCACGGAGAGGTGCCCTCGTTGTCGCGAAATTATGAAGAGGGCGGCGATGACGACGAGTTGCTGCCGCGACCCTCTGTAAGCTTTTAACCACGCCATGCTACACCGATTGTTCGTTTACTGGGGAAGGATCGCACATTTACGTACATACATACATCCGCTTTAGAGCCTGCCAATGCGTTACCCCTTATCTTACACTGGTTTAGCGCACATATACTCTACCGAGCTAGTGTCTGCCCCGGGGTCTAAGGTCATTTCGCCCAGTTCCAGACGATGTGCTTGATCCGGACGCGGGGCTAGCGGTTGCGGGCATTTCTTGCCATGAGGCTTCTCCAGTGGCAGGGTGAAGACGTTCATTCCTGGTGGTCAATGAAGTGTCCATGAAGTTGCGGGCGAGATGGCCCATGTCGGAGTCGTTGACAGCAGCAATGTGACCTTGAGATATGGAAGTCTGCGGCGCTGACGCAAGTTGAATCGCAGGATGGCGGCGACGTCCCTGTACACCAATCCAGGAGGGCGCAGTGGAAGACACTGGAGGGCCAGGCGAGACGAAGGAAGAGGACGAGGATCCCGAGCCGCGACGGGGTGGGGACGAATCATCTGACCCATCACTCGCCATGACTTGAGAATTCAAGTAATTGCGCAAGGCTACCACGCCGTCACCCGAATACACACAGAACGAAGCTCTTTGGTGAGCAGTAAAGGTCTGCCATAAGCTCCTCGCAGAATCAATTGACAACAAACCTCAGGTGGTGGACGGCAAAACTGCTGCAGTTCGGGGGTCCTGAAGCAGTTGATGCCCGTCAGACTCAAATGAGTCAACAGAGGCAGACGATTGAGGAGGACTGCAATGGCCTTTACTGTGATCTTGTCACAGTACGAGAGATGTATCCTCTCGAGTGTAGCGTATCGCTCAGTCAACGGCAGGATGCCAGCATCGGTGACATTCGTGACCTGCTCGAGTCAACTTGCGGTCCTTGTCGACTCATTTACCTTGACCAGTCCAATGCGCCGCAGTTTCGGTAGACTCGTCGCAAGCGCCACAACGCTCGCATCGGTCAATTGCGAGCAGTCTAGTATGATCAGCCCTTCCCCGGGTCAAATTACCCACTGGCAACATCAACATATCGCAGCCTCGTACATGATCGCGCCAATCGAATCACTGCGTCATCCGTAATACAGTTCATTAGTATGTATCACATACTGCGACTCACTTGTTGACATGCCCCAAATGGAGATAGTGAAGAAATTTGCCGAGTTGCGTAATCGACTCGATGGCAAAGTCTGTCAAGTTCACGCATTTAGTCAGGGTGAGCGTCCGCAGTTGTGGTGCGTTGCGGACCAAATGGTCCAGATCTTCGTCTGTGAGACCATTGCAGCTCGTGAAATCAACAACTCGTAGTTGATCAAATGTTGTTGAGACCGGCCGAAGACGACCTGGATCAATACTCGGTGGACGAGTAGACAGACGCCACATTGCCTTTGGTGCGTCGACGTCCGCAAGATACCATGCGTAAGGACCAACATAATCAAATAGTTGCTGGTCCTCAGTGCGGGCCAACAAGTCCAAATCAGGTATAGCGCCAGCTGCAAGCACTCGGTTGTCGTTCATTTTAAGCTCCCGCAGGTTGCTCGAGTTGAGAAAGACACCGACGGTGGTGTCATTAGTCAGCTGAGGTATTCCTGCAAGGTCCAGCTCAAGAAGAAGGGAACAATGACGAGATAACGCAATGATCGCTCGGTCGGTAAGACGGTGGCAACCGTTGAGCTTGATCTGTATGATCAGGCTTGGCCAGAGCGAAAACCTACACGACGGAGCATTTTCAAACGAAGGGCGATCGCTAAAACACCATCATCTCCTACGTTTTTGCACCTGGACAAGTTGAGACCTTGAAGCTGCAAGCAAGAGGAAGCGATCTGCTTCACAACCGCATCTGTGACGGATGACATGCCGCTTAGATCGATGGAAATGAGATCGGGCAGTTGTCCAAACACTTCCAGCAAGGTTTCAGTGGATAGACGATCGGCGCCTGGCAGTGTGAGCCGCTCGAGATGCCGGCAGGCCGTGATGCCAAGAAACAAATCGTCCGTCAAACTGCGCGCAAAGCCGTTGAAGACAAGACGTCGCACAGATGTGGCGTACGGTAGAAGTGGGCTCGGCCTGCAAAGCGCTCGAACGAAAGCGGCAAATTGAGTGATAGACTGGATCGAAGGGCGCTGCCAGACCAGGTGAAAGGCTGCCATGCACCAAGACTTTGAAACAAGCATGGCCGACAGCATGTCACGCGACGTGGGGAGTTGCTGGAGAATCTGTGGTTTGAGACGCATCCCTCAGATATGACCTACATATATCAGCAACTCTGTGGGCAGAGTCTCCACGTGGTCAACATGTCGAGGGAGATCAGGAGCGGTTACTCGTGCGTTGCCACGAGCGGGCCAGCTTTGTGGTTTGTTGAAGCAATCTTCGTACGCCAGCTCGGCGTCGCTGAGGCTCAGCGATGAGGCCGTCGGGGAGGGGCTCCCCTCTCGGCTTCCATGGCGCAGCAACGTCCGACTTGACCGCAGTGGCGTCGACACTTGCGAGCTGTCCCATATCGCGCGGTATGCATCTTCGCCGAGGCTCCGAGACGAGGCCCTGGTGCTCGAGAGGCGGGGCACAGAGGGGGAGTCCGTAGAGTCGCCACGCTCCATGGTATTGGGAACCTTTGATAGCTTCAACCTCAGTTAACAACGAAGAACGTTTTACGGCCTTGTTTGTGTTTAGCAATGGCAACTAGACTATCGTCGTCATGGAATGCGTGGTGATCGACCGACCGCCCAAGAGGAGGAAGAGGGTGGCAGGCCCCCTGGGCCCTTGATGACCAGGCTATTGACGCTGTTACGCGGTGCACTTGGCGTTTCACAGAAGAACTGGATGCTCTCGTGAACGTCAAGATTCGGCAGGGCCGGCGGACGGAAAATCAAACTGTGCCAGACGATGGTGATAAGTAATGGCAAAGTGTAAAGCGGAACACGGTTAAGTGGGGAGAGGAGGAGCTATGAGCTGCTGAGCAACAGGGACGGAAGCGGCCAGGCAGTGATCGACGCAACGCGCGACGTTGGTGTTACATCACGTGACAGCGAACCTCGCCACCCATTCCACCCAATACGCAACATCGCAACCAACGCGCTGACGTCGAGTCGTCCTTGACATCGCTGGTTCCCTCCGAGGTTCTGGCATATCTTCTCATCAGCGCGACACGTCGCGGTCCCAGCAGCTGCGACTCTGTCTCCAAGTCTACTCTTCAGTTCCAACCGTCTGCGTTGCTCGGATTTCGGTTCGCACCAGAGTCCTCTGCCGCTCAGGGCGGTGACCTTAGACGTGGTCAAACGCCTCCATGCCACGACAACAAGAAACTGAGAATACCTTTCCTCTCACCACCTTTGCGGCACCCAGCCACAGCCACTCTTCAGCGCTTGGTAACGACATGCCGGACGACGACGAGGGAGGTGCTCATAGTTGGGACTGGGGTCGAGACTCCAACTCGCTGTCTCGGACCGCAGACCAGCTCACCTCTGCAGAGCGACGGACTGCTGGAGAGGAAGGTGAATCCCTTTTGGGCGATTACGATTCAAACGGGGAGAGACGTTTTGATACCTCTCATGTGAGGCGCTGTTATAAGAGGAGTCACTTATGTACAGAACGATCCAAGCGTTCGTCGCGATGGTCACAAGACAACGTCCCGACGCAGACCGAGGACTATCCCCCTTCCTGCCAGGGGTGCGCAGAAGAGTTGCTTGTCAGTGCTGACATGGTTAGGCGCCCGATCAACATATCCGCCCAACGTGGTACGCAATCAAAAGTACTCCATCGTTTCGTTTCTACCCATGGTCTTTTACGAGCAGTTCAAGTTCTTCTTCAACTTCTACTTCCTTGTCGTGGCCCTGAGCCAGTTTATTCCGGCGCTCAAGATTGGTGCGGACCACCTAACTATGGAAGCTGATGGATAGGTTATATCGTCACATACGTAGCACCGCTGGCCTTTGTTCTGGCCGTCACGATGGGCAAGGAAGCCTACGACGACTATTGTCGTTATCAGCGCGATCGTGAAGACAACTCCACTCGATACCTCGTTTTACTACCCGATGATGCCATTTCCGTGCCCTCCAACAACGGATACGAACTGCCACGACCCCAAACCAGATCGACTCCGTCATCCGCCATTAAAGTAGGAGACATGGTCCTTTTGGAGAAGAACCAACGTGTTCCAGCGGACATGGTTCTTCTCAACACCAGCGAAGAGGAGGGAACATGCTTCATACGCACCGACCAGCTTGATGGTGAGACCGATTGGAAGCTCAAAGTCGCTGTTGGTGAGACACAACGCCTTGGAGAAGAAGGGGTCGGTGCAATCGAGGGGAGCCTTTCCGGTGAGCTTTGCACTCGCTCGCGCTAATCGCAGCCGATGCACCCATTAAAGACATCCATACGTTTCACGGCGTTTTGAACCTGCATTCAACAGAACCAGGACTGCAAGTTGAAGTCTCAACTCCTTTGTCTGTTGAGAATGTGATGTGGGCGAACACCGTTCTTGCAGCTGGCTCCGCGGTGGGCCTCGTAGTGTATACTGGCAAGGATACCCGAGCCGTACTAAACACCAGCGAGCCGCAAACTAAGATTGGTACCCTCGAGTTGGAGGTCAACAAAATGGCGAAGGTAGCTCACGAAGTTCGCATTGAAATTGACACGTCAGATACTTTGCGTGGTGACATTTGCTCTATCGTTCTGTCTCGTGGCTCTGAATGGGTTTAGGGGCCAGTGGTACATCTACGTGTTCCGCTTCTTGATTCTTTTCTCCTCCATCATCCCCATCAGGTGAGCCGTAACTTGGAGGACGTCTAACGCCAGTCTTCGTGTCAATCTCGATATGGCGAAAACGGTCTATGCTCATAACATCCAGCACGATGCGGAAATTCCGGATACAATCGTCCGCACTAGCACACTTCCCGAGGAGCTGGGGCGAATCGAGTACCTCCTCACTGACAAGACTGGGACGCTGACGCGCAACGGAAAGTCGTGAAAGTACAAGTTTATTGGTCTAACGGGCGCAGAGATGGAACTAAAGAAGTTCCACATGGGCACAGTGGTTTTCACTTGGGAGTCAATGGATGAGGTATCCCACCTCTTGTCACAAGGCTTTGGCGAAGAACCCCGTGCGTCAGACGTCCTCGACCTTTGTGGTGTCTAATTTCAGATCGCCGCCAGGGGTCGGTTGGTGCGGGTGTTGTTCCGCGCAGCCGCCGCGACATTTCCACAAGGGTAAAGGATGCCGTCGTTGCCTTGGCAACCTGCCACAATGTCCGTTCTAGATGGTTGCGGTATTGCTGAGCTCCAGGTTACACCTGTCACAAACGATGATGGAACCGTCACGTACCAGGCGTCATCCCCGGATGAAGTTGCTATCGTGAAGTGGACAGAAACAGTCGGCCTGACGTTGGTGTCACGTGATCGCAACAACATGGTTCTCCGCACGAAGGCAGGCCAGTCTCTGATGTTCGACATTTTGGCGCTATTCCCCTTCACCTCAGAATCAAAACGGATGGGAATCATTGTGCGAGAACGTGAAACCGGTTCCACCATGTTTGTTCAAAAGGGTGCGGATGTGGTCATGTCTCAGGTGGTCCAAAAGAACGACTGGCTGGACGAGGAGTGCGGCAACATGGCTCGCGAGGGATTGCGTACCCTCGTCGTCGGAAGGAAGCGACTCTCTGACGATGCGTTTAGCGCCTTTGACGACGCATACAAGGCCGCCCAGCTCCTGACGGGTGACGAACGCGGCGACGCAACACAGGCTGTAGTGCGACAATATCTGGAATCTGACCTGGAGCTCCTTGCCCTTACTGGTGTCGAAGACAAGCTTCAGGATGATGTGAAGTCCACACTCGAACTCATGCGCAATGCTGGGCTGAAGATTTGGATGCTCACTGGTGATAAAATTGAGACAGCCACCAACATCGCCGTCTCCAGCAAGCTAGTAGCACGCAACCAGTACATACACCAGGTCTCGAAGCGTGAGTTGTCACTTAGGTAGCGTGCTTATATGTTGTTACTTCGGCGCAGCAAGTGCGCGACATGTTGGATTTCCTTCAAGCCAAAATGGACTGCTGCCTCGTCATAGACGGTCAATCATTGCAGTATTGCCTGGACCTCTTCAGGGCGGAGTTTGTCTCGTTGGCAACCCAACTCCCCGCAGTTGTCGCCTGCCGTTGTTCCCCAACGCAAAAAGCAGACGTGGCGCGACTTATTCGAGAGTACAGCAAGAGGATTGTATGCTGTATTGGTGACGGTGGCAACGACGTCAGCATGATTCAAGCTGCGGATGTTGGTGAGTAGTCTTGGAAAAGCGTTTGTGACTCACTCGACAGGTATTGGCATTGTTGGGAAGGAGGGGAAGCAAGCGTCGCTTGCCGCAGACTTCTCTATAACCCAATTCTCGTATCTTACAAAACTGCTGTTGTGGCACGGTCGCAACTCCTACAAAAGGTCGGCAAAACTGTCACAATTTGTCATTCACAGGGGCCTGATCATCGCCATTATTCAAGCTGTATTCAGCGCCATCTTTTTCTTTGCCCCTATCGCGCTCTACCAGGGCTGGTTGCAAGTGGGTTACGCGACTGTGTATACGATGGCGCCCGTGTTTTCCCTCGTACTGGACCAGGACGTCAGTGAAGAACTCGCTTTGCTTTACCCGGAACTCTACAAAGAGCTTACCAAAGTGAGAGATGCGCGGCACTTTTCCTTTTGCATCGCTGACCTTCCCAGGGAAGGGCGCTGAGCTACAAAACGTTCTTCATGTGGCTCACAATCAGTGTGTATCAAGGCGGTTCGATCATGCTGCTCTCTTTGCTGCTATTCGAAACGGAATTCCTACACATTGTGGCCATCTCCTTCACAGCTTTGGTCATCAACGAGCTGATCATGGTTGCGCTTGAGATCACAACCTGGCATCCGTACATGATCATGAGCGAGTTCGCCACGGCAGTCATCTACTTTGGCTCTATGTGGGTTCTCCCTGAGTATTTCGGTAAGAGCCGATGATGGTTCATACACGCTGAGCAGCTCCAGACATGCAGTTTGTCCTCACGAAGACGTTCCTTATCAAGGTGGCAATAATTGTCGCAGTATCAAGTCTGCCTCTCTACGTTATTAAGGCTTTACACCACCGCCTCAACCCAGCATCATATGCGAAGGTTTCAGGGTTGTAGGTTGTGCGACGTTGAGGCAGTCGACCATCCAACCATACTGTCGGGTGCCATGTAACAACATGCTGTGCATAAGAAAGGAGCAGGTTCTTAGCGCGGTCAGGAACCAAGTTATATAGGCACACGGACTGTGTAGACGTGCTGCAAGGTGTATGCAAGCATCGTGCTACTAGCTCAGCCTGCATGACGTTTACACAGGCTGACGAGAGCAAACTATGCACCAGGAGTGACGGGAGTCGAGTTGACGGTGAAGCGTCGCTTAATGCTCGCCCTCGAGCTCGCCCTGCTCAAGTTGCTGCTGGACTTGCGCCGACCTCCGAGTAAAGGGCCTGAAGGAGGACGACCAGTGGACCGGTTGAGCTCGTTCAAGAACGACAGACCCCATGATTGGGAGGTGAAGCTGGTGTAAGCACAACACTATGCCTAAGCCCGGCTGGCCAGATGATCATACTTCGAGACATACTGCGTACGGTTAGCAACATGCTTAAAGCCAAACAACGTACAGCAAACAACTTCGTCCAGTTCTGCGCCCTTACTTCTGGGCTCAGCGTGAGCGCCGTGTGGATGGCGTCCGCCGTCGAGTCCACATCCCCTATGGTGTCAGCTGCCATCAGTGCAATTACGTACAGGGGTTAACAATCAATGAACCTGCCAAGCTCTGAGACGCTCTTCAAAAGTCAGCGAACTGCTTAAACGGTTTTCTCGGTGAGCCCTTACCCGGCAAACTCGGACAAAACCATCGAGCCGTGTCTCTCCGACTGCGTTGAGATGTATTCGTACGCAACACTGAAGACGTTAAGTAGGACAGTTGTCGTCATCGTGCTTACAGGTTCATGCCGTCCCGGGTCGACGTGACAAGACAGACGTCAGCCACAGCGTAGAGAGCCGTCAATTCCTCAAAAGGAACGGAACGGTGCATGTAAACGATGGGGCTCCATGTTGGTGTGCTGAATTGGCCATTGATGCGGCCGACAAGTTCGTTCACACACGACCGCAGGTTCATATATTCTTCGACGTCTTCTCGTGATGGAATGGCCAGCTGGATCAAGATGACCTAACGTCAGAGACGCCCGAATCACACAGGGGCATACTTTTCCTATCCATTCAGGATGTTGAGAAAGGAAGACTTCAAGGGCGTGAAGTTTCTGGGGTATGCCCTTGATGTAGTCGAGCCGATCCACGCCGACAATGACTCTGCACTCGTCGAATGTTTTCTCCAGCTTTTCAAGACGTCGTTGAACGGCGGGAAGCTTGACGCCCTCCACAAACTGCCACGGATCAATGCCGATGGGAAACGTCCCTACCTGGACCCAGCGTCCTTCAAACTCGATACCGTTGGGCTGTGTCTCAACACCAAGAATGCGGGTGCAGGAAGACAAAAAGTGGCGGGCATAGTCATACGTATGGAATCTGATGTTAACGGGCAGCAGTAGCAGCAAACTCTGTAATTACGTACCCAATAAGGTCACATTGAATGACTCCCAACAGGATCTCCCGTCTTACGGGAAGAATGCTGCTGTCAGACGTTTCTGTAGCGCGATGCGAAAAGCACACAACTTACCGGTAGATCTCGCTCGATGGGAATGGAGTGTGGAGAAAGAAGCCGATGCGAATTCCGCCTTTGCCCCTTCGCCTCGCTTGAATTTCTTGCTTCTGGAACGCACTCATTCCAGGCAAAACGCCAGGATGGCTGGTTACAGTGGACGTGACTTCTCCACCCTCCTCCTCAACATCCTCAAGCATTTCTACCCCTTCGTCCAGGCCACGGGCTACGCCTGTCTGCATTCCAGCGGCTTTGACAACCGTGTCATCGACGCCTTCTTTCACACGGCCCATCTCGAGTCGGGTCATTTCTCCTTGAGCCGACTCGCCCGAGATCATTGTGCGTAGAAGCATCGGCAAAAGCATCAAGTGATAGTCCTGTACCCATACGACATCTCCGGCGCGAACAAAGCTGGACACCACATCAGCAAAACGAATGTTGGCCTCTCGATATGCTAGCCAATACGACGCGTCGTAGTTCATTTCCCCAGGGTGGTAGTGGAACAGTGGCCAAAGGATAGAGTTGGAGAAACCTTTTTCGTCAGAAGCGCACATCAAAAGCACCAACCGTTGTAATGGCGATCCGCAACTTCATCGCTCAAGTACACCGGATAGCACTGGTACTCTTCCAAAAGACGTCTGTTGACGTATTCGCGGTCTTGGACAGGAATCAAAACGCGTGAGCTCGGATAGAGTCCCGTTGGCAACTTACATCTTTGCCCGGCCATCCAATCCACGTAAACGACATAGTCTTTTTGCAACCCGACAGGGCCGACACGAGTCCACCTGAAGACATCTGCAGGAGTCGCATCAGAATCATTTTCAACCACGCCGTACCCCTCCACCCGTCAGCCAATGCCCTCACCTTGAATGTGTACTGGCCATCCGCATCTTTGGTGATTGTGACAGGCAAACGATTTGACACCACGATGAGACGCGGTTCACGGTCTGAACTTTCGGCCTTAGGTAGTGACTCTGAGGCTATTTGCGGCGAAGTAGTGGCCTTAGGAGATGAGTGGTGGTTGGCTGGGTAGCATGCTGGGTCCGATGCTGCTGTAGTCATTCTCGCTAGTGCCTCACGGCGGGGCCAACGCGACGGTTAAACTGGGTTGCTCGAGTCCGCCAGACGAAACTTGTAGGCAATTGTAGATACCAATGGGAAGGTTCTTGCAGTTGCAGTACAGGCTCTGGAAAGCGAATGGCCGGTGGGAGGGAGAGTGTGAGAATGTAAAGCGTTGATGACGATGACAGAGTAGTTGTCTGCTTTAAGTGATATGGGCGGACGTGTGACGTTGGTGGAGGGGTGTACCAGTGGGGAGGGGCGTGAACCCTGTGGCGGCCCAGGCCCATTTCGCATGGGCCCATCGATGCCCATGCCCATATACCCATCCGAAAGGTACAGAATGTGCCGGCGGTTCGGCCCGTCAAAGTGACGACACAGTGACGACATACACAACAGGCAACAAACACATCCGGCACAAACCCAAGCAGGCCGGATCCAACAGGCTTTTTGGCAAGATATGCATGCGTCTCAAACATAGCGAGCGGACGATGGGGAACACTCATCGAGACGTGCTATCGAGCATTGTACCGCACGGCAACCAAGCGGTCTTCCTCCTTCTGCCCGAATCTTGGTCACGCAGCAACTAACACGTCCCACTGCTACCCATACCTGGTAACATCACTTCTTCGTATGTTCCTGTATCCATACGTAACGAATTACCCGGATGTGCCAGTCCTTGGGTTGATGAACTGGGTTACAATGCCTTGAGCATCTCGCTTCATGACATCAACATCCCTCCTGGGATCCCATACCCTTGCTTTGGCCGTCCGTTGCTGCTTAGAGACATTGGCGGCAGGGAGATTTGACGATGGGCGTCTTTCAACCGCACCTGGCATTCTGTCGGTCGTGCGCGCCTCCTTCGACTTGGGACTCGACTCAGGTGACACTTGCACTCTTGCGTCGTGATGCGTTGGACGATCGGTCTGCACACGTTTGTCGACATAGTCAAGCTGCCCGTAATTTGAACTATGGCCTTCCCAAGTGGCCGTGGTGTTATTGTCCTTTGTGGCATCATTTTGGCGCTGATAGCGTGGGCGACCTCCAGGCCTAGGGCTTGAAGGGGCTGTCTGCTCACCAGCAGACTTGGGCCGCTCTGATGCAATTCCCAGGCTGGTCAGTCGTTTGGCGTACCTTGCAATCGACGGAGAGGTATCCCAAGCATTTTGGTATGTGGCCATGGCTTCCGAGAGACTGACGGGTTGGGGTCGACAATTGGAATGTTGCGCCAGCCCTTGAGCTGGAGGCGACTCGGTTCCGCCCTGGGAAGGCTCAAGAGACACGCCGGGAAGCGTCAACTCCGTCGGTTCAGCCGCATCATATGCCTCTGTTGAAGCCTCGCGTCGCTGAGGAAACACACGTGTAGGTGCGGATTGGGATTGGGTCTGCTTCTCCCACGGGAACACGGCCTTGACGCCATCTGGGTTTGGCGAAGTGGCTGTGAATGGCTTGTACCAATCGTTGGCTTTGACATTGGTAGGAAGAGTTGGAAGCTCAAAGGTATCGTCCCGGTGCTCTCGAAAGTATTCGCTTTGGGCATGGGCTGGCTCGTCCCATGCAGAGGCATACACGGTCGTTAAGGGGATCACCATCTCCGGCCTGCTGTCCTTTGGCGGGGGTCGACGTGATGCGTCCCAGACACCACGACTTTCATTCAGACCCTCGGAGTGAGACGCGATTTCTGCCGGGTTAGATACTGTCTTGCGCATGTCATCGGAGTGAGAAGTCGCTGAGCAAACTGAACTACTCTCGTCACGTGTGCCGGGTAGACGTTTTGCTGACCACTCAACAGCTTGGGGACGGGGCATCATCAAGTCGACACGGCCATCCAAAGGCATTGAGGTGTAGGCGCCTGGGCGACAAAACTCTCCATCCGCCGCATCAGCCGTTCGACTGTATGCGTTCCAAACCGCAACGGTTTCGGGGACGGCAAACTTTTTCGCCAGATCCGGGTCATGGGCAGCAGTCGGTCGGATATGTCTGTCGTATACATTGTACCAACGGTCGAGGAAGTAATCGTCTTGGCAATTAGTATTGCCCCGCCCAAGCACCGACTCACAGCTTAGGGCTGTTGTATCTGGTGACGCGGCCAGGGAATGAGAGGGACGGTAAGCAAGTCTGCTCCAAGGTTTGCGCGGCCCAATAAAGTGAACAACGTTGATTGTGTTGGCAAAGCGCTTGTATGCAGGGGCATATTGATAGGCAGCACTAGGCGTGACGTTATAGCTGTGGTGGTAAGCATGTGTCACACTGATACACCTACGTGAAAGACAGCCTGTTCCAACCCCCGCCTTGTCCGTCAACACTGAAATACTCGTTCAGCAACCCCTGGTCCGCCCCGTCAAAACTGCCATTGCCGGTGTCCCCGGTAGTCGCCATGAGTGCACGAAGGCCATCGAAGTCAATTAAGCGAGGCCGAATGACCATTACACCAGAGTTAAAGCAGTCGGGCCACCCAGTGTCTGGACAAGCGGACAGGATATGCGGAGCGGTGATTTCGAAGAGTTGCGACACGGGACGGAGAGGTAGGGTGTCCGCGTCCATGTAAAGAATGGTGGAAAACAGGTTGCCAAGGCGAAAGACGTGAAGCTTAGTCAAAGCGAGCCCAAGATCCGGTCGGCCTGACGAGGATGCGTGAGCACAGTACGTGTACAACACTCACCCATGAGTCGGAGTCCCGACTCGCCTTTCGGTCCAGATGCAATAGGTTCTACCCCAATGACGAGATCGTAACCTGCGTTTCGAAGCACACCCATGGCGGCCGCGTCGACTGTCTCTGGCGTGACCAGACACACGATCTGAAAGTTACGAGGTTCTGGATGAAGCTCTCGCAACGAATGTAGCAAGACCAGTGCTCCCGGCAAATACGTGGAATCGGTAAGCAAGGTCACGACCGCGTTTGGAAGAGGCGCAGGACTTGTTTCAACTGATCGCTCCGGAATACTCTCCATGGTGTGGAGATCAGGCATCGAATCCATGGCGTACAGTTGGGACATTGTCTCCCCGTCCTGCAACGTTCTCTGGTAATGGAAATCGGGGACGTCCGGGCCAAATGGGACACTGGTTCGGCAGCCTTGGCTAGAATCGAACCCAGATGGCCGCGGGTTTGCAACTGATGCGCGTTGTGGAGTGGATGATCGAGAGAATGGGTTGCCGGGCAACAAAATGGATGAAAGAGCGAGTGGGCGCACACCACGCTAAAGAATGGCGAAGCGGGAACGTTCACGACGGACGCGGTTGATAGGGCGTGTCGCACAGCTCACAAGATCACAGACGGGTTCAATCTAAGCCCGAGGGAGGCGAAGCAATGTATAGGTCGAACACCAGGAGAGTTGCAAGGTCCAGATGGAAGTTGTATGTATGCCTTCAAGTTTACATTTGGAACGAGGCGAGGCGGACCAAGCCGCCGGTAGCCCCAGCATATGTGGACATGCTCCACTCTGTTGCAAGTGCTGCAGATTGCAAGCGACCAGCGCGGTTCAGCGGCAGTGGGGTATTGGCTATTGGCTGTTCCTGAGCGGCATGGGGCGGACGTGAGCGGGTCACCTCGACCGCCGATCCCCGAAAACCAAAACCTGTCAAAACAACACAAAACACACAAACAACCTCCTTGCATCCTTGACCACGGAACGTTATCACGTGACAATTACCCTGTTGCCGTGCTTGCTGTGTTTGCTGGTGGAGTGGGATTCGCGGAGTCCCTCAGAGCTTAAATACGTGTCTCCTCTCAGAAGATTGTAAGATTGTGATGACGAACGCGCATGCAGGCAGCGGGCAGCTTCGCCAGGCCTGTAGAGACATCACGTACATCACAACTGTCACAACCGCATGGCTCTTTCATCGTCACAACTTGAACCTGCTGTTGCTGTCCTATCTGCTAATGAGCGATCTAAACATACATCCAACATCCAGCTCCGACGATGTGCAGCCAGACGACATGCCGGGTGTGCCAGCGTGGAGCATGTCAAACTCACGAACGGCATATCGTCTGCCAGCCAGCGAGCAACTTCGAGGCATTGCGAATCGCATAATCTTCAGCCGCTACTACATTCTCTTTTATTTCATTATGATGGCCCTTAGTCTAACAACTGTGGTTATGAGTTTAATAGCAACCAGTGAGTTTCTTGTCACAATTGCAAGCTCATCCACGAGGCCGCCATGACTGTCCACCACTCTCTTGGCATATTCTGGAGGTGATTGTCAACATCCTCATGGTCCTAGAGGTCTCAACTCGATGGGTAGCTTATGGCAAAGTAAGCGGACTAGCGATTGGTGCGCTGACCTAAGAAATACCCCATGACCTTGCTGAATGTCATCGATCTCGTGCTGGTCGCCTTTTGTGTCGTAACACTACTTCTGGTATTTATCAGTCCGTGTGGTGAAGGCACAAGGAGTGAGCTCGAGTAGTGGCTCCCGATGCTAACCTTGCGAAGGAGAGGAAATGCTGGACACCATCCTTCTAGTCATCCGAAACGGAGTGCAGTTTCTTCGTCTAGGCAATATTCTTCGCCGGTAGGATATCATTTGCCCTTGATTGGAAGCTCATTGCAGTTCGGGTCATTCACTGCTGAATCCCCCAAAGCCGATGGACCTGTCACAAGCACGGTCTGCCTCCTTGGCACTAGACATGGAAATTGAGGACGAGGAGCTTGCAGCCGAGAGAGCACTGAGAGCGGGCCCTTCAAACTCTGGGTACCAGGCAATTTATGCCGACGACCCAGTCGCCGAACGTTAGTTTGGCGCAGGAAGCTGGCACGGGAGGGGCATTGCAGGCCAGTCCAGTTTGATGATATATTGTATAGTAGTAAATGCATGAGCATCCAGTGATACGGACTGTGTGAGAGAACTTTGACCTTTGCCCAGGTTTCCTGGCCTGGGTGGCAAAGTTGGCCAGAGGTGGAGGTCCAAGATATTCTGTGTATAAGGACGATTTTATCATACTCACATAGCCCTCACGGGCACAAGTCACTAAGGCCACAATCTAGAGTTGCGGTCATACCATCTATCGTTTTGACTATACCTGCCGCGCCATCCAGCGACCATGAGAACATTGCGGATTCCTGGTGAAGAACCATGCTAGACCTCGTTCCGTCTGTTGAGCAGGGCCCGCTAGCCAAGAGCCGGCTCAAGAGCGGCAACGCCGATGATCGTGCGCGACGCGACATTACCTCAAAGCACCGACGGCGGAGCCTGCTGTACATCTTCGGCAGCAGCGGGTCAGCTCGCCTTACGTTGGCCGAGAAGCAATGGCTGTGGACATGGCTCGTTAAGTCCTCCAAGGGTGCGTCGTAGACGTGCCATGATGAGCCTACTGGTACTGTACTGACGCCTTTGTAGCACGCCTGATTCAACACAGCAGTCCCGCCAGGTTGTGCGCGAGCGCCCCGCATAGTGCCTTTGCCGCAGTACGTCTGATCACTCAGAAGTATATCTGTAACTGGCAGGACAATGATCTTGGTGTTTCGTCGAAACCTCAAACGCAGGCAAAACATTCAAACGCCAACCGTGGGTCAGACAAACTCGTTGTCGTTCGACACCCCCACGCGCGGTACGCTCAATATCTCTTGTGCTTCCCCACAGGACACGACGGAGAGGAACTTAGTCAGTATTTGCCACAGTGATATACTCTGACAACAGACTTGTCTCCGTTCTTGCCCAAGACATTAGCGCCCTCGCATGGCGGTGTGCCATTCAAGTTTGCCCCCTGTGATGAACCTGTGCTCCGCTTCCCATCTCCCATTCTTCAAATTGCAGCCTCGCCCGTTATCTCGACGAACCGGTTGGACCGTATGCAATGGATCATTCAAGATGCTAATTGTCTCCAGGTGCTTCCACATGTCTTCTTGTTCGCCTCGAATCAACGACTTACCTTCTCAACATCTCCCCAAACCCCTTCTTTCAACCGTTCTCATCAGCCTCCCCAGTGCGCGCAACCATCGTTGCTGAGATGAGCTCCACGCAAACAGAAGGGCGGCGTCACGTTGATGTTGCACTCGATCCCAAAATCTGGGGGAGGGCCATAGTTGTCGATGAGGGAGGCACGGTATGGCTATGGTACGAGGAAAAGAGACAGGTGGATGACCGGATGACAAAGGCTGTGAAGCTGTGAGAACCTTGCTTTTTCGTGGCTTATCAAAGAAAGAAACTGCGGAACATGGGTCAAACTTCAACAACCTCGGGCTTTTACCGTGTCGCATTTGGGACTCGCCCTTGCACTGCGCTTGTGATGTCGGATTCCGATCTGGTCCTGCTCAATTTCAATGCAAGCTCTGAATTTGACGCGACGCTGACCCTTCAGAGCTTCACGCTGGATTTCACTGGTTCGACTGCGCTGGTGCAACTGACCGGAAACGACCGATTTACCTCGCTGGACAGGGGCGCAGCGTCACGACGCAGCGGCTATACATGGCTGTGTACAACAGAGCAGCTCATCTTGTTTGACGAAGGGGCTCACGGCCATCAAATCCTGAGATGGCGACATGAGCGAGGAGGAGCACTGCAGGTCGTCGTTGTCTCTGACGTCGCAATTGGGGACGTGCTCTTGCTGTACTCGCCGTCCTCGACCATTGTTGACTGTGTGGCCATCTCCAAAGACCTCCCGCCGAGGTTGTTGTCTGAACCAAGCTCAGCCACATCCTTCACATCGTCGCACCCGGTTGCGAGCTTGGCCGTCCTTCCTTTCAAGCTGGCTTCCGACGTTGGAAGCACAACGATCGTCTCTCTATCTCCAAAGGATGGCTTATACCTTAGAAAGCTCTTCTTGGAGGATCTGGCCAACGTTGCACCATCCTCCTCTCCCCGTGTTGTTGGGAGGACATCGCTCTCTCGGGTTCTGTCCATCAAGAACCCGGGTTCTCAGAAGCGTCCAGCAGAGAGCAACGGGATTGAAGACCACTGTTTTCAACTTTCACAAGGCCGTTGGGCATGGACCAGTGAGTCAGGTGGCGAGCTTGGAAACTAACATGGAGCTCTGGGTGGGGAGACACACCTCCAAACACAGACAAATCCTTCTCTGTGGAAGGAAAGTTTGCGCGACCTTTCGAGCTCCCATCGTGGTCTGTTTACAACGTAGGTACCGAACGGTCTAGAAAACTCACCCATCCAGCGCTGAACTAGCGCGAGACGTTGAGAACCGAGGAAATATCGAGTCACGGTCTCGATTGCTTCATCCTCTGATTATCAACAGGGCAGACTTCCTCGCGGATGCAGACGTGGGGGAACTCGCGCGATTCGTAGATGACGTTCCTTCCCTACTGGTTTATCCCGGTCCGCTCGCCGCCAACACTTCAGCTCTTGCCACTGTTCGCTCAGAAGCGCTTCAGCATGACATCTCTCTAAGCTCCCACATCGGTTCTTTCCCAGAATCAGCTGGTCGACCCAACGCCTCGTCAACTGCTTCCAGTCTTGGACGTTTGTGCTTAGCAGACGATCTCTTCGCCGAGGCAGCTGGCCAGCTCACCTTGGAAGAGAAGGTCTCAGTCGTACCTGTCGGGTCTATTCCAACTCAGCCGCCGTTGACACCTTTTTCCACAGACGTCTCCAATGCTGCAATGCCCTTGTCAAACACCAACTTTGTCGCCGATCTCATAGGGGAGTGGGATACCGCCTCCAGTCCATCCTCGTGCAAGTGGCAATGGGCTAGGCCACGGGATGATCTGCTCGCCATGCAGTCGCACACCTCGAACCAAGTGAACCCGAAAGCGAATTTCGAGATCCTCTCACGTCCCGCGACCTTCAACTCTCCCTTTGGCCGTTGGCAAACACTTGGCTCAGACAAAGAGCCGAGCGTGAAGGGTTCCCCAGTGGACTCTGCGACACCGCAACCCTCCCCTACAATGTTTGAAATACCTTCCAACACCATGAGCTCCGAGCCTGACCATAGCCAGATACCGAGGGACAGTGGGTCCTTGGATCCGAGGCCGGACCTCAGGATGGCAAAGAAAAAAGCCGTGCGAAGACGGCACGGCGGATTCTAACACATCAGACGGGAAGTACATATATGCGATGCAATTCGCTCCTCAGCTCAGGCGAGAAATGCTACCAGTGCTTGCAAAACGTCCCGTTGTAGTTGGGCATCCTGATCCAGATCGTCGGAATCGAAGTGACTTTGACGCTCTGAACGTCAGTTCCGCTCTCGCTGCCACACGAACCTTCCAAGACTTTCTTGACGTCGGCGAGCGACATGTTCTGGCGAACTAGGAGGGACTCGACATGACGGTTGATCTATGATCAGCATATGGCCACCAACGCTGACACACCCCATCATCCTCCATGCAAATCCAACCAAGGACGTAATCGACGGACTGAAGCGCAGCGAGGCCGGAATCGAGTCTCGCTAAATACCATTCCTCCTCTTGCAGCTCGTCTACCTCTTCGCCATCTGTGGCAAGGTCCTAAAGACGTCAGCGAAGTTTAGAGCATAAGCCAATACGTACTCTGCGTTCATTACTGATGCGCTTCTCCATCACTCTGACTTTCGCTTGAGCAGCTTCTCGGATCTCGAGAAGACGGTCGACTTTCTCGTAGTTTCGTTCTACAAACTTCGCGATCAGACGCAGACGTGCCGGTGAATCCGATTCAAGGTTGGTGAACAAGCTTGCCAGGATGCCAACAATATGTTCATCGTCTTCGAAGGTCATGGGACCTACTTGCTGCTTTTCTGTCTGCTTGTCAAAACACGCGCACCATTTGAGACGCACTTTGCCCATGAAGAACGGGAACAGAGACTTGAGGCCCAACACCTCAACAAAGCGTTCACAGCCGCTAGTGCCAGCCACAGTCTGAAGGGCATAATCCAGCACTTTGATGGCACGTAAGCTGGGCGATCGCTTCCGCCTGTCCGTCAGGAATCAACACTGTGGAGGTTGCACACTTCATAATCAGAAGCATAAGCTCGACGCCCTCAGCATCTATGAAGAGCTGTTTGCCCGCTGGGAGTGTGACAAGAGCACATAGGCCATTAAACGCGTTTTCCATGAGTTCCACCTCTTCCCCATCCTTCGGGTCGACGTGCCGATAAGACTGGAGTTGGTCAGCAAGTCAAATGACGACGATGACTACTATACATACTGAAAGAACGTTGAGGAGGAGCTCGATTGCATCAAGTTCCAGGGCCCTTGCTGCATTCAACGGCACTTGCACGATGATAGACAATATTTCCGAAGCGTATTGCTTGTTACTGTCAAAGGCAGATACTTTCAAGCGCTCAAGGAGCCAGGGAAGCAGTGATGTTGTAGACACCACCTCCTCGGCGAGGGGGGGCATGAACGTGAGAAGGTTCTCAAACAAGCCGAGAATATGAAAGACGCCTTCGCGGTCCGCTTCCTCCTCTTCGTTCAGCCTTTCAAGATTCGATACCAGCAGTTGGAAAACGGAATGGGAAAGCTGAGAGGGTCAACAATGCTCGCGACGAGCGCTCTTTACCAGTTCGTCAATGAGCTGAGCCAGTACGAGACGTGTAGATGGCCGCCCCTGTGTTTCTTGTGCATCGGTGTCCACGTCGTCAAAGGTTTCTTCCTCTCCAATGTCCTCGTCCGTCAATTCCTGGAGCACTTGGACGACATCGATAGCTATGTCGGTGTTCTCATGGCTTAGAAGGCTTGTGAACAGCCCTACTGCTCCTGACGCAATCAATTCCGGATAGGAGTCGGAGGGATTCTGGGTCAACGGCAAAAATTGTTTCAACATGGCATCCAGATCCGCCTCTGAGTCAATGAACCTTTGAAGTTAGATGGAAACCAACATGCAAATGCTCACTTTGTGGGGTCATCCGGATACTGTCCCCGTTGCTCCGCGTTCTTTGTCACTGCTCGTTGAAATCGCCCAACAAGCCGACGAACAGCCGGTGCTGTCATAGCCGCTGACTTCTACAAAAGTTAGACATTGTAACCCTGCTCTGCTTACATCGGCGTCACCCGACTCAGCTTGGTCAAAGATGTCGAGGATGTGCTGCGATGCGATCAGCTACGAGGACTCCGCTCTGCTTAGCAATCATACGTTTTGTTTGTCGTTAAGCCCACCGCCGAAAAATCGTCCCTCGTCGTCGCCATCCTCGTCGCCATCCTCGTCTCGACTGGGGCCAAGCTCGCTGGGCGTTGGAAGGTATTCACTTTCGTCATGATCATTGTCAACCCGTGCCCTTCGCCCGTTACCGGGTGATGCAGACGCTTCGCTATTGTCGTCCTGTTTAAACCTCTTCAAGGCCTCTTTTCAATAAGCCAGACACTATGGGGTAGCTCACCACTCGAAGGAAGATCGGGTAGCTTGCGCTTTGAGCCCGTCCCGGAGGGTAGGGAGGGTAGCTTGAACATTTTGTCGATATCCATGGTGACAACAGTCAAGTAACAGTAGGCACGCAATACGTAGTATCCAGCTGCCCCTTGCCAAGGATGTCACAGAGGAGCAGTCTCGTGGTGCTTGATGTCGAGAGGCCGCGAGAGGTATTGGTAAGATGAGAAGCAGAGACGCTCCGGACAATTGATACAAACACGACAGGGTGCAGCCATTGCACCTCCACCTCACGACGCGTTTGCGGGGTACAGTATGCATTCTGGGGTAAACTCACCACGATGACTGCATCACTCAGTGGAGGTCATTTATCATGTACACACCGCACATCTCACACCTGTCTCTCCACGACACCCACGACATCGTCGGCAACATGACGCTTACTCCTGACTCCGAAGCCGACATGGGGGACACTGTTCAATCTCTCGCTGAACATTTGACCACCTCAAATCGATATCGACGCCTCTCCCCAGTCTGCGCCAAGCTGTCGACTTCCATGAAAGCTGCTCAGGTGCGCGCTCATGGATTCTGCCAAAGTCTGATGCCGATAACAGAGTGACGCGCATGCCCTTGTCAATGCAAACGCGACTTGTATTTCCGACCATATGAGGGAAAGCGATTGCCTCGAGCGTCGCACGGCGATGGGACGCCGCAACTTGAATGATCTAAGCCCTGGCCATAATACATCTCATCTGACAGTGCGTTGCTACTGGCGTGACATCCTTCCTAAACATTCAGGACATCAATAGGGCTCATGAGTTTGTGGCATTGGCTGCCAAGCACGGGGCGTCAAATGAGGAACAAAGCCTCGCGCACGCGACAGAAACTGCCGTGCATCGGATCAAGCAAACGCACTCTGCGTTGGCCAAGATCGAGAATGCGATTCGGCATGGGACGGTCGCCAACGAAGCCACGGTTCTCTGCCTAGTTCACATGGATGCTGCATTCGAGGAGCACCCCCCGCAATCGGCAGTTGAGCATGCTCTTCAAGTAAGACTCACATCTCTTACGCCGTGCAATGCTGACATGTGCAGCAACATTACTCTCGCTTGCGATCAATGGCCACGGAACAGCTGACGTCTGCCTGGAAGGAGGTCATCAGGGTCGAAAGTACTTCTGAAACAACACTCGCTGTCGTTATCCAGCGTAATGTTGTGTTGCGGACGCCACAAAGTAAGGCATTTTGCCTGAGACTAACGGCTGACGCCTCAGACTTGCGCCTGATTGCGCGGTCGCCTCCTCCCTGGGATGTACCCTCAGCGGTATTCTCTTTGCATGACTTTTGCCAAGCTCTTTCCAAGATTGGTGTCCTATCTGACTTACTGGGCGACCTGCAGGGACGCCTAATGAGGGAGGTATTCAAGCCAATGGTGAAGTCTGCAAATTGGGCTCCTGTCGCAGAACATGGAGAGTCAGCAGACCGTCTCGAGATGCGGCTCACGGATGTTCAAACGCCCATCCGTGTCGTCGAGAATGTCAAAACGACTCTTACATTCATCAGCGCCCACGTACCCTCAACGTTGCGGGGCTTTTGTCTCGACTTGCAACGCAGCGCGTTCCAAGTCATTTTGCGCGCAACGTTGGTTCCCGCTATTCCTCCCACTTCTCGCGGCCTTAGCGACTGGTTACAACTTTTGCGCCAGACTGCTACATGGGAAGAGGAACTCCTGGGCGATGAAAATGCCTCCCAGGCAATTGTCGGGACATTCATGCAGGAAAGTGCGGGCCAGGTTTGGTTGGAGCAGAGGAGGAACGGTAACCTTCAACTGGCCCGTAGGATGGCGTATGAAGCCTGGGGGGCGTGGACTTCACGCATCATCACAGAGTCACCACCGACTCCTCGTGTAGTCACCGAGACAAGCCCGGCCGAAGATGACGGATGGGGCTTTGATGATGGCCAACTTCAAAGTGTCGATAAATCCACGGATAACTCCATCTCACAAAACGATTCAGGATGGGGTTTTGACGATGTTCTGGAAGAACATCTTATTGAATCGACGGCAGCCAAACCAGCGAAGGAGGCCAAGCGACTTGCCAAGAGAGTTGGAGTTAAAGCGCAGCCTCAAACACCGCCGGAACATATGCTCCCAAAAGCTACGACACCTGCCGATCTGGCCTACGAAAGTCCGGGGCTATCATCGATCACGCTTGACACGTCGTACAAGGTATCTGTTGCATGTGACGAGGCAGTTCGCATCGCCGTATCTACGCTTGAGGAGATGGAAGCCGTGGCTGCTTTGCGGTACGTAAATGAAACCTGGCTTTGCTGACGTCTTGTAGCGACGAGCCGTCATTCGCTGTCATTCCGGAAGGGTTGTCGGCGCAGCTCGTTGAAGCCCTTGATCTACTTCGCGCCAGCATTCCTGTGGCCCAACGTTCCCTTCTTCACGACCATCTCGAAATAGGGTTGCAACTCAGCAACGACTACTCGTACATTTCAAAACAGCTTGCGAACACTTTGGTCAACACAGAATGGGTGAAACGAGAGGAAGCGGTCAAAAGCTTTTATGCTGCGAGTGCGATTGCATTTGAGGACTGTGTAGCAAGGCAAATTACGCTTGTCCTGTCAATCCTCAAGGACGCGACGTTCTTCAGCAACGACAATGAGGATGAACGCTCATTTATCGAAGCCGAGAAGTGTGTTCGCGACATCGTCTCCAAAGTTGAAACAGTCGCAACAGGTGTCTCGGTGAGTTGCTTCATGTGCCACTGTCTGATGGACTTGTCTGTTGTTTCGGCCGATCGGTGTCAAGTGTTCGTTGGTCATGTCGTCGAGTCGATGGCTGTACAGATCATCTCCGACATCATAAGCCTCGAGGATATTAGCGAACGTGATTCCGAGCGCATCGGATCCCTTTTATGCCACCTCGAAGACTTGCAACACCTTTTCGGTCGTGACGCAAACAACGTCTCTACCATAGCGTCGTTTGTTCCGCACTGGATCAAATTCTCATATCTGAATAAAATCATGGTGAGCGCACAGCCTGTGGTATTACCTAATGACCAGGGGGCAAATCTTGCAGAGATTGCAAAACTATTTCACGCTGGGTCTCTCGTCGATTTTGCTCCGAATGAGCTTGCCAGCCTTGTGCGTGCCTTGTTTGCAGACAGCCCTAAACGAGCGTCCATTCTGGATGAAATTGAACAGTAGGTGTACCAAGTAGTAGCTACGGATCGAATGAACAATGTACCTTGTACAGAAATAAAATAGATCTTGAGCTCCAAGCAAACTCCTTGAATCTGCAGGCGGAGCCATGTGGAGAGCCTGTGTTCAACCTATGTACCGTACACCACCGGGGCTTCTCTAAGAATCGGGCGCTTGCAGCAATAGGTATAGTATGTAAGGACACACCTCGTTGGTCTACAGCAGAGAGACTGGTTCCCCGGAATGAGAACGCCCAGTAAGTTTGTGCGATCGCAATTGAAGACGCGCCGCAGTTACAGCAAGCTCACCAGGAGCACAGCCCACGTGAGCTTGACTTCCTATAATTTGTGGAAGCTGCTTCTTAATTGTTTCTAAACTCCGGCTAGCATCTGTGACGATGTGAAGGAAACTAGCGTTTGTCATGATGTGAATGGAGCAGAGGGCTTAGCTCTTTGCAGGAAGGCGATGCAGTCCTGGCAAAATTTACAGTACCGTACAGTACACTGTCATTCCCTCTGCCATAGCCTGTGGTGTTAAGCTGATTGAACAATGTCGCCCCCCCTGTCAATTGACGTTCCACTTAGTCATTTGGTGCGACGGGTGTGGAGAATGCAACCAGAGTACAGCACTTCCAAACGGTACAGAACTGTACATATGAAGGCCGGACAGGACCGTTTGTCTTTCCTTCCGTACCTTTAACTGGCTCGTTTATGCGCATTCGCCAACACAGCTCTCCGTTTCGGGTTTGTGAACTATTTACTGTGTGCACAGTTGTGAACTATTTACTGTGTGCACAGGTGGTGGCGTATCCTCTCGGCATTGCTTCGTCACCCATTGTTTGGGGTACTGTGCCCCCCACATGCTCTTGGGGAGGGTGAGGCGTTTCAAATCTGGCTCAATAGACGTGCAGTGGCCACCTTTACGTGGACCGCTCTGAAGATCATGATATCTCGAATGGACAAGTATTTCTTTCCCAAGATGTCTTCACCCTGTGATGCATTGGCATTCAAATATTCCACGACGCTGGGCTGCGAAAAATTGAGTAGACACTTGACGAACCAGTCTCTATTGTCATGTGTTGCAGTAGCTTACCCGGCTTCTACAGTATGCATGAGCTGCCCCACTGAAGAAAGTACTTTCAAGGTGTTGCAGGCTCGAAATCTCCTTCATTTACAGTTCTGTACAACCACAAGTACAAACTTATGGCGACAAAGGATATAAAAGGTGCAGGGTCCCTGGTTCTGCAAGCCAGCTGTCAGGTGCAAAAACCTACACCCGCATGTTAAGTCCCCCTTTCCCCGCTTAACGGATGTGCTGTCATTAGGCAATTGGACATGTCTTTCAAAGACAGACCTCTCGACTGCAGACATAACGAAAGCAAACACCATTTCGTACATCGAACAGGTACCAAACGCAACCGCTTTGCCCCTGCCAAGGGGCACAGCGCATGAACACGTTGCCGACAGTTGCGTTGGCAATGCCCCAGTGTGCTTGGTGTTGGGCGCGTGGACAGATGGAGATTGAGCAATCCACACTATGCTTTGAGCAGAGGACACCTGTCGGGATAATGGACAACCTCTGGCACCCTTCTCCCAACTTCGTGGTGACACTTCAACAACCCCCCTGCTCAATTCTGCTTTCCGTGGCCGTGTGTTACCAGCGCCAGGGCTGCCCTTCCTTATGCACTGCGATCAGAACTTTAACCGTGCTGCAAAATGCGGCAGTCCGTGACTTTAAAACCCAGAAGGCATTATAGCCACCAACGGGACAGTGCGAAATCGTTAGCTGGACAACCCACCTGTTTGTTTAACTTGCCTTGATAAACTGCGGAGCCTAGTGGCCTGATATGACGCTCGGAATGTCAAAATATAACTCGAGAGGCTACATCAGCGTCTATGATACTTTGGGCGCTTATATAATATTAAGAGCGTCGTGTACAAAACGCAACGACTGGTTACAGTCACTCCTAGGGTGAGACGGCCGAAGGGACAAGGCATCAGAACTCGGATGGCGGGCTAGTCAGTATTAACCGCGTCTTGGTCTGCTTTGGCTCAGAATAAGTTGAGCGTGGCAAAGATCGAATTTTTATCAGCCCGTTGTCAGAAGTGTAGTCAGGGGCCCGTTGTCAGAAGTGTAGTCAGGGGTATGGTGCCGTGGCGCTCATACAGTACATATATATTATATACTTCACCGAAATTCATCGTCAAATGTTCTCTGCTCCACTCTGTCACTGGCCATAATGTCGACCAATCTTAAACTGTCACTAACCCGTTTCTAATTGTTTTCGGCTTTCTGTCACTCCCGAAAGCTCAGCGCGACGTCAGACAGCGACCACCGCTTTAAGCGCAAGAGTCAGCGCCTCAGAGCCTGGAATGCCTTGGATTGTTGGGATTTTGGCATTTCTGTATTGTTAGCCCCTTAAGGAGCAGATAAATATCTCAAAGCAAACCTTTTACTTCTTCTGCAGATGAGAAGAAGCCCCCGAAAGGGAAGACAACTTGGTACATTATGGTTTAATAACTTTCTAGCGACATTCAAGATTCTCTTTCACCTACAGCAAAACACAGACTTTGCCCAAGTGCTTTCCGGCTTTACACGAGCTTAGAATAATAACCTACTCTTCTACCACTGGTGCTCGACTGGCATTTCGCTCCAAGGACATGTTACAAACTTCGATTTGAGGAGCCTCTTGTAGCCGTACTCGCCCATGCCAATATTCAGGCTCTCTCACACTTAAATAACTCATTGAGACAGACTTTGATTGTGTAACCGGACAAAAATGCCGACATGGTCATCTCTCCAGTCAGAAATAAGTCAGTAACCCAAAAAAAGCAGCCCCAAATACTTTGTAGCTTTCTCTGCTCGCTGTGGCCAGCACAGTGTCACGTACCACGCCCATAACAACAGTGTCTGACCAAAACACTATCGTGAGCTGGATACCGTCCCTACGGTCGGGAGGATCACACTGGTTGGGGCTCTGTGGGATTGCCGCTGTCTTGATGCTTCGGGTTCGTCGAATTCTTCGTGCTAGGGCTCAACCCATCGTTGTAGAGACCTGACTTTGAGTAGCATGGCAATGGTGAACTACAATTGTACGGACGCGTCTACAAAAGGATCAGCGGTGTAGTTATCGGGTGCAAATCCACGTGTGGGCGGAAGCAGATACTGGGCGTAGCCACACCGAACCATGACACACAGGCCTTAGGGATCTGCAATCTCAACAGTCAAATATCAGTGCCTCGCTACTCTGCTAGCATAATCCTTTTGCTTAACGGTATATCTGCGTTTCACAGGTAACGAGCCTCGGTTGCCTGGTAACACACCACCCAGCGACTATCTAGCCTCGAGAGACCTAGCCCAGCCTGCTAGAACTGCTTTTTATCCGCTCAGTGTCCTTTTCCTCACAATTCATTTAGCCCCGCTCTGTCATTAGAAACCCTTGCGACCCTATTACAACCTATTACAAAACCCAATTCAAATCGATGTCAATTTCGACTTTCGATTGTTCTTACCTTCCTGCCTCTCCTAGAAGCGCATAACGATGCCAGACAGCGACCACCACTCCGGGTACAATATTGAGTCCCTCAAAGGCTTCGAGAATTTTGATTCTTGGGATTTAGACATCTCTTCTGCCCTAAGAGGCAAAGGAGTGGATAAATATCTCGAAATGGACCTGATTTCGCGAGAACGAAACCCAGAAAGCGAAGCCAGCTTGGTCTATTATCATCCAATGCCTTTCTAACGACGTCAAAGGTGTCAAAAGTGAAGTCGAGAGGTTGCATAGCCGCTATGGAGCCATGGGCCCTTATATATTACCAAGAAAGCCGTCTCAATATTCAACAAGTGGTCGTGAAGGGCAATAAAGCCGGTCCTGGAGTTGGACGGCCGTAGAGAGGCAGCATGCGGATTTAGATAGCGATCCGGTTAATATTAACCCAGTTATGGTCGATTTCGGGCTTGGAATAATCCAATTTTCACAAAAAAAGGAGCTCTTTCGCCTGCAGCAAGAAACAGGACTCGCCCCAGCGCTTTTCTGCTTCACACCGAGCTTAAAGCGGCCTATTTCGCTGCTACGGGTGCTCGACTGGCTTTTCTCCTTAAGGATATGTTCCAAACATCGATTTTAGACGAAGAAGAACCCACCATTGGCCTTGGCAAAAGTTGACTTGCCCATACCCAGCTTACCAGCTGTGGTGAGTCAATCTCGCAGCAGATACTCGCCCATGCCATGCTCTTGGCTCTGCTGCACTCTTACAACTCTATGTGGCAGACTCTAGTGGTCAATTCGGACCTAAAGGCCGCAATGGTGCTTTCTTCAGTCAGAAAATCAGTGGATAACTTGCAAAAGCAACCCAGAGTACTATTCTCAGGCATTTGCAGCTCGCCCTGGCCAGCACAGACCACCGACACCTTGCAATCCCAACATGTACTGCTCTGAGCACGATATTTATGGCTTCCACTGGACCAAGGACTGCTACAAGCTTTGGAGCAAAAAGAAAACCAACCAAAACACCAACAACAGCTCTGCCAACTTCGTTTCTGCCAAAACCTCAATAACCCAGACTTCTCAGACGTTTCTGCTTTGTTTACTGCTTCCACAATTGTTCCCACTGCTTCCGGCCTCGTTTTTACCTCAAATGACCCTGTTATCGAATTTCTAGTCGACTCTGGTGCTGATAACCACATGGTGAATGACCAGAAACTCGTTTTTGGCATTCGGAAGACTCCCCTGGTCAATATCACTTCTGAAAATGGCTGTATGCTACCCAGCACTGCCTCAGGCACTCTCTGCCTCGACAACGCCACTTTCCCACACGTTCTCATCGTTCAAAATGAACCTCATCTCGGTTTCGAAGAGTCCAGGCAAGGGGCAGTTTGACTCAGACCAGGCCACACTTGTTTCGGCCAAGAACGAGCCGGTTTTGGCTGCTTCCCAGCGGTATGGCCCTTTGTGATCAAAAAGGCCACTTCGGACATCTTCAACACTCAGAAGTTAGACATCTCCTCCGGGAATTCGTATTTTGACTCTCTCTTACCATCGATGAGCTTGTGCTTCGCAGTGGTCTCCATCGGCTCACAAGGTTTCAGAAGGTTCGGACAAGAATTGGGCAAATGGCGAATTTTCTGAACTGAAAAGTGCCAAAGAGGCCTCCTTCAGCATTTTGCCCACTTCGGATTTTCAGAAATTCGATATCTCGCCAGATATTGCTCCGAATCGCTCAAACCAAATTTCACTGGCCTCGGCATATCGTTTCTCGTCTGATGGCGAAGTGTCAGAACGATTCGCCCAAGATCCACTTCTTGAGTGGCATTTTCGACTTGGTCATCTCAATTTTGCTGATGTCATACACCCAGCCCGGCTTGGTCGCATCCCTGACGCTTTTCTGAAGGCATTTCGGCTGCCCAAGGGCCTGCAGTGGGAGTTCTGCATCTTCAGCAAAGGTAAACGACTCTCTGCACCACCTATGGACCTTAGAGCCACCCAGCCACTTGCCCTTGTGCATATCTACCTCTGGGGACCTGCTTCTGTCGTTTTGATTACCGGAAACCGGTATTCCTTGACCTGTTATGATGACCACACCTCCAGAGTGCACATTTCGTTTCCCAAGAGCAAAGACCTCGCGGTTCCTGCCTTTAACTCCTCCGTTTCCCTGGTTGAACGTCAACTGGGTGTCCTGGCCAAACAAATTCGATCTGACAATGGTGGGGAGTTTACTTCGGCTTGATTTCACCCATATCTTGCTTCCAACTTATCCAGGTGCCTCCTGGTGCCCATGCGCAGAGTGGGACGGTAGAACAGGTTCATCTGACCATCCTCAATGGTGTCAGGACCGTTTTAGCCCACTCTGAACTACCACACAGGTTCTGGGAGGAGGATGCCAGACACATTGTCTGCGTTCGCAATTTTTGCCCTTCTGGCCGCTCAAAATGAGTCCCCAATGACTCCTGGACTACCCAACAGCCTCTAGACTTCCTCTTGGCATTTGGAACTCATGTTTTCTTTCGAGACCATGTCCAGGGCTCCAAGCTTGCTCCCAGGTACAAGCCGGGCCGTTTTCTGGGCTTTACAGACCATTCCAGCCCAATTTGGGTTTTTGACATTGACAAAAACCAGATTTCGACAACCAGAGACTTCCAGGTCAGGCTCGAATTTTCCAAGGTACCCAGCCATGTGCTCCACAGTGCGTCGGTTTCAACAGTACCCTCCACGAGTCGCTGCGATCAAAACTGGAATTTTTATCGAACTTCCGAGTTTCCGACTTCAGAAAGGCCCAAAAGTGCTCAAAACCAAAGTGCTAGAGTTTTTCGTGAGCTTTCGAATGATACCATCCGCACCCCGCTGCGCTCAGCCGTTCCGAAAATATTGAATTTTCTGGTTTCAGCTTCTGAAAACGCTCAATTTGGCCGTTTCTCGACATCCACGGCACCTACGACTTTGTACAACCGCTTATGCGGTAGCTTTTTTCGAAGAAAATTCGGTTGCAAAGTTTCAGGGGGAGTTATTAAGCCCGTTCACGAGAAATCGGATTCTTTAGCTTATCACATCAGCAACAAGTCACATTGGGCCTCCTTCGAGCTTTCCGGCCCTTCTGACGCTCAGAAATTCGATATGTCGCCCAATATTGAAGCTATTGATGAACAGATTGTACCAGAACGTTCCCCTCTTTGAGCTGCACCTGTTAGATAGCTCAGGCGCAGTGCCCACTGCAATCTCGCGACCCACTTGACTTTCAAGAGCCAGAAGAGGATGATTTCTCTCCTGACGCCTCTGAGGCTTCACACCCTCCCCCTGCTCTCTCCCCGGATCCACTCGGCCTTCTTGGCTCAGCTCTCAATGCTATGAGCTCTGGGGAGCCCTCTAGCTTCTCACAGGTGCAGAATTCGAGTGAGTGGGGACACTGGGAGTGAGCAATTCAGCAGGAGCTCTTCAATATGGCCAAATACCATGTTTGGACGGTCATACCACGCTCTCAGGCTACCAAACCCATCCTCTCTGCCAAATAGGTTCTTTACTGGAAAGGTTGATGGCAAAACCGGTCTTCCAGGCAAGTACAAGGCCAGATGGGTGGCTATAGGCTTTAAACAGATTGCAGGACCTGCCTACAATGACCTTTTTCCCTAGGTTACCCACAAGGACTCTCTGAGGGTGTTTTGGCCATCGTCAATGCCCTCAGTATCGACTGTGACCAGGTTGACATCAAAGCAGCCTTCCTCAATGAAGATCTCGAGGAGGAAATCTTTTTAGAGGCCCCTGAAGGCTCTGGCACCCCTTCCAGCTTTGTTCTTGGACTCAACAAGTCACTTTACGGTCTTAAACAAGCTTCAAGGTGTTTTAACAAGAGAATCGACTCTTGGCTTTGTTCTCAAGGATTTTCTGCCTCCTCTGTCGATCACTGTTTTCATATTCGACATTCTCAGCACCACACCCTCATTTACATCCAAGTGGATGACCAGCTGATCGTTTGCAGCAGCCGCAAGGCTCTAGACATGTTCATAATCGACTTGAACATTGTCTTTGAGTGCTCAGATGGTGGGGAGGCCAACTACTTCCTGGGAATCAACATCCTTCGCTCCAGGGACACCAGGAAGCTCCAAATCAACCAACACCACTATATCTCGGCTCTCCTTTCGAGATTCAACATGTCAAAGTGCAACCCAGCCTCCACTCCGCTTCCTCAAGGCTTCCAAGCTCTCAAGGACACCGAAATCGAATTCCAGGATGCCCAAGACCTTCCTTTTGCTCAGCTGGCTGGCTCCTTGCTTTATCTTGCCACAATTTCCCACCCTGACATTGCCCATGCAGCTGGGACTCTGCGTTGCTTAATTCAACGTGGAACAAGGCTCTTTCGCTGCTGGAAGCACCTATTGCAATATCTCAAGGGTAAAGCCACTTATGGCCTCCATTTCAATTTCCAGCCCACCATTCTTGGTTTCTGTGACGCTGACTGCGCTGGAGACCACACTTCAAGGAAGTGGACCACTGGTTGCCTTTTCCAGGTCCATGGTGGCACTGTGGCTTGGAAATCTCGAATCCAATCCACTATGGTGTCAACATTAAAGTCGAGAGGGTGCATAGCTACTATGGACCCAGGGGCGTTTAAATATACCAAGAAAGCCGTCTAGAAATTCAAGGGGTGGGCGTCGAAGGCTCTAGAGACGACGATAGAGCGGAGCGTCTGTAGCAAGTTGGCGTGCAAAGTTATGTCGCAAAGTGGTTAATGTTAACGGAGTTATGGTCAATTTTGGACTTCAAATAATCCGATTTTAACATGTGGCACTTCCCACCACTGAAGCACAGTACATGGCAGCTTCAGATGCTTCCTCCCAAGCCTCGTGACTTCAACAACTCAGTTCGGATTTTTTCTTGCCTTAAAACGACTTTAAACTCGTTTACAAGCCTCTGACCATCCTCAATGATAATAGGGGGCTATTGCACTTGCCAGCAACCCTGTTACTCACTCTAGAACGAAACACATTGAGGCAGACGTTTTCACCAAGTACCTCAGTCGTGACTTCTTCGCTCAGATTATGGCTCCATTCGTCAGGACTCCGGCCCGTAAAATCAAATGGTGACGGTGCCGTGCAAAAAACTTAAGCCGCCAACACTTGTATTGTACTCCGTGAAGAGAGTGTATGTGCCTCTTAAAAACATTTCATCAGTTTTAGACAACCGTTCAAACTTCGAATGTAGCATTTATGGAGTGTTCTATATCAGTACAATTGGCGCCTCGGTTGTTTGAAAGAAAAAACGACCTACTTGCTAGTGCTGCCAGTCCTGCCGTGGCCTGTCCCTGCCGTGACCTGTCCCAGTGGTTGGGGGGCTCCCCAGTGGCAAGACATGTACCAGGGGCCGGCGGCTTAAAGGAGTGCTGACGCAAAGCACATGAAGCAAGAGAACGGCTGCCGCCTATCGGGTCATGTTGCCGCCTATCGGGTCATGTTGCCGCCTATCGGGTCATGTCGAAAAAAATAAACGGCGCCGGCAACATGTAACGAAAGCGCTAAGAGTCTGAGGTTGGGAGGTGCTAAGAGCCTGGGGTTCGCAGTAATGTCGACTATCACACAACTCACGCAGACAAAACGAGTGCCACAGCTCACGCAGACAAAGCGAGTGGCCACAGTCCTACATTTCTATGGTTAAACTATTCACGCGCCACCCAGCTTTTGCCCGGACCCCCAGCGGTGACGAGCGCTAGATGATAGGCCGTTTGCTGGACGATAATCCGTTCTAGAGACTCCACTGGCAAGCACGGCGCTTGATCCAGAGGTGCTACCTGATGAACTCGACGTCCAGCGACCGAAAGCGCTGCGCAACCAAAACGGTGTTGAAAGTGGATTTCGCCGCCTTAGGTGTGGAGGCGCATAGAGAGGCAGATACGTCGTGACAAACCACCTGAAACCAATCAGTATTATCAACATTGACCGCAGGCGCCTCACCATAGATGACCAGTCAGGATACCAACCACACAGCCAATCGCCTGCTGGGGACCGCTTTGTATGAGGTCGAGCACAACCAATGCGAATGGGTAGACTGTCATCAGAATTGCGGACACTAGAAACCCCCAACCAACTCACGGCGGACGGGCAGGGTGATCAATCCAAACATGCTTACTTTCGCAGTCGGATTATCCTTGGACCACATGTAGATCAAAGCGCTTAACATTGAATGGAACAGGAACGGAAGCCGCAAGAAGGGGAGGCAGTTGATGATCTGCTGTGTCAACCGAAAACTAAAGTTGCTCATACCATGAGGGTGCAGCACACCACAATGACCGACCAACTGTACGCAGCAGTATCGTGGAAGCTGAAAGTGAGAGGTGCGTTGGCGACTGACAAACGTACTGGCTCGATTCCAGCGCCGCAGATGTTCGGTACAAACAGAAGACGTCAAATATCAGCCGGAAGCCAGTCCCTGCAGTAGTCAGCCTGTAAGCAATAAAGGCTTTCAGATGGTACGGACCTCCATAAAAGAAGGCCGTAAGTAGTCGCCAGAACTGGTAATATGGTGGCCATATCGCTGGCCATAGGAACGCAAGTTGCTGAGGTTAAAGCACATGTCATTTTGTGGTGCTTACCCAAGCTTGCCACAAGCTTACTAGGGACGGCCTACGGAAGTCAGAGAGGCAGATAAGGATGGGCGACTAACAAAGTGACCAACGCAGTACTGGCGATGAGGAAGCCCGTCACGGGCGGAAAGTTGACGCTTGAAATGTCCATGGCACTTGGTGGTGGATGTTGCGATCGACACTTCGCCAGATGGTCGCGCACAGGTAAGTGATGACGTGTTGAGGAAGTCGTCAGGCACGAAATGGATCGGTGGAGGTTGGATGAGGCACGTACCTTGTCGAAGGATACTAACTCGCGGCGTCAATCGATTGTGCAGCGAAGCTTGGCCCCCGGTTCATTTTGAATACTCGTGACAAACATGCCCGACAATGTCCGGAGGGAGCAACACTTTCAAGTCCTTTCCGAGCGGGCCCCTCCTGGTGGTTGGCTAGAAATCTGTCAGGAATCAAACGACTTTACGCTGGCATTTCCCGTTGGAGCCAAAGGCGAGGTGGGTCGAGAGCAACATACGCCATATTGCCACTTATTCTCTTCCCTCAGATCTTGCTGGGGCTTAAGAAGCGCGGCTTTGGCCAAGGACTGTAAGCTTTGTGTGGCGCCGAAGAATTTATACGTTTCAGGGTCAACGGGTTTGGAGGTAAAGTCGAGGAGGGCGAGAGCATTCGACATGCGGCTGCACGGGAACTACAAGTCGGTGTTTGGTCAAACTTCACTGATTGAGCAGGAAGAGTGCGGGTTGCGTGCACATGGCCAGGACGTCATACCGTGTGGACGCATCCTCACTGTACGAACGCACAAAGAATTGAAACCAGTGATTGCAGCGTTGCACCTCTTTGTGTGCACATTGTGGACAGGAGAGCCAGTCGAGTGATTGATATCTAGTGGCGCGAGTCTGATATCCCACAGGTCCGAGGAGATGAAACCAGCATGGCACAAGATCACCGAACTTCCCCTTCAAAGAATGGTTTGTCGGTTTCCTACACATAATTTAACCAGACAGTGGCCAGAGGCTTCGATTTACCTACCGCCCCTGCTAGAAGCCATGCCGGGCACTCCCCCCATCATGCTCTCTGGCAGATTCGACTACTCGGAAGATAACACGTCCCTCAAGTATTGGAAACTGGAGCGCTACGGGTAGCTACCAGACACAATCATTCATGGTCACTTTCTACAGCGGAAATGTAAACAATCTTAAGCGTAGAGGCTAGACGTCAGCGTGGGATAGACGTGATGTTCAACCACTTACTCATCGTCGTCGGCCTCGTTCTGGAAAGCGGCGCCGCCCTGCTCAGCAGCGTCGCCCTCAGGGAACTGTTTGTCAGCGCGTGACGCACGTATGATGAGCGAACCTTGAAGTTGTTGCCAAACGAGCGAGACTGCTGCAGCGATGTGCTGAACATTTCGTAACGGCGAATGTCCGCATCCGAGACGGAACGACGCGCAAACTTCATGGCTTCCTCGAAGTGTTCCCTTAACGCGTTAGTCTCTGAACGGCTCGCCCATAGCAACGTACACGGTGATGGTTGGAACCTCATCTTCGTCGTTCTCCTCGTCCATAATGTCGACGTCACCGCCGGTCGCCTCAGCCTTCTCCTTACGCTCATTTTCCTTGCGAATGTCGGACTCAATACTGGCGCGAATGGCCAGCTTGGCGGCGCGTTGGCAAATCTCCGTGAGATCCGCACCTGAGAAGCCTGCAGTGTTCTTCGCAAGGTACCCAAGATCAACCCGGGGATCAAGAGGAGATTTGCGGAGGGTAGCCTGCAGAATTGAGAGACGCGAAGTCTCATCAGGGAGCGGAATGTAGATAAGCTATAAACCGTTAGCCAACGTACATATTCAGATGCTCACCTGATCAAGTCGTCCCGGACGAAGAAGAGCGGGGTCAATCTGGTCAGGGCGGTCTGTATTGTTAGCATTGGCGACGATATTGCCTTACTTGTAGCTCCAATGATGAAAACGTTCTTCTTAGCATTCATGCCGTCCATCTCGGTCTACCACGTCAGAACACCAGAAACGAGGACAAGTGTACGCACAAGGATTTGGTTGAGGACACGGTCACTGGCACCGCCAGCGTCACCAGAGGTGCCGCCACGCGACTTGGCAATTGAGTCGAGCTCGTCAAAGAACATGACACACGGAGCGGCTGCGCGGGCCTTGTCGAAGACATCGCGAACATTGGCTTCAGACTCTCCGAACCACATGGTGAGGAGTTCGGGGCCCTTGATGGAGATGAAATTGGCCTGACACTCGTTCGCGATTCTAGTAACGTCAGCATGTTCTGCGCCCCGATCGATGTGATGCACGCACGCTTTTGCCAGCATGGTCTTGCCGGTACCAGGAGGACCATAGAACAAAACGCCCTTGGAGGGAGACAAACCATACTTGAGGAATTTCTCGGGGTGCTCCACTGGGTACGATACCGTCTCCTGAAGCTCGCGCTTGACTTTGTCGAGGCCGCCGATGTCGTTCCAGGTAGTAGTGGGGATTTCCACAACCGTCTCACGCAACGCAGACGGGTTGTTCACGCCGAGAGCGTAGCGGAAGTTTTCCATCGTGACGCCGAGCGAGTCAAGGACCTCGGCATCGATGGTGTCTTCATCGAGGTCGATCATGTCCATCTTCTCACGAATCTGCTGCATTGCAGCCTCCGAGCAGAGCGCAGCCATATCGGCACCGACATAGCCGTGGGTGTCGGCGGCGATTTGCTCCAGGTCAACATCATCGGAAAGTTTCATGTTCTTGGTGTGGATGCGGAGGATCTCAAGGCGACCAGTGGGATCCGGAATACCAATGTCCACCTCGCGGTCAAACCGACCGAAACGGCGGAGAGCAGGGTCAATCGAGTTTGGACGGTTTGTAGCAGCCATGACGACCACATTAGAGCGAGCCTTGAGGCCATCCATGAGCGTGAGAAGCTGGGACACCACGCGGCGCTCAACCTCGCCATTCGTCTTGTCACGCTTGGGCGCAATAGAATCAATCTCGTCGATGAAGATGATAGAGGGCGAATTCTTCTCGGCCTCCTCGAATGCCTTGCGCAGGTTTGACTCCGACTCGCCAGCCATCTTCGACATGATCTCGGGACCATTGATGAGGAAGAAGAAGGCACCAGTCTCGTTGGCGACGGCGCGAGCCATCAGGGTTTTGCCTGTACCGGGAGGGCCAAACATTAGGATTCCGCGAGGAGGCTTGATACCAATAGCCTTGAAGAGCTGCGGGTGGCGAAGGGGCAACTCCACAAGCTCACGAACCTGCGTTGTTACAATTGTGATTGGGTAGAGAGTCAGCTTACCTGAGCAAGCTGCTTGCGGCAACCTCCGAGGTCATCATAGCCAACGGCGTTAAGGTCGGCTTCCTCAGCCTCGCGATCAACGGGGTCGCCCTCCGTGTGAATCACAGTGTCAGAAGCAACAATCTGGGAGCGTCAGTGCCTGCTCACGTGCCCAACACCTACGCAGTACGGGGACGGGTCGACCTCGACAACTTTGAAGTCAACTGTGCGCATGCCACCCCGAACCTGGAAAACGTCGCCTTCGTGTAAGCATGGACTGCTGAGGAGGACACAAACCTTTGCGGACCGGTCGATAAGCCTCAAGGAAATACGGCTTGAGGTAAACATCAAAAAGGTTCCCCGAAAGACCCTCGATGGAGTCACCAAACGGAAGAACATGGATGCTACGCACGAGTTAGTTCGTGATTTGACAAACGGTGACTTACCGCTTGCCGTACTTGATGTCATTCGCTGGAGACACATGAACCAGGTCACCCAGTTTAGCTGCGCAGTTGCCACGCGCAACTTACATCGTCAGCAACCGTGAAGTAACAGATACGTACCCTTGTTCATGCAAATCTTGCCTTCCTCGACATCGTCTTGACTCAAGCAAATGAGGACAGTGTCCTTCCTGCGCTTTCCACGGACTGTATTGTCAGCCAGACGAACCTGGACGAGGCTCGTCGACACCTGCTTACCAATGATGGTATCGCCGCTGCCCAGTTAGCCGTCTGCTTCAATGCGGGCTGTAACTCACCGGAAAAGGCCAAGCGTCTCCATAGTGTTAGGGTGAAGTACGGCAACACTGTTGTCGTCGGAGGGACTCTCGTCGACGAACAGGCGGTTTGGGCTGGGAGCATTAGCGAGCGCGACAACTGTAGTTGTGATGCCAGACACTTACGATTTCTTCTGGCGAAGAATCGCGGTCGCCGTATCATCGGTGGCGGGCGGCTATAAAAGATTAGCAGGAACGCTACACGCAGCTTCAGCCAGCACTGTCACAACTCGCAACACCGTGTGACGACGTGGGGAGAGTCGCTTGACGGAGCTGGAACCGCAGCCATCGGACCTGGCTCTGGAGGGTAGAACAGAACACTAACCTGAGATGGGTCGGCCATGCTTTCAAATGTACGTTGACTAGACTGGAAACAAACGAAGGGGTGGACGATGAAGTAAGTGAGAAAAGAGTAGATGAAGAAGAGAAGGATGATGACAGATGACAGATGCGCGTCGCTGTCGCCGTCGCAGGCATACCGGAACGTGGTCACAGAACGATGACGATGCGCGGTAATAAAAGTGGGGGGTATTATTAAGTATTGACAATCATTGACAGTTACGTAACCTTGTTTCTGTGGTGCCTGGAACGCCTCCGCCAGTGACTTTGGAACACAAACAACTTTCCCCTCACACCAGGCCGCAAACAACGTCCCTTCACCCCATTGTCGCAACTCTCTCCTGTCCTTCCGAAGGGGGCTCTCCTCCGACCTCGGCGTTGGGACATCGCAGGCCCTGCGTTTAACATGGTGGTTCTTGATCCGTTCTCTGCCGCTTCAAAGCCCATGCCCGACTGGGAGTCCATGCCATCTCGACCATTACCATTCGCTGCCACACTTCACGCGCTCGACGTCAACGTTCAGACTATCCAGCGTCTCCCGCGTCCAATTCGTCATGACCGCGGACTGGACGGCGAAAGGGGAACTTATTCTCTGGAAAATGGTCCCCGACGGATGAGCGTGTGCTCGCCCCGCCATGCGCCAAGTCGCACCCCTTTAAGCCCGTCGGGTTCGTCTTCGACACCAGTTGGCAGTGATACGTGGATGGAAGCCATGGTTGCGGACTGTGTGGACAAGGCCAAGGGCGACCTTGTCATCCAGTGGGCCTGTGCTGTGATCGACACTGATATCCAGTGACTATGGCCTCAAGACGCTCTCGACCAAGATCCGTGATCTACGTGATCTTGTAACTCTGTCTCGCAAGTCACCGCCGACATCACCAGGGATGTCGAGCTTGCGGCTCACAGCGTCACCTTGCCCTTCGCGGACGACCCTGACGGAGAGGGATCGAGGGTCAATACCTTCACCTTTGATCTCCGGCCAGCGCAATTTCTCTCGCACGCATTCTGCCCCCCCAGTGTCAGCTGCGTTCTTCGCTGGGCTGCACGCTGAGAGCGCGGACATGCGTAATGATAATTCGTCTCAAAACAGTTTACAGCCGGCACCCCGCATATGCGCCAGAACGACCCCAACCTCGCAGCCCGCGCGCAGCGACCTCTCGGTGGTGACAACTCGCCCATTTCACCGTAGCAAAACAGGAGCCCCGACCTTGCCACGCACCACGCCCAGCATTGGTGTCTATGCTAGCCAAAACCTGCTCACAAGGTGACTAGGAGTGTTGCACGTGCGGCTAATGATAGTTTGCCTACGGCGTTGTTTGAGATACGCAACTTGACTGCATTGAGCCTTCGTGAGCGGCCAGGCATTTGCTATTTGAACGTCTGACACGCCAGGAAACAACCAGTTGCGCTACATTCCAGCAGCCATTGGCGAGCTTGTCCATTTGAAGGAGTTAAACATCAGCAATAACCAGATCGTTGGTCATGGGGTGTGGTATTGTGATTATTGACATTTTAAGGAATTCCTTCCATCAACGATGCTGAAACTTGACTCCCTCGAGCAGTTTTGGGCACACCCCAACCGTTGGCGCCAGGCCCCGAGCGATGGGATGACGTGCCATAATGGAAGGCAGTTGGGCCCACTGTTCCAGCATCAAGACCATTCAGTGCCTTCCCTCTTTTCATTGTGTTTGACTGTCCTCTTGTCTCCTCGGCCGCCTTCCAACCAACCCCCATTCCTAGGTTTCGACTGGGACAGTTGCCCCGATTCCAAAGGCGACAAGCATCCTTTATTGGACGCCAGCCGCCTTCGCGACTATCTCCCTGCTTCAATGAAGGATGCCGACATTCTGCGTATCCTTCAGG
Source organism: Cutaneotrichosporon arboriforme (assembly GCA_002335565.1). Lineage (NCBI taxonomy): Eukaryota > Fungi > Basidiomycota > Tremellomycetes > Trichosporonales > Trichosporonaceae > Cutaneotrichosporon > Cutaneotrichosporon arboriforme. The sequence continues at coordinate 76,891 of BEDW01000014.1, read as the reverse complement.
CTGTTAAAAGTGCAAGCAGGACAGGTGAACGGTCAGTCTCGCAAGTCCGTCGAAACGCCTGGCCAGCACTGAGCAAGAACTCCGAACCGGATGATGCAGCCGACAATGCTTACTATTATCCATGCCCTTCGCCCAAGCACCTTGAGTGGTATACTGGAAAGGACATAGATGCGCAACCAATTGCGCATCGCGTTTTCCTTCATCCCGCAGAGGAACGATTTGAGTGGCGAGCAATAGCCAACGCTAAAGATTTACCCGTCAAGTGGCAAGGCTGTTCGAAAGGCTGCCTGGATTTCTTGGAGGACGAAGATGATGAGGACTGGCCTCTGGATGAGCTGGCGGACGTCGAAAGCGAGGAAGCTTAGAGTGCATAATGAATATGTGTACAGTATCCCAATGTTCTCGGGTCATCGGCCCGATATGTTGACTCGGCCGAGTCCATCGCGCCTTTTGCGGACATGTCCGAACGACAGTTATAGCAACTACTCTTTGGCATGTTCAGGTTGCTCCAACGGCCACCTTTGCTTTCCAAAGCACGACTGATAACGAAGGAGGCACCTATGCCAGTCCGTCGTTCTCAAATCGCGTCCCTCTCAAACCATGAGCGTCGCTTCGCCGTCAGCGGGAGAGATAATCTACAAAGGTGAACACCAGCCTGGTAAACATTTGGCGGTAAGCTGATCAAGGAGCCTTTGTCCCCACGCTCAAGATGGCTTTGTGCATTCTTGCAGGCTTCGTCATGGCCAAGGTCGGTTCTCTGCCGGCTGCTAGTATTCGTGGAATCAGTCTGATTACATTGGTACGGCTACGGGCGTGGCCACCACCCGCTAACGCAAGAACCTCTCTTTGCCTTGCCTCATCTTTGCGTCCATGGTATCCGCGTTCACACCGGAGACTGTTTCGGCATTTGGACCGCTGTTGATGATGGCAATCATGTATCAGATCCTGGGAGGATTGTTGGCATTCGTTGTGAGCGAAGTCTTCTATGTTCCCAGCGACTTCCGATGGGGAATACTTGTCGTAGGTCCATGGCTAGCTTTGCGGCCGTCCAGCTCATTCCAGATGGGTGTCATCTCTAATTGGGGTACGTAAGAGCTCCTATAACGTCTCTCGTAGCCTGTCTCGTGCGTTAACGACAGGCAATCTTCCAACCGCAGTTGTGCAGACCATCGCCAAAGAAACTCCTTTCAATCCTGAGACTGATGTCGATCTAGGTGTGGCGTACATCGCGTGAGTGCAGTCCCAGCGTTGCCTGACAGTAGCATTTTCATTCTCGTCATGAACAGTACCTTTTTTGCCCTTGGCGTACACAAGGTACGTAACTCGAAGGCTAGTCGGCTAAAAGACAGGTTTGCGGTTGGGACTTTATCGGCGACCATATGCTCGGAGAACCGCTCCCACTGCTGCAGCGATGGAAGAACCGTATTACGAAGCTTCGCCGTACAATCATCACAGCACGACCTATTTGTGGTACATCCAAAGAAACAACCTCTCCAACGACCGACTTGACGGGCCTACATGCCATCGATATGGGTGGCTTGCACAAGAAGGTATCTCGCGAAAGGTCATTCTCTGTAATGATTGATTCCTGCAACCCGATCGCCCCAACTACGAGTCTCGACGCGCCCTCAAACCAGCCTGCTTCGGGTGGCAAAGCGGAAGTCTGCAATGAATTGGAAACAACATTGGACCACGCACCACCCGTCACCGCAAACGGCCTTTGCAGCCTGCGCCGGCCACCAAGTACTCGTCGGATCCTGGCGGTTCTTCGAAGTGTTCCTCCCGCGACTTGGTCCGTTGTCTTGGGCTTGCTGTTTTCCCTCATACAGCCTCTTAAATCTTTGTTGACTGTCACGTCCGGCTGGACCGAATCTCGCATGCCCAATGCACCTGACAACAATCCTCCCCTTCACTTCATTCTTGACACGACGGCATACATCGGCGCAATGACTGTACCACTGGGCCTGATGCTCCTTGGCTCCAGCTTTGCTCGCATGAAAGTAAGCATCACAACCGGTCGCGTTTGCTGAAGCACCGCGCCAGCTCCCTACACGTTGGAGAGACCTCCCTCTCATGGCCATTTTATGCATGACCGCCGTGAAAAGTTGGTTACCTTACCATCATTAAACTAACTTACCCAGTGGTCATTGTTCCAATTTTCAGCGTGTGAGTAGGAGGCGATTTTGTCCCCCCCCCCTTCCATTGACGTCCAGGTTCGTTGTGCAAGCACTTCAAAAGCACACTTCGTTGTTTCCCCCCGAGCAAAAAAGTAACCCCGGGAGCCTCAGGCCGAGTATTTACTGATGGCAGTACGGACGTTTGTGACGATATTGCTGTCAGGCACCCCTGCGGCAGTCAACCAGCTCGTCGTCACTCAGCTGTACAACCCCGCGGGAACAGCACACACGCTGGCAAGCTTCCTCTTGTTACAGTACGTGCTCATGTTTATTCTGTCAACGTATGTCCCTCTACAAACCACGATCGCTTACATCCAAAACAGTGGCCTGGCGGCTATTGCATTGTACATTGTAAAGTAGGACTGTAGCCCCCCCCCCCGCATGAACAGTGATCTGCGACCAACAATCGGCACTTACCTCGCGTCGGGACTCGGCCATCATGGTCAATGACTTATGCTGCGCAGCATTATGCGATCCCGCATATCAAATATAACGTTGATCGTTACGTTCGTCCATCTTCCTCCATTATACCTCAACACACAGTGGTGAAGACCATACAACTGCTACAACCCGGCACCGTAACTGAACCCTGTGCTTTGCTAGGCCATGCACTGAACGATCAGAAGGTAGGCCAACCTCTCGTCTCGTCCACAGCGACGTCTAGCTCCATGTTGCTCATGGAATTCTGCAATTCGTGTTGGGAGTCTTTGCGTGGGCGGGGTTTGTCATCCGTGAGTTCCATCAAGCCCCACACGACGGCGTCTTTGCTGTCTGTTTCTGGCGACCCCGATGACAATGGTGTCGAGCGTTGCGCCTCGGGCCCGGACGACGCGTCCGTGGGAGACGGCTCAAAGACCAGCACATTTGCAGCCGAATTGAGTCCACCCCATCCTGCCTGGTTGAGTGGAATGAGTCTCTCAGGCTCAGGACTGGAGCGCATAGGCTCGAGGTTGTCATTTGCGTACACCGTTTCGGATGCCGACATGTCGCCCGTCTGGCTGATACCCAAAGCGGCTTGTCCATTGGACATAAGCAAGCTTTCGAGATACTTGATGCGGGAGGATTGCTGTTGAGTGACGGTTTGAAGATCCCTTCGCATGAGTATAGCTTTATGACAATTTGAAAGCTTACCGTATGTACTGAACGCTGTCGCTGAGAATACGTCCTTTGCATTGAGCCGCATCCTTCTGCTGCTTTGACGTGGAAGCGGTTCGCTTTGACTTCTGCGGCATGTCAGTTGAAGCACCGTGTTGGCACGCACCTTCTTCTTGACGGGGGACTCCGCGTTTGCGTCGTCCTCGTCCTCATCTTCGATGACCACTTCGGGATCCATAGGGTTCTTAAACCGTGGGGGGAGAAGCTTGTTGAGCTCCTCAATCATGGCATTAATGTGTTCCCGACGTCGCTTCTCGACTTGATTGTGACATTCACGCCTGCGTTGCTTTCGGCCCTCATCGCCCAAGAGCGTTTGGACGTTTTGGGCAGGCGTAATTGGGCTCACAGAGTCAGTCGGCTCAACATGGGCAATGAGAAGGGCTGCAAGGTTGTCACCTACCTTCCGAGCGGCGCAGAACCGTCCGCGCTGGTGCCAAAGCCGGGCAGGGAATCGGGCATTACATTGGGTGCGCTCCCCGATGGGCCCCAGAGGCTTCGACCAAAGTCGCTTCGAGGGATGGAAATGCCGTATTGCTGTTCAAAGGCATAGTCGGCAGATGTGATGGAATTTGCGCGTTGCGGGCCAAGGCCCATAATGTTGGGCTTGCTCTCGGTTTGGAACGACATAGATCGAGGAGGTTGCATTGTGCGTCCCCTGATGGACGACATGTTGGGTTTGGTTTCATTCATTGAAAGCTTTCGGCCAGTACGAGAACGGGGTACTGGCGCTTTGCCAATGTGGGATGACCGGGACGACGACTGGGAACGGGAACGGTTGACGGCGTCATGATGGCTATTGCCACTGACGTTGTTGTTCTCCAACGACGATGACATTATGGGCGGCTCTCGGTTCTCTGCGCCAAAGTTGAGGTGACCAAACATGGCATGAGGCTGGAAGCTGTGAGGGGAGGTTGATGGCAGGTCGATGACATTTGATTGGGGTGAGACCATGTTGTAGTCGAACGGGCTTTGATTTGGCACTGAGGCCGCCCCAAATGAGAAGGGTTGGGTAGAGTTCATTAGAGAGCTGAGAATGGAAGAATCAACCGTCATCGACCCGTCTGAGAATGGACGACCCATTCCGGGACGCGGGGGGCTCTCACTCGAAGTCGGCGAGGGACTGATAAGAGTTGTCAGCGACTAGGATTGTGGTCCGGTGATAGCTCACTGGAAGCCTTCCATTTTAATGGCGCCGGTCATGTCAGGAGGGCGGTTGGGTGCGGTGGCAATGTTCCGGGAGAGCTCTGTTGGGCCCTCTGACGGAGTTGGTTGTATTGATTGATTGCTTGTGCTGAAGGGCGATGTGCCTCTGGATGGGCGCAGTTGTGGGGGAGGGGGGTTGGCAAGGGCTACTGAACAACGACGAACAGAGTTGGATGGATGGTGTGAAGAGAGGGAGAATATGAGGCGGTGAGGTTGAGGATGCTGAACAAGCGAGTCGGGGCAGCGGGCGGGGTAAGCAGAGCTGCGTCTGTGTTTCTCTGCGGTCTCGTCTCTCCTCGCTGTCGGTGGCGCCCGCCCGCTGGTGAGTTGTAGTATGGGTGGGCTGTGTGGGCTGTGTGGGCTGTGTGGGCTGTGGCTGTTGGCCTCTGCAGCCTGCCTTGCCTGTCTGTCTGCGGGGAGAGAGGCGGCGTCTGTCTCTGTATGGATGTGTGTGTGTCTGTGTGGGTGTTGCGTTTATTATCGAGGCGGGCGGGGCGGGCGGGCCGAGGCGAAAGGGGAAAGAGACATTGCAGAAAGAGGCAAGAGGAGGTTGGTTTGGTTTAACACACCTATAGACCTTCCCTCCTCTCCCCTTCCACACACACGCACACACAGACACAGTACACACACCCTCCTCTCGCCTCTGTTCGCGAGCTGTTAACAGCCCGCCGTAGACGCGGGCGTGGCGGACTAAAGCGACAAGGAGGGGGAGGAGACAAGGGCAAACCAGAGCTGCAGCAGTTGGCCAGGCACTGTGGGGCAAGTTGGCACTTCCCCCTGGGGACCCATGGGTGTTGAGTTTATCCCCGCCTTTTGAGCCCTTAGCAGGGGCTTGAGGTCCCTGAAATTAAGGACCCCAGCCCTGAATCAAGGGACTGGCTGAGTTGAAATTGGCAACAAATGAAAGCACAGGGACCTCAGGCACAAAGTCGGGTACAGCGTCAAACCCATATCCATTCGTATCCCCCCCCATCTTGGCCATCTTCAAGGTTACATAACCTCTCCACAGCCAGTTGGTCAGTTCGCGTCAGTTACAAGTTGGCTGCACGCTGGGACGTTGGCTGCCTTGGACGCATGCACACGTACTGGCCAATACCTTGCCAGCGCTGTGCGTACTGTGCGTGCCATACTCTCCCCTGGGTCGGGGACGGGCCAATTCAGATAGCAGATTGACACGGGCATCTCGAGGGGTTTCCTTTTGGCCGCTTGCTAATTATTGCCCTCATCTATTCCGGCTTGCTTCCCACATTGTCCCTTGTCCCTCGAGGCTGGTGGCTTTCTCGTCGCGCTGCATCTCTCTGGTCGTCACCGGTCCGCAAACACTACTTACTGTTGGCCGATCAAAACCACACACTTTATGTTGCGCGCGCCCACGATTGTTGATATCGTGAGAACAATGCAGCAACAGGCATGAACAGAAGTTGTTTTCCTATCCAAGATACAACGGACAGGAGATAAGTTAGACATACAACGGGACATATGTCGAGCTCAATGCCGACGAAGCACCACGTCCGCACGTTCACCACCTGAAAGGGGCATGTGAATGACAAGGACTTCCGACGCGAACTCCGGCGATTCGTGGACAACTCCGATACCATATACCATGGTCCACAGTTGTCGTGCATGATCGTGCAGCCCCTCCAAAGACAGAACAGAACTTACATCGACTCGGCGTTAATCACGTGACGTCTGAGCACGTGACCGGGACACTTGTCCCTTTGGACGCAGGGGTGTAGTGCACCCTGTACGTACTGTACTGTGTGGGTAAGGAAATATCTGGTCCGAGCCCAGGACGCATATTCCAGTTCGTAAACTCTCATCTTCACTTGGAATACCCCAATTTTGCCTACTGCAGGGTAAGGATGCTGTCCCATCCTTGTCGGTCAGCGTTTGCGCTGGCCGCTGGCAAGTCATTTTGTCGGCCACACGGCGGGAGGCTGTATTGGCGCGCCTTGGGCACTCCACTGGCCGCCGCGCCCCGATCTGGTGGCTTTAGCGACACCGCGACTGCGGGCATCACGCACGTACGATACCAAGCGACTAAGGCGGCCCCGTTCTCCCACGGGCAGAAGTTTGACACGCGGTCGAGTAATGTGACACCTCCTAGAGCGACACCCCGCACACCTGTCTCAGCAAAGCGATTGCGATACGCAGCGGCACTCCTTCTGGTATTAGGTGTATTGTATCATACCTACAGTCCGTTCCGACATTCCGTTTTGGCAATCGTGCGGTGTGCCCGTGTGATGAAGGCGGTCGTTTTAGATGTGTGGGACTACAAGCGCACATTTGCACGCGAGGCCAAGTTGGGTGACCAGTTGTCTGACGAGCAGCGAGCCGCGCGCCGGGAAGAACGCAAAGCCTGCCACAGACGGTCTGCTCACCGCATCTTTGAGGCGCTGAAGAGAAACTCCGGAGTGTACGTCAAGATCGGACAACATGTGGCGGCGGTACAAGTGCTGCCTAAAGAATGGACGGAAGCCATGACTCCACTTCAAGATCAGTGCTTCCCTACCCCTGTTGAGGACATCGACGACATGCTCAAGGACGATCTCGGCATTGGGATTGAGGAGCTTTTTACAAACTTTGACCCCCACCCAATTGGGGTCGCATCACTTGCCCAAGTTCACAGAGCAGTCGACCGCCGCACCGGACAAGCCGTTGCTGTCAAAGTTCAACATCCCGACTTGCAAGAGTTTGCCCTCATTGACATGGCGACAGTCAATGTGGCGATCAGTTTTGTGAAGCATGTCTTCCCTGACTTCGAGTTTGGCTGGCTCGGGGAAGAGATGAATGAGATGCTTCCCCTCGAGATGAACTTTCGCCATGAAGCCGCAAACGCTCTTAGGTGTCGCCGCGACTTTCTACCACTTGAAGGAGAAACCAGCCTTTACCTTCCCAAAGTTCTGTGGGCTGAACGACGCTGTCTTGTGATGGAATACATCGATGGGGCCCGTGTCGACGACTTGGCCTACCTCAAGCGCCACCATATTGATCGTAACCAGGTCAGCAAGGAACTGACCCGCATCTTCTCCCAGATGGTGTACCTCCATGGCTTTTTCCATGCCGACCCTCACCATGGCAACCTTCTAATCCGGCCAAAAGCGCAGGACTCATCGTCGCCCTTCAATTTTGACATCTGCCTTCTCGACCACGGTCAGTACTTCGACATACCTGCAGATTTGCGCGTCAATTATGCGCATTTCTGGCTTGCCCTCATGCGGCCTCACAATGAAGAAACCACCCGTCTCCGAAAGAAGTATGCGAAATTAGTAGGCAACATCGATGATGACATGGTGAGAGCTATCGGCAACCTGTGTCTCTAACGACAGTATCCTTATCTGGAAAGTGCCATCACTGGTCGAGTCAGTATGGAAGACTCTGTCGCCGACAACCCCGCGGGCTCCCTACTCGACGAGGCCGAATCGTCTGGGAAGGAGCTGGACAAGCTGCGCTCGGCAATCATGGACCACGAAGGTCTCATTGCTGGCGTGTTCGAGCTTCTTAGGCGTGTACCACGGTATGTCCTTTTGTGACCAACCTCGCTCACGGTCAGGCGACTTCTCATGATCGTGAAACTGTCCGACCTCCAGAGATCGCTCGACTCCAGCCTCTCCACCACCCACAGCCAAAATCGGATCTATATCATCGTTGGGCAGTACTGTTGCCAAGCCGGTGGGTCAGACTGCCAGACAGAGCTAATAGACTGTGTGGGATGCCGATCGTACCGCTCTGCGTCAAGAGTATGCTCAACATGGGCTGTCGCTTGGACTAGTGCGATGTTTCCTTCGCTCATGGTGGGCATACACCTCCAACCGACTGTTCTTTGGTGCGTTGGGTTGGGGCATGGATGTCGGTGCTCGACTGCGCAAAGTTGAACTCTGGATAAGAGGCTTGAGCCATGGTGGCTTGTCCGCCGCGTCCACAGAAGTGGCCGGTCTCAAGGGATGAGTGCGATGTGAGCCCCGACACTCCACGTACATAGACGAATAGAATAAAACATAGAGCTTATGCGTGTCACCACCAGGAATGGTTTGCTCGTGAGAACTTCTGCTTTTGGTTACACATTAGCTTGTCAAAACATGTGAAGAAGAGTGAACGAGGCGTGAACCATTTTGGGTCGCTTTGTTCAAATCTGCGTACCTGTGACTGCACGCGACCTCGTCGACATGCAGTAATTCAGCAGTAGTCTAATACCCCGGTACTCGCATCCCAAGAGCCCCGAGACGCGGCCATCTTCTGCATAGGTGTATTCGTGCATCCAGGTTGTCTGCAATGCCCTATCGGCCAATTGTCCAATCGTCACGCACAAGGCTCAGCTTCACATCGGGGCATTACAGTACGAGGTGTATGTATACGTGTGGTTTTCATATGGCAATTACAATTCAGTTTTCTTAATTCTACATCTATCGTGATTTGATTCAGGGTGTGGGATTAGTTTGGTTTGTTACGTATTTTGGCAAGTGGACGCGTCGGCATCTCACCGACAGGGAGACGACAGTTGTACTGCGTACTGACACCGCGTCTCCTGATCTCCTGACCTCGCGACGTCCAGCAGGCGTTGGCACGTCGGCAGATCAGCAATATCACGCTGGTATCATTGTCAATCACACGTTTCCCAATCGCACCTCTCCCGTTTATTGCTCGTTGAGATGCCCACATTGCACTCGGCTGTACGTCCCTTCGGTGTTGCTCTGACACGTCGGTTGTGCTGATCAGGCAGGCCACAGCAGTCACCCACAACATCCCGTGGTTTCTTAGCGAGCCGGCGATAGCTCTCATCGGGCCCAAGTGCTACAACACTCTGGTCTACGATTTCAACGTCACCGACGTTCCTTGCCTGAAGTACGCTCTCTCCAAGGGCCTAGGCTTTGGGATTGTTCTTGGAGGAAGCATCGTCAAGATTCCGCAGGTGAGTCGAGCATGAGTATTGACAGAGAGTATGTACTGAAGAGCGCAGATCTTGAAGATTGTCCGCTCGCAATCGGCCCGTGGTCTTTCCCTCTCTGCCTACGTAGGAAATGCTTTGCTTTGCTGCTGTGTGTTGGGCTAACTGGACAGATCCTCGAAACTGCAGCATATGCCATCTCCTTGGCTTATGCGTCGCGGTCGCACTTCCCGTTCTCCACGTACGGAGAAAACTTCTTTATTACAGTCCAGAACATCATCATCACCTTGATGATTCTGTATTATGCTCCCACCAAAAGCTCGTCGTATACCGGTCTGGGACGGTCGCTGTCCTCTCCCAGAGGGAACACTCTTCGCCGCGTGGCTGTCGGTGCAACGATCATCGGCACCTGTTGCGCTTTCCTCTGGAATGACAGCATATGTCCAATGACGACTCGTGCGTTATTCGCAAACGTCTGCTGATTGTTCAGTGGCCTTTTTCCAAGCATGCACGATACCGCTTTCGCTCCTTTCAAAGGCCCCACAGATTTTGGAGAATCATTCGAACCGTTCCACAGGCAACTTGTCCGCCTTTGCTGTCTTCAGTGCCTTACTTGGGTGCGTCGCCCGTATGTTCACGACAAAGCAGGAGGTCGGCGACCCACTCATCTTTTGGGGTTTTGCTGGTGCGACTCTACTCAATGTTGTCCTTGCCTTCCAGATGGTTGTCTACTGGCGTGCAGGAGACGACGGCGTTTCGTCCAAGCACCGTCTTACCAGAGATGGGCCGCTGGATGGCCTTGGACAGGGTCTTGAGGATCGCAAGCTGGATTAGGTCATGTAGAACGTGGCCAAGAGTCTTGATGACATCGATGAGGTTGACGAGACTCAACAAGGTGGTAGAAATTATGACTATTGCGACGCTCCCTTTACGAGTCCCGGTGCACATTTAGCCGCTGACAGAGGTGCTTGTTGCGAATGACTAGGGACAGAGTCATCCTGGTTGGCAAGCGCCACCCAGACACCGCTCGGGACTCGAGTAGCGATCGCAACCAAGGCTGGGTCGCCCCATGGCAGAAATGACCGTGGCAGGGGTGTTGGTGATCGTCAGCGGCCAGTGGCCAGTCGTCAGCGGCCCGCGGCCCCCCTAGCCTTGGTGCATGGTCCATGGCCATTGTGCCATGCATGCCATAGAGCTGATAGTTGGTGGGACGCCCTCGCGCCTTGACGCCATTCCTCTAGTCCTTCATTGGCACCTTCCCTCCAGAGCTCCGTACATAATTACACAGCCACACCGCCGCCCTTCGCTTCGTTCGTTTCTCTTTGTCATTCTCTTTTCATCCGCCTCCTTGTCTTTATCGCTCTCCCTTGTCAATCGTCGATACCGCTTCATCTCCCCACTTTCCTCGACATCTCGCACTTGTCATCACCGAGTTCCACCACTTCTGTCCTCTCTCCCGTTACACTTCCTACACTTCCTCCAGCAATCGACTTCCTTGGCTCTCCCTGCGAACCCCCAGCGCTTCTGACTGTCTTTGCCTACCTTCTCCCTCTTCTCGTCCTCAATCAAACATCGCCTTTCATTTGCGATTCTCGGCGATGCGCTTGCGCGGTTACGGGACCCAGAGGCTCGACGCTGCCCCGGCAAACAGTAATGTGCCGCCCTCACCCATCCAGTCAGTGTCTCTTCCAGTGTCTTCACAGAACCTCAACACTGTCAGTCCTGCAGATCCTGGTGAGTGTGCCATTAAAGGTACGACAAGCACTTACCCCACGAGATAGCTCGATGGTGGATGAACAAAGGCAAGCAGTACTTGCGCCTCTCTTACCTTCCTCCCAACCTATTCCGCCCCAGAGCCACAGTTTGTCCTCCCCATTCCCGGTGCAACGTGAGGCATACAACCGCCAGGCCGGTACCGCATCTGATGAGCCGCGGCCCAGCTTTGCTGTGGATCATGCTCGCGGTTTGTTGAACCCCCAGTCAGCAAATGATCCCCTTTCCTCTCTTAAACCTACGCAGCGGTCCAGCCCCAGCAAAGTCCACAGCCTGACTCGAGATGTCCTACGGCCCCCAAAGTACGGCGGACATTCCAAACGTGATCAGTTGGGAAGCGTAAGCGAAAGCTGGGGAGACATTCCGGGAGATCTGCCACGGGTCGGTCTGTTCCAGCCGGTCCCCGAAGCACCAAACCGATCGCCTTCGCCTGAGTCGCAGACGTTTACTAGTCACTCAACGCACCCCAGTCTTGATAGCGACCAACTTTGGTGTAACTCGCAGAAGCTGGGTGAAATCAAGGCTCAGGCATTGGAACGCGCCAGGGCCGGCACATCTATGGCCAAAAGGCCATCGTAAGGTACAATCCATCCGCCCATGCAAACAGATATCAGGAGCGCTGACCGTTGGCAGGTGAAGTACGATGGACTCCTGTACCCAAGACTAAATGGGTGCAGACGCAGCGGGACTTTGATAGTTTGGCGGTTGTGTACAATATATAGATACTGTAACAGATGGGGACGACATTCAACTGTTGGGTCGTTGAGATGTTCGGTGAATGACCTGTGGCTGCGACACACGAGACGAGCTGAAGATTGCACATGCATCCCTGTTGACGACTTAGCGTTCCACGAGCACAATGCACAGTCGCAGCACACACACAGTATACAGCATGTACGTGCAGAATGCAGCTTGATACAATAGCCACCGATTTCATACATCGGGCACAAATGCAGCTTATGTAGGGCTGTAGGCCGGTGCGCTTGTAACAGCTGTGGTTTTGTGTTTGAGGTGTTGTACGGTTGGGTTAACTACATACTGTCTTGTACTTGTTGTATACGTTGTAGTTTCTACGTTGTACACTGGTACACTTGTACACTTGTACGTTTGAACTGAGAAGGCCACGTGCGGTGGTGACACGGAGGTAGATTTCCTCCGTGAGTCGACTTTAAGCGACTTTCCTGCAGATAGCCCACATGGCCACATACGTAATTAGCCAAGGCAGACGGCTGTGCGACGTGCCTGCGCGCCTGGCTGGTCGTACAAGCATTCCAAGAGCGCACACACACTTCGATCCGTTCAACAGTACTCTTACCCGCGCCACCACGACAACCACTGGCCACCGTCCGTCGCAAGCCTGTCGCATTGTCATTCCTGGGTTGACTCACTAGAGCGTATAGTCAATACTTTGCAGCAGTCGCACACTGGCCACTCTGCTGTCTGTGACGGTGTGCGCCTGAGGTACTCTCAGTAGCCTCCGACTGCCCGTTAGCAGTGAGCACAACCTACGTCCTCAGTCGCCACAAACAAGCTCTCGTCGCGTGTTCATTCGACAATATCATGATGCAACAACACCAGCAACAGTTCCATACATCAACGACAGTTCAACATGGAGCAAATCAAGCGGGACAACAGCCATGGGGCGGGCCATTCCCAAGCCTTCATCTTTGGCCGATACAAGACACCTTCCAAATGAAGATGATTCATCTTCCCAGCGGGCAGAGGGTAAGTCCGGCGCGGAGAGCTATTGGGTTTGACTGACGGTTTGCAGATCAAAATTGGACGTCAAACGAACACGAAGACAGTTCCGGGTGAACGCAATGCCTATTTCGATTCCAAGGTCCTTTCTCGCACGCACGCAGAGATCTGGGAGCAAGGCGGAAAGGTCTGCTAGATTGGGGGGTATAACGGGATTGACCTCAGATCTTTATCAAAGACGTAAAGTCGTCCAATGGCACTTTCATCAACGGTGTGCGGCTCTCCCCGGAAGGCGTCGAGAGTGAGCCGTATGAGCTCAAGAGTGAAGACATGGTGGTCAGTCCGGGCTCCAGACTGTGACGATACATGACCAGTGTGACTCACGACCCAGGAGTTTGGGATTGATATTATCAGCGAAGATAACAGAACAATTATTCATCACAAGGTTTCAGCCAAGGCCTACTGTGTACTGGGTCCGGACGACGCTGCAGCCAGTGCCCGGTCAGTCAATGACAATGGCATGCGCTTATGTGAACAGCGAATTGGCAAACTATCAAAGTGATCCTCGAGGCATTCGGCGCCCCAGCTCTTTGTCCCAGAACAACTCCGTCAATCCTCTTAGCCACATGGGACCTTCAGTCATGAGTGCTGGTGGCAAGGCAAACGGATTGAGCTTTGAACACGTCCTCCAAAAGCTGCAGGTGTGTCTTAGAAGAGCAAGTTTTTGTGCCCTGTACTGATACATGGCAGAACGAATTGACAAAGAGTAAAGAAACTGGCCAAGAGCTGCAAACCCTGGCAGGCTCCATGTCTGAAGTGCAGGACACTCTAGGAGGGGGCTTGGTCAGTGCCGCGTTGAGGTGTCAAAGCTCACCATCAGCCACCAAGTCAAAACGGTTCCGCAGGTCAATACATTCCTGCTCAATTTCGCAACCCTTCAGCTGAGGCACAAGCTGCGCTAGCTGGGCCACATGGGCCACAAGCGGCTGCATTCATCGCTCTACAAGCACAGGTGAACGATACACAAGCATCGGTCACCACGCACCTGGAGAGGATACGTCAACTGGAGGGCCAGATTCAGCACCAAGACGCTCTCAAACAGGAAATCACCACCGTCCGAAAGCAGATTGACGAGAACAAACGCGAGATGGTGCTGCTCCTCACCGCCCCTCGTTCTAATGGGTCCCACCAATACAATTTTGGTAAAGGAGATGACGACTACGACGACGATGACGACGCGCGCAGCGTCGCAACGGTGATGCCTGACGACGGCAGCGAGCCTTCTGCAAGCAGTAAAATCGCCAACGTCGGCCATCAGAGTGTATCCTCAACAACAGGAGACGACGATCTTGCCGCTCGCATTCAAACGCTCACTTCTGAGATGACGGATGCGCTTCAACTGTCAAAGACCCTACAGGCGCAGCACGGGGAAGCGATGGCCGCTGTCAAAACTCTGACTGAGCGAGTGGGGTTGCTCGAAAACGGCATTTCAGAACGAGTGTCAGCGGCGGTTGTCCAGGCCGAGGAGCGATGGGAAGCGTGGCGTGCTCAGTTTGAGGAGAAATGGAAGCGAGAACGGGACACATGGGAAGCCGAGCGTGAACGACTGCGCGGCGTCGTGCGCGAATGGGAAGAGGCCGGTCGCCGTGCTGTCGAGGAAGAGGAAGAGCGGGAAATGAACAAGCAACTCAGTGAAGACGACATCGACCACGACGAAGATGGCCAGCAGGATGTGGAGGATGGAGAGATGCTGGCGGTTCATAACCACTGGCAGAGCAACGAAGCACCGAACGAGGAGGGTCTTGACCTAGCCGCCGACATTTCACAAGCAAGGATAGCGAAGGGAAGGAGGCGCCGGCCGAGCACCAAGACTGTACTGGCAATGCGTAGTCTCCGAGCCGTTGCGAGTACGACAGGCACCACAACTCCCAAAGGTGATCCCGAAGCACCTCTCAACACCAGAAGGCGCCCACGAGACCTGTCGCGCGACGCCCTCCGCAGGGTGAAAGGTGGTCGCCAGAGGCGATCTCGTCCTGGGTCGCCAGCCGTGTTCAACGAGAAGGAATCGTCGGAAAGCGGCCGCGAGTCTGCAGACACTCTGCGAGGCGACAAGGATAGCATTGACCGCAAGGTGGACAGCAACACCCAAGGCACGATTCCAAACGCCGTGAGCATTTCACAAGGAGGACGCGTCCTAACTCACAGTCCAATATTCCGCTTGTTACTGTCATCTTCGTCGCAGCTGTGGCAGGCTTGCTTTATTACCGTCAAAAGGAGTGACCAGCCGGGCTGGTTGGATATGTAGAAACCAGGCGAAGTGTCAGGCGGGGTTACATATGTAAGCCATCAAACTCTCCATTGTTATCCTCCTGTTGTGTCGACCCTCGCGAAGCGCCTTCCTCACTGTCAGCGGCATTGTCCTTGCCTTTTTGAGAGCCGCCGTCTGTCATGGAACGCGTCCACATACTGAGGAAGCCCGACCTTAGCAGCGTGTACCAAGTACTTCATTTCGATCATCATGCAGGAGCTGCCGCCACGCCTACGAATGAGACAGAAGCCATTGAGGTGTTGCAACTGGCGCTCATCCTGCTTCCAGGTCGCCTTCGTTTCTCAGCCGCGCTTGGACACATACTTTTCATACGGAAACGCACAGGTGGACAGGCAGCGTGCGCACATACGGAACTACGTCATTCTGGAATAACACATTCACTTCACTCCAACACGCATTCATACACTGCCAGATACTGCAGCGACGTCGCTCAGTCACGTGCGTAGTCGCGCTCACGGCGAGGAGGCGAGCGCTCACGGCGGGGGGGCGAGCGCTCACGCCCATACGAGCGATCGTCCGGACCACGGTCGTAGTCGCGACGATGACGGTCCTCGAAACGCCTGTCGTCATAATCACGGCGAGGAGGACGGTCGTCGTAGCGCCCACGGTCGCTAAAGCGGCGGTCGTCGAAGCGAGGACGGTCGTCGTAGCGCCCATGGTCGCGCGGAGGGCGATCATCGCGAGGAGGACCATCCTGGGAATATGAGAGGCGGTCTTGTGGCCAAACTTACAGCAGCAATCTCCAGCTTGACAGGAACGCCTTGGATCTCCGTTCCCTGGAGGCGACGAATCGCATCTTCCGCATCGGCCATAGTGGGGTACTCGATAACACAGATGTCAGCATAAAGGTAATGCGTTCACTCTATACCCATTGCCGGTGTAATGATCGATGTCGGCGTAGGTAACGTTTTCGCATCCATTGCGCCCGAAGTCCTTGAGGTCCTGCGAGGGGGGAATTAGATCAGACCAGACACACGACGCCGCCTCGATTTGACAAGGACACGACCCTCTTGCCGCATAGGACCAGGACCCCCCGTCGCCGTTTGTGCCAGTACCGTCCAGGTCGCCGCACCGGTCACTCATGGAAAGTCGGCCGCCCATTGCCCAACTATAGCTCCAAATGTCCAACAGCCTGGGTCGCCACGTCCTCCCTCCACAGTTCACGGAAAAGAATTGATGACTCGTACCTGCCAGCTTGTCGCATTGTTGATACCGAGAACGGAGACGCGGACGCCACGACCACGAGGGGGCCCACGAGGGGGAGGACGACTTTGCCAGACCGTAAGCTCATGCTACCCGACTATGACTCACGAATCCCAGTTGTCACGGCGGCGTGAGTCGCGAGCCCGCTCTACGATAAGCCTTTAGTCGTTAGCGCAAAACTTTCAATCGCGAAAACGCAGGCATGCCCACCTCTCGCCCATGAAATCTTTGCCATCGAGCCCGCGGCAAGCGGCTTCAACATCCTTCCAAGTCAGCGACCACAACGGCGTCCATGCTAACGTCGGCGGTCTCAAACTCAACGAATCCAAAGTTTGACATGAGGCGGATCTCAACGACACGGCCGAAAGCCTTGAAATGCTAAACCCCAGTCAGTTCTTATGCAGTCAATGGGTATCATCATACGTCTTCGAGGTCCGCCTTGTTGACACCTGAGAGTCAGCATTGAAAAAGCGATGTGAAAGATATACTGACCAGCGGGCAAACGGCCAACGTAGGCACTAGGGGACATGTTGGGACGTCTGAGTGGTGTGGATGCAAGCGAGGAGATAGTAGTGGAAGGATGGGTAACGACAACCGTGGTGGCCCAAGAGGCAGGCAGATGTAGGGTCTCATATGGGGGAGGATGGGTTTGGGGGGACGTGTGGGTACAGTATGTCTCTTGGAACATTGTGGTGAACCAACTTTGCTTCCGCTATCCCTTCTGGAAGTTGCCGTCAGTCCAGTTTGTTTGTTTCACTCAATGACAGCACTCTGGCATCTGTGTCCTTTGCCATCACTACAACATTGCACCACTGTACCGAATTACAGTTGTAACCGCACCGGAGCCACAGACAACGTCGACGATCGTTGCTGTCGCGAAGCTGCCCAAATGCGGCTTGGTGACCGGGCTTCCCATGTTTAAACGATCATCGTAGCCGTCTCACTCTTAGAGGCAGTAATGTCGTCTGTGTCACCAGAGAAAAGGCGACCATTGTGGCGATGCGTCGTGGAGCCATTTGTGTCGCCCGGGGTCCCAGACCTTTGGATTATAAGAAAATCAGTCGTAATGTAAGTCGAGATCTGCCCCAGACACAGCTCATATCAAGCATTGTTCTAGGCATCGCTGTATGGGCGTTGTATGTGGCCATTGGTCGTGTCTGTGTCCCCGCCATTCATTCTCGTCCTGGGAGCGCATTCACTCGGGGAGCGGGAATTGGGATCTTGGTGCCCTACCTCATCCTATGGTTAATGTTCCTTTGGTCCTACTTGACAGTACGTTCGTCAGGTCACAAGCGGCTGAATTTATCATATCATCTTCACGTCCCCTGGTTACGCCCGCGACGTGCGTTAGTCGTCTGGACGGACGGACTGACATCTAGGTCGTCCCGGTTTCCGAAGATCCTGCCGAAAAGTTGTACGACAATGGCAATCGATCCTCCTTTGCAGCGCCTTGGAACGGCGATGCGACAACAAGTCAACATTGGGGCCATGACTTGCCCATGTCATTCTCGGGCACATCGGAGCCGCATACCCGTATGGCGACGTCAACGGTCGATGAGAGCGCACATGTTTCGCCAGCTTTTGCCCCGAACGTCGCCAACCTGACACCTTCATCTCCTAACGCATACGCAGCTAATTGGCGGACGTCTGACAGTTTGCCAACGATGACGGAGCTGCCCGCTCCGTCCCAGAATCGCGTGCGAATGCCTACAACGGCACGTGTGCAACGTCCTGTTCCGGGAGTGTCGACCCAACCAAGATGGTGTCAATACTGCAGGATCGTGAAGCCTGACCGCACGCACCATTGTCGACATTGCGCCACCTGCGTCCTCCAGTTTGATCGTGAGATATGGCCGGAGGGCAGAATGTTAACAGGGCAGATCATTGCGTCTGGATTGGTCGATGTGTGGGATGGAGGAACCATGCTGTGAGTATTGACATGCCCACATAAATAACGGTTTAGGTTTTTGTCACCTTTTGCCTTTGGGCAGGGATGCTCTGTCTGTTCAACTTTATTGTGCTTATCGTGGACACCTCTCTGGCCGCGAAAGTCGACGGGCAGAAAGTCGCGCTCATTGCAATGTACGTCGAGGATGCTGGACTTGCTCTGACGGCCAAGTTGCGGATTCCTCTTTATTTTCACGCTCCTCATGATGCTCCCAACGCACGTCTTCTTAATCATGTCAGGCAGGTCAACGGTCGAATCTTTCCAGACCGGTGACCAGAACCGAGCGGAGGAAGCAGCTCTCAAACTCGCATTCGACAACCCGATCTGTCCAACAAAAGAAGTACGCGCTGTCAAGAAGTCGTGGGAGTTGGAGTATGGCGGCGTGGCTGTCAACGACCGATGGCGCTTCAGCGACCGACGAAGAGATCTCTGGAAACAACAGATGGGGAAGCAGTGGTTGGGGTGGATATGTAGGTCTGGGCGAGCGGCTGGAGGGTAACACCTACTGACTGAGAACAGTTCCAATTGGAAGACCCGAAGGGGACGGTGTTCACTTTCCTCCTAATCCACGGTTTGGACCCAACGGTGAATGGCTTCCAATGCGGGACTGGCCGAAAGTCGTGGCGATTTGATAGTGGGTATACCATGCATACTGTAGATTGCAGCATCCCAGCATACTCCTCGACTATCAGGCCTTCTGGTATCCATAGACCACAGACGACGGAAAGTACTTTGTACTCGACTCGCGGTTGCTTGGTCGGCAACTGCACTCTGGTTGTACAGAAGTAGAAGATCGCACTCTGGGTTTAGATAGTCATCCCCTTTTACATGTATAGCAGGACTGACTACTGAGTGTGGGTGGTCTGTGGTCTGTGGTCTGTGTGGTGGTGTTTCGGGTGGCGACTGCCTTTGGCCCTTGGCCCTTGGCCCTTGGATCCAAAATCAAAACCATGCCACGGTGCCTTCCTTCTTCCTTCCATTGCGGATTTGGGTCATGACCACCTTCCCTCGGCGCGCCATACAGTGGTACGTGGTACGGTACAGCACGTACAGTGCGTACAGTACAATGCTGTATGTAGAACGTAAGCCGTCATTGTCATCTTCCTCACAACTCGTTTGGCGTTTGACTTTCTACTCTAGCTACTCTCCTCTTCACTCACTCGCTCACCTCGCTCATCTCGCGTCTCGTTGTCGTCTCCCTTGACCATCGACAGCCTGTCACTTCCTTACGTCGCTACGTTCCCGCCTGCTCAGCATATGGTCAACTTCCACATATCATGGTGGCATTCCAGTGTCAAGTGCTCACCTTCCTTGGGATTGCTACGCTTTCAATGGCATCGCCAGTCACTCTCACAGGTACGCTTCTACCCCCAGCCGTTGTCCAGCTGAGAACCTGCTAACCACAATTCAAGATCCTTTTGACAGAATCTTTCCACCTGACAGCGTGTTCAATGCTATCGAAGCTCGTAGGCGCCTTTGAGCTACCCTGGCTGACGTTCAGACGTGAACCGACGAACGAGCGGTAGCGATTGCCACACAGACATTGTCCGTGACGTGCAAAACCATGCGACTTCCGACGAGTGGGCCCAGTTGAACGAAGAACAGCTGAGCGACGGTATGGAAAGCGCATTGCCGGGGATGTTGACACAAGTCGCCATTTCATTCACGCTGTGTTCCATGGCAGCTGCCCTTCAAAATCCTCCTCAAGAGTGTCGAGGATGGGAGGACTCAAAACAATGGCGAGAGTTTCATCAAGAACGAGATGATTCGGGTCGCAGAGAGTGTCTTTCGTGAGTGTTCCTTTCCGACTTCTCTAACCGTAGCGCACTGCACCGCAGCCCTCAAGACTGGACAACGTATAATGGCTACCTGCGGGACTCGAGCAAGTGCACCGATTGAATGCTTCTGATGTAAAGCCCAGCTGTGGTTTGCTCTAACGCATCGTCGCCAAATAAGTGAGTGAAAACATATACTGACCTACGGTACCTGACACTCCGCAGAACTTGCCCAAGATCTGTACTTCAATGTGACTATCCAGAAGTTCAGTCTCCTTCACTATCTGAAAGAAAGTGCCGAGTTGAGTCGCTCCGAAGAAATAGCTCGCCAGAAGGTACTGGCGGAGCAATTGGAGGTTTGTTTAGTGACTCCCGGTGTCAGTGTTAACCATAGGCTCTGGAACAAGCCCAGACCTTGGCACAGACATACCTGCAAAAGCTCGCACAGACTGCACGACGTGGCGAGGAGACATCGCTCAAGATGGAACAGCTGGCCTCTACCCTTCAGGACCAATTTGCCGACATCTGGGAGCGAGTCGCCCAAAGTGCGACTTTGCTTCAGAACGAATCGCTGTCGATGGCGGAGAGTCGGCTGGCAGTTCTGCATCGACACTTTGCTCAAGAAGTTCGTTCTCCAATTCTGCAAGAGCTTGAGCTGACTCAAAGATGGCAGATGCTTTGGACCAGTCTCTTAATCAAGTAATGCCTTTTGGGCGATAACGCTAACTGCAGCATCGAACTGATTTGACGGACATGGCGCTGTCTGTTGAAGAGACCTTCTCAAAAGTCCACCACGCTTCAAGCCGTGCCATAGAGTCGTTGTCCCTCGGCGTTGAAAACCATTTGGTGAGCGGGTTCCGCCGGCTCAACTAACAATCAGTCATTGATGGATCACTTCGGGGCTCGCGTATCTCACAGCCTGGAAGATGCTCGCGTAGTGAGAATCCGAGACGAAGCCAGTACACTGACCGCAGTCTCTGGATGCTGTGAGCATGTTTGCTCAGCAATTGTCACCTAGGCTTGAGAAATCTTTGCAGCAAGCAGATCGCCTGGCGGTTCGTCGTGTGATCTAGCCTGGCCTTAGCTTCGGAACTGACGTTAAGCATCAACATGAGCAACTTGTGACGTCCCTTCACAATTCAGGAGGCCTATTTCACACAACAACTGAGAATCTCCTTGCGACTCTGGCACACGTAAACAACAGTATGGGTTCCTTGGTCCAACCCTGCAGACTCTGGTCCTTGCTTTCAGGTAGCGTTTTGCTGGTTTCAGCCCTCCCTGACGTGCTGTCTGACATGGCCCCCAGTGTCAAAGCTAGTCTCAACTCCCACTTCTGTGACACGTTTCGCAGAGAACCATGAGATTACATGGGCCACTCTTCAAGTGGTTATGTGGACGGTGTCTAAAGTCCTTGCGGCTCTTTGGGCTGGTATATTCAGTCTAGTGAGAGTCGAAGGCGTTTTTGCCTACACTGACATCAGTTCTCAATGGTCGCTGCACTGTGGTGTCTGTTGTTTAGCGGCATCCTACCATGGCTTCGACGACAATTGCAGTTCCTTTGGAATGACAAGCCCCTAGTCACCAGGGTTCCTCAGCAGTGAGCATGCCTTTCGTATGTTGCTAATTGCAGAACGCCGAGCTATCGCCATGACATCAACACTTTCCGATTGCAGACGGTTCCATACACTGAGCTCCGTCGGAAAGCTTTACGAGCCAACCGAAGGGCCTTTTCGGAGCCTCCTTGACCCGTGTTGGGGGACGATGAGGTTGTTTGGACCGAATGCTAGAGCATGAAAGCTGTTCGAATGGACAATGTGAGCGTGAAAGATGAGCAGGAGTCGTGTGTTGGCCATCGTGATAAGGATGAGACAGTGTGGAGCTGCAAGGGACATGACCAAAAGGGGCCACGTTTCTGGAGCCCCACAGCGATTCGTACACGTACACGGTCGTGTCTCCTGTTGCCATGGAGTTGCGTTGATGTCAACTATACGAGTGTCGTGCACGAGTCTCCAACGACTTTCTCCCAAGAGCACTACTTCACAATGTCTCGACGGCGTTCCGATAGAACACCTGGAAGGAGGCGATTGATGGGCTACCTGAGGGCCACTCTTCCCTACGTCGTGACCTTTGGCCTTCTATCACTCTGCTTGTCAGCTTACCTCGCCTTGTCTCAAATCGCGACGCCGCCGGTAAACCAGCGACTTCATTGGCAGGCCTGGGACAACATTGGGTCCGTATCGCAAGATCAAGGTGAATTGCACGCCGCAGCTGGCAATGTTCCCTTGGATGTCTGGGCAAGTGCAGGATAAGTCGTTTCACCTAACATTATAGGACCCGATGGCCAAGCACACCACAGGAAGTTAGAATCGGAGTTATACCTTAGCTGAGGCCCAGTAACGGAGCTGGCAGTAGTCTCATGTCTACTCTCACCGAACATTTTGACCTTTTGTCAGCCTTATACGACGCCTGAACTTGATAAGGCGAAGGGTAAATGGGTGTTGGTGGACAGCGATTTGAACCACCGTACAGGTCTATCGTGAGAGGCGCAGCGCAGGGTAACGGAAAGGGCTAATGCCAAGGTCTCTGTATCTGTACTATCGTCGCACACGCCGGCAGGATGTGGAATTGATTACAGACTTGCAACTAGCACCAAGCTCATTGCCTACACCTCTCGAGGACGACGGTTGGACAAGAGCACCAGGCAACATACGGGCCGGTGTATGGCCTGCCCAACCCAAACTATATCTATGGTACAAAACAGCTAGGCAGGAAACTGCGGCAGCGCGAAAGGTGATCGTCACTGAAGTTATGCCCCACTACGGAGATGACGACCCTTTCTTCGGCTTCCAAAGAGTGCGGGGTGGAAAGGTCCTGGATGCAAAGCCGGGCATTTGGGAGAGTGTCGACATTGTATTTCGACGGGGGACACCCTCTAACTTTGTCACCGAGCCTCCAAAGTTTCGTCGGGATGGCACGTTCAAGATCATGCAGAGTGGGTTGATCTGAGTTGTGACGCTGACCGCTCAGTTGCTGACCTGCACTATTCTGTTGGCAAGGGTCGTTGTCGTGATACAAATAAAACGCCTTGTACCGGCGACCAAGACACTGCTGAGTGGTTGGGACAAGCACTAGACCAGGAGCAGCCGGATATGGTAGTGTTCTCGGGTGACCAACTCAACGGCCAAGGCACGTCCTACGATTCACTGTCGGTGCTTGCAAAGTTTGCATCGGTGGTGATTGAACGGAAAACCCCCTGGGCAGCTGTGTTCGGTGAGCAACTGATGCTTAAACGCCTGGGCTAAGAGTAGGGAATCATGACAGTGAAATTGCCCATGATCGTGAACGTCAAATGAAGGCCTTGGAATCCATGCCCTATTCGTTGAGCCGTGCGGGCCCACCGCACGTCGATGGTGTGGGCAACTGTAAGCTCATTTATTTGCCTTTGGCTGACAGAAGACGTGATACGCCTCCTGTCCCCCGATCCGTATGTTCAATGATGGGTATGCGTCGCTCATCCCAGCTCGATGACACATGTCTTTACGCTCTACTTTTTGGATTCGCATTCGTACCAGAAGACTTTGCTGCCCTACCCGCTAAGCCATCCAGATTACGACTATTTGAAGCCGTAGGTTGTTATCTGTCCGCGCTGACCCCCAAGCTCTCAGATTGACTGGTTTCTGAACGTTTCCAGATCGGTGTCACCAATAGAACGACCGTTTCGTCCGGATGGTGACCAAGATCTGGGCAAAGTTTGGGCGAAACGACGCCTCGACTCGGACGTCAGGCAACGGACTTTTGCGAAGCCCAACGCAATGATGTTCTTCCACATCCCGCTTCCTGAGGCGTATCTGCCACCCGACGTGAGCAGTAACCAAGAGGAGCTTTCCCTGGGTGATATGTTCGATGGTGAAGGCTCCAGCAAGCACAATGGCCAATTCTTCTCCAAAGCCATCGAGAAGGCCCTCGAGTACACCGCGGAAGACGGTTCCCACGGCGTCAATGAGGTCAAGGCTCTCAGCCACGGGCATTGCCACAACACGGACCGTTGCCGCCGTGTCCGTGGTGTCTGGATGTGCTTCGATGGTGGGTCATCATATTCTGGGTACGGCCAGCTTGGATTTGAGCGACGCGTACGCATCTTCAGCATATCCGATTGGGGAGAGACCATCACGACGTACAAACAACTAGCCACCGACCGAGAGCGGACCATCCATCACCAAGCCCTTGTGGGGAAAGGCGCACCTGGTGGCTGGGGACAGCCCTAAAGCGAGCGACTACAATCTACGCGGTCAAGCTAGCTCCTTCATCACACGCTGTATCAAAACTTGTCCATGCACTCTCATGCATCTGTACCTCATCGTTCAGGAGAGATCCACTTCAGACAATCGGTCGCCGCCCTCGCTACCCTGCGCGATCTCCGCTACCGGGTCCAGTTGGGAGTCAGCCGGTCTTTCGACTGCTGTGGTTGCGCCATCGTCGACACCCGATCCTTCATGTGTGTCGTCTGCTTTCATCGTCGGGGCCATGCTCGCTTCTGGATTCCTCTCGTCATTGTTGGTCGGTGTAGATGTCGCGTTTTCCGAACCCACGGAGCGTTTACTGGACGCTTGGATGGCGACTTCTGGACTGCCACTGTCACTCGCTTTAGCCTCCCTCGGTTTGTCGTCTGTAACGTCGGCAGCAACGTCTGTCGGGTGTGCAGTTGTCGTCTCCTGGGTCTCGTGGTCACTAGACTCCTCCTTTCTACTTTCCTGAGCTTGGGTAAGCCCTACTGGGGCGGAGACAGGACCGTCCGTCGAGGGAGCTTGAATGTGCACAATGGGAGTCTGCATGGTTGGAGAAGCGGCCGGCAAGTCAGTGGCGACTGGGTCGGCGCCATTGCGCTTATTAAGTGGGAACTTGAACGAACGATCCAAACGGCCATCACTCTCGGGCTTCGGGCTCTTTCGATGGGCCGCAGCCTCACTCTGTTCGCTGCCTTCCCCAGATATGGACCCCGTTTGCGATGTTGTGGTCAGCTCTTTGCTGCCCATACGCGCAATCGTTTCGGGACTGGGCGAGCGAATGCCGCCATGTGTCTCCTTGACCGGGGTGGAAGGGCCGCTCGATGGCAGCGGGAGCGATGATCGTTTCAAATCCGACGGGCGGCGGAACGGTGCCGGCTCGCTGGCTGTGTTGATGGCAGCAGACGGTGCCGGTAAGAGGTAATTGGCTATGGGAACAAGCCTGTGGTCAAAACGCTGCTCGTGGCCACCCACTCACCGCCGCTCGGCTGCAACAGCGAGCAACCAGCCGGGACCAACGACAGGCAAGTTTGCTGCAGTCGCCTTTTCGTACGCCTCATCAATGTGGCCGCCTCTACCAGAGTCGTCGCCACCGACTAGTGGTGATGTGCACACAAAGTGTGTCGTTGCAAGCTGGACCGATGGCGCTTCACGGGCACCAATGTCTTCAAGGCAACCTCGTAGCTGTCCCAGTAGCGATGGCGGCTGAAGTGCACCAAACGTAATGTATAGGCCCGTCAAGTTGCTATCTGTGAGCGTCCATTCCCAAAGGCTCGCACTCACTCCATAGTGTGCGTGCGCACTCGAACGAGGTTGGAGGAAAATGTGCCCGCTGTTGTCTTGCTGTCATGTATCAGTGACCGTGCGAGGGCGTCGGCGCTCACAGAACAACTTGGAAAGTGTACTCCTCTCCGCTTTGTAGGCCACCGGTTTTCCATTCGCGCTTCTCGTTGTCGGTGCCAACTTCACCACCCACTCGTCCCCATCGTTGCCCATTGCGATACATTTCCAACGCACGGAAGTCGGCTGTGCCGAGGTCCAGCTTGTCCCACTCGAGCGACACGCTCGTCTGCGTGACGTTCTGAATACGCAGTTCTGGCTTCGTCGGAGGGTTGACGCCGTACGCGTCCAAGATGCTGTTCTGGAGGTTGGCAAACGACTTCTGAGCCGCACACTCAGCCTCAAGATCGCGAGAGACGGTGATTGTTAGAATGGAACCGGGGCCAAGAGGTGGCTCGTTTGGGGAAGGCTGGGGGATGAGTAAGGAGGGGAACTCGAGCAGATGCGCATTGGGTCCCAGTAGAATGGCCTAAAGACAGGTCAGCATGTCATGACCCCGAACCAATTGCGCGAACCATTCCTGCATCGAGCTTGCCAAGTGTAAAGGTGACTGGCAGATGTCAGCTTTGGGCGGACGCATGTGGACAAGCTTTGGGTGCTTACACTTCTCCATTTTGTTCTTGCTTGATGGGGGTGAGGTGATTGAGCCCGGCTGGATGTTTGATGTCATGGCTGTTGCAACGAGGCAAGCGCCTCAGTTTGTTGAGGGATGGATGTAAGGATGAAGCAAGCGACGTGCCAACAACAGTTCAACACTTCGACACTCTGCACTCTGGAGAGCGAAACGCACGCGCCGTGGTACGTGGTACTGTACGGACTGTGGTACGTGTGTGGGCGTCCTGGGCGTGTAGGCCTCCACCGTGGGCATTCCGCACAACGCGACAAACGAGCGGTGGCAATGACACATCACGTGACTTGTCCTCAGCAACAGCCTCAGACGTACAGACGTGCAAGTCGTGTCATACGCGATTTCGACACGATTGTGCGGTTGCACAAGTAGTGTTGACCGACCTCTCCGTCCATGATGCAGATGCGCACCGCGCACCACGGATCTCCCTGCCACGCAGCATGCGGACATCAGTATTGGGAGGCTTGATGCCGAGGCACGAGGAGTGGTTGGCCATCGTTGTAGGCGTACTTGAAAGCTGTGGCAAACGTCGTCATCGCGGATAGAACATACGGAACGAGGTTCCTGTACGGATGGTGTCGGTCGGTCGCCACGGAGGCCAACCTCGCTAGTACAATATGCCTGTACAGAAGCTAGACTCAACCCCATCACGCAGTCGTCTGTCCATCGTGTCGTTCCATGACGCATCGCCACCACAAGACTCGCGCAACGACTGCCCTTTCTCGACATGTTCTCTGCGCAGCCCTCGACAACTACCAGAGGCGCTCAGCAGACAACAGTGAACTTCCAGACTCCGTCGTTAAACGGGCACGAGTCCTTCCTTAGAATTACCGCTATAGTACTGTACTGGGCAAATGCATCACTTCAGTTGCATCGTCGGCGACGGCGAATGTTATTGTCGGTACTGGCCCTAGCGCTCTGCTGCGCACAAATGCACCAGTCCGCCAACTGGACCATCGTGCGAACCTTGGGGGCACTGGGGGCGGAGGGGCGCGCTGAAGGGTGGGAAAGGAAACGGATAGCGATCTCTGGTGTGTGGTCGTCGTTAGTTTATGACCCGCGATGGCCGGGGGTGGCATGGGCATGGGTGCAACGGCATGCATGCATGGGTGGGGGTGGGCGAGTCATGCAGTCGTCCCCCGGCCCGACTAGAGCAACGACTACGCACAAAGGTCAATTTGACGGAGTCTTTTTTTTTTCCTCCTCTCCCCATACGGCACACCCCGGGGGGAGGCGTTTGGGCGTTGAGGTGAGGGTCACGGGTGGCGGCACGGGCAAGCCTGGCGACGACGAGGGCAGCGGCGGCGGGCCCGAACCGAACGGTCCAGCGGCCAAACGGCCCAGGCCAGCGAAAGAGAGCCAATGGCAACCAACCGAAAGGGTTTCCCGCTCGCCCGCGCTGCCGCCTCCCTCCTCCCTCCCTCCCCCCCTCTCCTCTCTGCTCCCCTGTGTTCACACCCCCCTTACTCCCACCCCCTTCACCCCCGTCTCCACCTGCCTCGTCACCACCACCACCATAACCCCCACCACCACCACTGCCACCACCACCACCACCGTACCCCGCCGAGACCCATCCCTCTTCTCACCATCCTTCGTCCATCCATCCATCACTCCTCTCTCTTTACTTGACAAAGTCGCTCGCTCCCTTTACCCTTACGACCCTCCAACTCAAATCAACATTCACACCCACATCGGCCAACACTGACCTCCGACTGTCTCCCCACCCACACGCGCTATCCCGAAGAGCCACCAGCGACCGCGACGAGTGACGACCAAGGACAGAGCAAACTGGCAAACCAACCTAGTCCACTTCCACTCGCTGGCCGTGTCGCGGCAGGCGACATTCACACCAGTAGGTGCACACTGGCTGCCACTGCCACACATTCCACCTTCCTCGAGTCTGGCCCCAAGTGGTACCACGACAACGCCGGGGAGTGAGAGGCATTCGACCTTAGTAGAGGTCGTGTCTTCTTGTCCAAGTTGCATCTCGATGATCTAGCCCGTCTCTTCAGCTTGGCCTCCCCCTTCTTCCTTCCCTCTTTCAAGCGAACCACATTGCAGGACGCGCGACGCGTCGAAGTTCTGGAGCTGATCGGCAATTAGCCAGGTGTACACAGTCGCAACACCACGACCACCTCTGAGCGCAATTTGTTCAGTATGCAGTCGGACGACTCGTCCCCGGAGCCTCAACCTGCATTGACTGCCGACACCCGCCCACATGCAGGCAACAATCATTCAGCAAACCCCAGCTCTTTGCCAACAGTGAGTGGCCGCGTCTCGGCGTCGTCTCGCTGACATACGCAGCCCCGTCAAATCATCTTGAAGCCGCCTCGAGTCGCTTCAGAAGACGAGTTGACACCCGAACCGTCAGACTCAGATGATGCAGAAGGGGAGGAAGAGGTGGATGGGAGTGAGGCACCTGTGAGTCTTTCATTGCCAAACTTGGAGCTGATAACGCGATAGGCCACAGCAGTGGCGTCCAACTTGGGCAGCGATTCGGAGGAGGACCCGGTTGCCGAGACAGACGACGAGTTTGATGACGAGGACGATGATCCTGACTTTGGTGCCAACAAGAAGCCAAAGGTCGCGAGAGGTCCACCGAAGCTTAAGAAATGTGAGTTCACACTGTTCTCAATGCCATGTTTCCTGACACAACCAGCCACTGTCGGCCTCTTTCCTTCAGCACGCCGAGCGGCGTCTGACTCGTCAGATGAAGACTACGCCGCAAAGTCTCACAAGAAGAAGTTCTTCCAGCGATCCAACGCCAACTCGCGTGGCACAGCAACGCCCGATACGAGCTTTGGGGACTCGGATGGGGCTTCCTGGCGTCGAGGCGCTGCGCGCAAGGTCGTCACGTACAATGAAGCCAGTGTCGATTACGGATTGGACAGCGAAGGCGAAGACACGATGTACTACGAGACCGCGACACCACTTGGTATGCAACCGCCCGTTGTTTTACTAACGCAAGAAAATGGGAACGCCGACGAGATCGACCTAGTCCTCTCCCATAGCCGTGATGAGGAGCGCAAGAGTGACGAGGCGGACATTCCACAATCCAACTTGGTGGGCTGTGTCTCCATCTGACTGGCTAACCATCCAGCGGTTCCACATCAAATGGAAGGGCTACAGCCATATCCACAACACAGACGAGCTGTACTCATTCTTGAAGGGGTACAAAGGTTTCAAGAAGGTTGAAAACTACATTCAAAAGGTGTGGCAGGTGGAGCAGGCGTACCACAACCCCGCGCCGGACGCCAAGTGGAAGCCCACCCGCGAAGATCTGGAGCAATACGAGATCGACTGTGAACGAACGCGTGAGGTACAGGAGAGCTACAAGACTGTAGAGCGCGTCGTGGGCGAAAAGGAAGAGATGCGCGACGGCCAACCCGTCACTCTCTTCTTGTGCAAGTGGACCAATCTCCAGTACGCCGAATGCACCTGGGAGAGTGAGTGATCGAATCGGGGTCTGCCAGCCTGCCATATCTGACGCACAGCATATGACGAGATCAAGGACCAGGCTCAAGAGGCAATCTCTGCTTACCACGAGCGCACGGCGCGTCCGACCGTGCCTGCGCGCTCTGTCAGCTATCCGATCCACGCGCGGCCTTCCTATCAGAAGATCTCAGAGGACCCCGATTACCTCAAGCCGTGTGGATCTCTGAAGCCCTTCCAGCTCACCGGCCTCAACTGGCTCGCTTATCTCTGGTGCAAAGGTGGACATGGTGGTATGCTTGCGGATGAGATGGGCCTCGGCAAGACAGTTCAATCGGTCAGCTTCCTCTCGTATCTGTTTCACACTCAAAAACAATATGGTCCCTTCTTGGTCGTCGTTCCCCTTTCCACCATCAATGCTTGGCAGATGCAGTTCCGCACATGGGCACCAGACCTCAACGTCATTCTCTACATGGGCTCCGCTGCCTCACGCGAGATGATTCGCCAGACGGAGTTTGGAACGCCAAAGAACCTCAAGTTCAACGTTCTTCTCACTACATATGAGTTCATTCTCAAAGACCGGGCGGATCTACAGCAGATCAAATGGCAAGCGTTGGAAGTCGACGAGGTCGGTGCGCATCTTCGGGACAAAAGCTGACGCACAGGCCCATCGGTTGAAGAACAGCGACTCGCAGCTCTATGAGGCGTTGCAAAGCTTCTCCACCGGCTTCCGATTGCTCATTACTGGCACCCCCCTGCAGAACAATGTTAAAGGTAGGTGGTTAAATGTCACTCTGCGGGATCCGTGCTCACTCTTGTAGAACTGCTGGCACTCCTTCATTTTATCGAGCCAGAACAGTTCCAGCTTGCGAATGACTTCGAACTTGGCGATGCCGAGCAAGAAGCCAAGATCAAGGCTCTCAACACCCAATTGGAGACGCTCATGCTGCGTCGGTTGAAGAAGGACGTCGTCAAGGAGCTTCCCACAAAGTCGGAATCCATTCTTCGCGTGGAGATGTCAGGTCTTCAGCAACACTACTACAAGAGTACGTGGCAGTGCCAAAGTCCGTGCAATACTGACGAAACAGACATTCTCACCAAGAACTTCGCAGTGTTAAGCAAGGGAGGCACGCAAAGTGTCTCGCTCATGAACGTGGCGATGGAATTGAAGAAGGCTGCGAACCACCCCTACCTATTTGATGGGGCCGAAGACCGCTCCAAGCCTGTCCACGAATTGTTGCGCGGCCTTGTCATGAACTCGGGCAAAATGGTCCTTCTCGACAAACTCCTAGCGCGCTTGAAGGCAGACGGCCACCGTGTCCTGATCTTCAGTCAAATGGTTCGACTGCTTGACATCATCTCCGATTACATGGCAGCTCGCGGATACGTCCACCAACGTCTTGATGGTACTGTACCCAGTGACGTTCGTAAGAAGAGCATTGAGCATTTCAACGCCCCAGGATCGCCTGATTTTGCTTTCCTGCTCTCAACGCGCGCTGGTGGACTGGGCATCAACTTGGAGACGGCGGACACAGTCATCATCTTCGACAGCGACTACAACCCCCAAAACGACTTGCAGGCTATGGCGCGCGCGCATCGCATTGGTCAGACCCGCCATGTTAACATCTACCGCTTCGTCACAAAGGGCACCATTGAGGAGGACATTCTCGAGCGTGCGAAACGCAAAATGATCCTCGAGTACGCCAGTAAGTTACCCCGCCTGAAGACAACGCGATTGTACCTCGCTAACGTTGCAAAGTCATCAACCAGACAGACACGAGTGGTGGTCATATCAACGGCACGTCCACTCCCAAAGAAAAGAACGGCGAGTTCTCAAAGGAAGAGCTGGCAGCAATCCTCAAGTTTGGTGCCAGGTCCATGTTCCAGGCCGACGAGACGGCGCAAAACGAAAAGCTGGATGCCATGGATCTCGACGACATCCTTACCAAGGCCGACAACTTCGACACTGAAGCAGCCGCCCAACCGGCGGGCACCTCGTCCGGTGGCGAGGCCTTCTTGGCCCAGTTTGCCGCAATCCAGGACGTCAAGAACGATGCCGATGATCTCAGCTGGGACGACATCATTCCTGTTGAAGAACGCGTCAAGATGGACGAAGAGGAGAGTCGAGCACTGCAAGCCGAGGAGATGGGGTCCCGAAAGCGTGCTGCTGCCCGTGCCCCAGGAGCCTACGAAGGCATGGATGAGGCCGACCCTGAATTGCGTGACAGCAAGGCTCCCTCGCCGTCAGACCGCAAGGCCAAGGTTACGGGTCCGCGCAAGAGCAATGCCCAGCGCGCGATTGAGCTCAAAGGTACGTGAAGTCAATGTGGAGGCATCCGCTGACCGCAGACCGTGACTTGCGCGTTCTTATACGTGGTCTTCAGAAATGGGGACCCATTCGCACTCGATATGATACCATCGTGGAAGAGGCCAAGCTGGCTGCGAAGAACCGCGTGGTGATCATCCAAACATGTGACGACATCCTCAACCAAGCTGAGGCGGCTGTTGCGAATCATAAGTCAGACTTGCGGGCAATGCAAGAACGAGGGGAGACGATTTCCTCGTCCCTACGGCAAAAGGCTATTCTTTTTACCTTCCGAGGCATCCAGGGCATTAACGCAGAGACGGTTGTGGCGCGCCACTACGAGCTGAAAGCGCTGGTGGAGCACTTCAAACGTGTTGAGGATGTTGAGAGTTACTCCATCCCTCACGACAACCTCAAGCCGACGATGAACTGGAGCGTCGAGTGGGGCACCAAAGAGGACTCCCGGCTCTTGGTCGGCATTTGGAGGTACGGTTTTGGAGCATGGGACCTCATCAAGTCTGTGAGTATCGTTGCCGTGGTCGAGGCTGACGCTCTTAGGATCCGTCATTGGAGCTACAAGACATGATCTTCCTTGAAGACCCGAAGGTGAAGGATCCTGGCGCCCCCAAAGCAGGCATTCCTGGTCCCATCCATCTTGTCCGCCGTGGAGACTACCTGTGTGGTCTCATCCGGGAGTACGAAGAGAACCGGCGCATGCTCATAGAGCAACAAGCCGTGATTGCGAACATGCCTGTCAAGGAAGGATTCGGGTACGACCATCCGCCATTGCCTCCACCAGTGGCCAACAATTACAAGCAAGCGCCTCCGTCGTCGGCGTCGTCAAAACAGCAGCCGCAGCAAGACAAGGGCAAGCGGCGTAAGACGCCTGAGTACACCGACTCCGAAGACGAGGAGGGATACGAATCCATGGATGAAGATGCTGTCAAGGAGCTTCTACGTCCTGCAAAGAAGCACCTCGTATGTCAGCCACTTGCCATTCAACTAACGAGCACAGAAAAAGCTGAAGTCGGGAACTGAGAACCTAAGCCGAGAGGAGAAGATCTCCGCGCTGAAGGAGTGCGTTGCCGGCATTGGCTCGAGGATCGACGAGATTGTGGTCGAGAAAATGGCTCAAGGCCAAGACGGTTCCAAGTGGAGAAAGCATTGTTGGGTGTAAGTGAATGTGGCAAGCCTGCGAATCTAAGCTGACCGGGGTAGCTTCGCTTCGTTCTTCTGGCCACGCCAGGGTGTAAACTACCAGAAACTCATGGACATTCATTCCAAACTGGTATGTCTGCCTATTGGTCGCCTTCGTGCTACTGGTACTGACAATGCATAGGCCAAGGAATCGAGTCCTGCGCCGAAAAAGACGAAGCGCAAGGGAGACGGAACGGAAGGAGGCTCTAAGAAGCGGCCCAAGAAGGAGGTGGAGTGAGCGAGAGATGACATCGAACAACCGCACGCAAGAACACGCACACACACACACACTCAATACAAGCGCATTGACAGGTGCAATTTGCGCCTAATTCCTTTTCGTACAGTAACTTCTTCCTCTGCACAATGGCTCATGTCTTTGTAATGCGTTATTGGGAAGGGCAAGGGCTTGTTGACGTTTGAATTCTCCTTGACTGAGTCAGTGTCTTCGGGTGAGCCACAGAAGGAACAGTGCTCGACAAACGTCATCACATGGGATTGAATGGGTACGGAGGTCAGCTCGACGTTCGACCGAAGAGATCACGCCCAGAAGCCCATCCGCGGTGCATGTGCTGCTGTGAGGCAGGATTGGGATGTCGCGCATCGCTATCACAGATCACAGGATCAGCCTGACTGGAAACACAGAGTTACAGAGTCCAGCACAGAGCTCTCTACCGATGTTCGGAGCCCCAGAATGCACAGACTGCACTGAATTAACAGAAGGCACAGGCGAATTTGATTCCGTCCGCTTGGTGGTGCGATTGGCACCCCCCCAATGCCCGGGTTTAAGCGCTCTGTGCTACGGTGGCGGTGACTCGGGCGGGACTCCGGCAATCTCCCACTTGTTGATGGACGGGGCAAGACAACTCGTAACAACACTACCCTTCGCCATCTGCTCAGACCACTTCCCGGGCACTCGCTACACCTCCCCCATTCACGAGTCCTCCTGATGGGCCCAAAGCCAGCAGGCGACCCTTCCCCGCCAACGGCGGGAGAGCCATCTTCGGCGGGCCGCCGCGTAAAGGGCAAGCGAACTCGAACTGGTAAGTACAGCCCGAGACTGAGATCAACCCCGCAACGATGAGCTCATCCCCAGGATGCCTCACCTGTCGTGCACGCAAAGTATGTTCTACACTCCGACTCCGACTGGTTCGTCGTAGCTTTGCACTAACGGCGTAAGGTCAAATGCGACGAACAACCCGGGACATGTGCAAACTGCGAACGGGTGTGCCTCGCCTGCAAATGGCCTGTCGTCCGCAATGTGCTTGAGGAGCGCACCGCTGTTCATGCGCCTACACCGTCGCGGGGCCGCTCAGAACTGAGCCCTCAACTCACTCCATCCAGTAGGTTCGCTTTGACGTCGGGTGACTAACATTAGGCGGTCCAATTCGCTGGAATCGCCATGGGGCATGTTCTGCCTGCCGTGCAGCCCGCGCGCGCTGTTCCCAAGACCGCCCTTCATGTGCACGCTGCATGGAGCAAAGCATCCAATGCGAGTATTATACTGGCGTTCCTCAAGGGGCAGGCGCGACGCCTAGCAGCGTCGAGGAATCACTAAGTGAAGCCGATGGTGAATCGTGGCGCACGCACCCAAATCAGTTCGTCCTAGTGAGGCTGTACGGCTTACTAACGGTCTTCTCAGAGTCCATGGAATCCCTCGACCAACAGTGGATCGGCATGTTGAAGCCTTTTTTACTCACGTTTACCCTGTTCAAGGCAACGCGGTTGTTCACCGTGGCACTTTACTGAAGGACATCGCAGATGGCAGCTCCTCTCGCAAGATTGTGTTGGCCATCTGCGCTGTAGCGTCGCGCTTCGTCGAGGTCACAGGAACACCTGGTGATTCATCCCATCATACCCAGCTGGCTGGAACGCCAGAAGCCAACCGTTGGGCTGCAGATGCTAAATCTTCCATTGTCAACTCAGACATGAGCTTGGACAACATCGCCGCAACTCTTCTCCTTGCCAAGCATGACATTTACGCAGGACGCTTCGGGCAAGCCTTTGTCTTATGCGCCATGGCAACCCGTATGGCTCTTGCTCTGTCACTTCACAACGAGCTGCCAGCGGACGCTGATATTACCCGCACGGAACGTGAGACCCGCCGTCGCCTCATGTACGGCTGCTACTCTCTTGATCGAATGATGTCGACAGGTGTGCCTGAATTCTTGTGTACGCCCGCTGCGAGTATACACACTCGCCTGCCGTGTGTCGACCAAAAATACAGCTTCGGCATCGAGACAGAAACGCCTATCCTTGAACTCGAATCCCAGGAGGCAGATGACGTCCCTTCTGAGCTAGTCAAAGACATCGGTCTGTTTGGACAACACATCCGGTTGATGAGCATTCGTGCTCTTATCCTGCGCGTTGCGCGGAATCGGAAACCGACTGACCTCATGCCCTGGGATCCAAACTCGTTGTTTGCGCTTGCTGAACGCAAGCTCAAGAATTGGTTCTCGTCGCTGCCGCCGCAGTTCCAGCTGGAACCTGAGACAATTTACGCCCGACAATTTCAGAACGAGTTGACACCTCTCACCATGCTCCACGTGTGGTACAACACGAACGCCGCAGAGCTCACGCGGATTGCAATGCCCGGATTCACGGAATCCCTACCACCGAACATCATATCGCAGGCGCCGCCAGGATGGGTTCAGCGCATGCGCGAAGAGTGTGTGTCTCATGCGCGCCTTGTAGCTCGCACCCTTCGGCACGTGTCAAGCTTTGTCGACATGGACAACCTGATTTTTGGCGACCCGTCCCTCCCAATCTGCGCATATGAGAGCGCACGTTCCCGGCTGCAGTACGCATTCCTGCTGCCCGCAGAAATGCAACCAGACGAGCTCCACGAGTTGACGGCGGACGTAGCCGTCATGGCATCGTTCCTTGAACGCATGGGTCGATATTTCAAGAATTGCAAGTGGCTCGTACGTACACGGATCGCACCCCCGCGCCTTACTGACCTCTAAGCTGCGGGAAATGCGTAAAATGATGCGCCGTCACGGTCTGGACCCAGGCAGCGAGCTTTCGGAACCGTCCCAACCCGGCAGTCCGAACGCCCAGGATCCATGGTCCCGCCGTGTGCGTACTATCCGCGAACATGCACCCCGGCGACCAGCTCCGCCCGTACCTATCCACACGCATTCCTATCCACCACACAGTGGAGCGGTCACGCACGTCGGTTCTCAGCCTCGACAAAATACGTCACTCCCAACTCCAGCACCCACAAACCCTCCCAGCAGCGAGCAGCTGTTGCAACCTCCTACCAGCCTCCCAATATACTCCGAACCTGGTCTCCCGGACAATGCGTGGTCTAATAGTGGGCATGACGAGGTCGCAGCGCTCCTCGGCGAGCTGGGACAGGCACAAGCTGGCGGTAACGGTAATGGGGGCACCGGAGGTGTCTCCTTTCTTGGTATGTTCGCCGATTGGGTTGCAACAGGTTACGATGGCAGCACGATTGGACTTAACGGTGTACTGTAGTAGATATATGTGTCAAGGAGCGGTTTACTGTAGTAGATATATATGTCAGAGAGCGGTTTCGAAAAGCCAATTGTCTCGAAGGCTTGTATTTGTTGCTCCTTTCAGAATGGCCTTAGCAGTGGACAGAGTGTTTCCTTATGACGCGAGATAGATCACCTGGTGGACACGAAAGCATTCTTCACGTTTGAAAGCATGAGGCGTGTCATGTCTGCCCGGCAGTACGCTACCTCACAGCAGTGGAAGAGTGAACATAGTTGGGCCAGTGTGTTCGGTGCCGCAGTGCATTGGCCAAAGGAACAACGATTCGCACCCCTGCCTCGACAGTGACCCAAGTGGCCGAGTGACCGTGGTAGCTACCATTCGGGCTTAAACTCCACAAATGCTTGAAGCAAACCAAGACTCTAGTGGGCGCAAAGCACAAGGAAAGCCCAGGAGTATTGCAGACAGTAAAGGCCGAATTGTCGAATCACCGCGCCGCGTCCCAAGTTCGCATTGTTGCTATAAGAATTAATGGGCATGCATTGCGGAACATTGGAGACTATTGTACAGCCCGTCGCCTTAACGAACATATGGTCTATCGAACCAACCAAAAGCCTGCGCTTAGAGCTCCTTCAGGACCTGGTCCATCGTCTCCGCCAGGATGGCGACGTGGGGCTCGCTGAAAGTAAGGGTTGGACGCAGGCGACAAGACATGTCACCGCAGCCACCCATCTGGACGCCGTTGACGCGCATCTTGCCGACGAACTCGTCACGCTTGGCAGCCGTAGGGAAGTCGAAGGCCTGGAATGTTCCCTCGTCCTGGCCACGGTAGTTGGAAATGAGGTTGGGGTGACGCGAGAAGACGTCCGTAAGAGCGCTGGCAAGGATCTTTCCGGTCTTGGCTGTGTGCTCCACCAGGTTGTTCTCCTTGATGATTCGGATGATCTCGCGAGCCTGGAGGGTACGCATCGGGTCACCCATCCAAGT
Organism: Cutaneotrichosporon arboriforme; assembly: GCA_002335565.1. Classification (NCBI taxonomy): domain Eukaryota; kingdom Fungi; phylum Basidiomycota; class Tremellomycetes; order Trichosporonales; family Trichosporonaceae; genus Cutaneotrichosporon; species Cutaneotrichosporon arboriforme. Next base: position 39,116 of record BEDW01000014.1, on the reverse strand, counting down.
GTTGTAGTTTCGGTAGGGCTGGTTGGGGCGGGTCTCCGCCTTGTGGAAGATGCCAGCTTGCTGCATCTTCTTGGAGAAGGTCACAAAGTCGGGCTCCTCGCCGGCCTGGAGGCCCCACTTCTCATGGGCCCAGAACGTGCCAGTGGCTCCGACGCCCGTCTGGACCTCGTCGACGATGAAGAAGGCGCCGTGCTTCTTGGCAATGAGGCGCAGCTGGCGATAGAAGTTGTTGGAAGCGTGGCGATCGCCGCCTTCGGAAAGTACGGGCTCAATGATAACGGCCGCAATGGGACGTGTAGCCTTGTTCTGAACGAGAATGTCCTCATACTCGGCAAGGCAGCGAGCCTCCTCGGCCTCGTTCTCGGCAGCGTTATCAGCGAGGGGGTACTTGAGCTGAGGGTAGGGTGCGACAGGCCAGTCAAAGGCCGGAATGTCCACCTTGTGTATGGCCTTGGAACGCGTTGCGGAAAGCGAGCCGAACAGACGACCGTGGAAACCGCTTTTGAACGACAGGACGGAGAGCTGCGGGGTACCGGGCTTCTGGTTGACCATGCAGGAGTCAAGCTCCTCCTGGGTAAAGGGAGCGTCCATCGAGCCACGCTCGCGCTGGCGATACGCCATGAACGCCGCCTTGAAGGCAGTCTCGTTTGCGCTCGAGCCACACAACGTGGTCACAAGGTGGTCAAGCCCCTTGGGACGGACCGTCATGAGGCCGGTCTCGAGCCATTCGGCCCATTGCTTCGGAGGGAACGAGCCGAGCGCTGGGCGGTTAAGGGCTGCTGTGACAAACTCGTCCTGGGTTCGAGTCAGTATTCGTCATCGCGCAGGGGCCACCAAGGCGTGCTGAAAGGACACGACCGCGACAAGAGCGGTACGACCCAGACGTCCCCAGCCACCGTCACGGTATTGACACTCACCGTCTTTCCCAGAGCAAGCAACTGGGGTACATTGTATCCAAGAGCAATGGAAGAGATCTGGCCAAAAACATCAAGGAGCGTGTTGCCGTCGGCGTCGACGAGGTAGTTGCCCTTCGACTTGTTGTAATCGCAGACCAGAACGTGCGTGCGGGGGTCCTGAATCTTATCGATTTCAGCAGACTGAGTGTCAGAGGAGACGATCCAAAGGGCTCCAAACGTACAGCGGCCTTGCTTGCAGGTCCCGGGACCGTGCTGGTGTGGACGGAAGGCTTGGTGGGCTCGTCTGGGATAAGAGTCTTGGACGAGAAGGCTCGGTAGGCTGGACGCGCTGCACGCAGGGCCCGCGTGGAGAGGACAACGGGACGCATGGTGTTGGCTGGTGAGAAAGAGAGAGTGGAGTTAACGACACGAGGGTCGAAGGAGAGAAGTTAGGTTATAAATACTGGACAAGGTCGAGGGATAAAAGAACGACGCGTGAGAAGCGTGCTCTGTCCAAGAGTTTGCGAGCTGGGTAGCCTTCTGGCTTGTGTGAGTGGAGGTCAACGCGATAGCGGGGCACTCGCGTCATGGCCCAAGCATCTGCCCCACACATGCCACTCTGGGCCGACAGGTAGGTGTACAGGTGTACAGGTGAACAGGCTGGTTGCAGAGACCTCGGCTGAATGTTGCCTCGGCCCGAGATCGCCTCATTGTGGGGTAAATAGACGAGAAGCAAAGCCGTACAGTGGAATTGCATCTAGGCCCCGGCAATCAGCGTGGCACGGTCCTGGCAACCCTTTGGTGTTCGTCTATCACCGACTCATGCCACACACACCCCATGCCCGACCAAAGCAGTTGCCCACCTGTCCATGGATTATCCTATGAATAGCCCGAACGACAAACGGGCAAGCGTCTACATCAACAGTGGAGTTTACGCCTTCCGAGCTTTGCCGCCCCTACCCGACGGTCATGCCCGATAGAAGATTAGGTCCCCACCCAGACGCCGAGGGTGGTGCACAGTCCATGTGGTGTGAAGTATGGTACCTGCAACCTGCCCTGGTTGTGGATGCGAAATAGGCTTCGTTGCTTAACAACGAAGACTCTACGTTGCACAACCTCTCACTTGCCTTCATTATCATGACCGTCGCTACCAGCTGGGAGGAGATCGCTGCTGAGAAGCGGGCAACCCGCGATGCCCTCATTCCCAAAGAGTGGCTGATTCAATTTCCAGACCATGTCATCGACGTGATGGCGGTGCCAGCGGAGGCAGGCATTCTCTCTGACGCAGAGATTCAAATCACAGAGACAGATGCCGCAACACTGGTTCAAAAGATGATCAACAAGGAGCTCACTTCTGAGGCTGTTACTGTGGCGTTCTGCAAACGTGCCGCCATTGCCCAGCAGCTCGTAAGGCTTAGCGTTCCGGGATATGCTCACTCTAGACAAACTGTCTTACAGAAATCTTCTTTGAGCAAGCTATTGCTTGCGCCAAAGAGCTGGACGACAGGTACGCCCAGACTGGCAAACCTGCGGGCCCTCTTCATGGTCTGCCCATTTCACTCAAGGACAATTTCAATGTGAAGGGCTTTGATACAACGGTGGGCTTCGTCGCATGGTGCAACGACCCAGCGAAAGATGACTCGGAGCTCTGCAAGGTACTTCCCGAACAAGGGGCAATCCTTTTCTGCAAAACGAATGTCCCAACCGCCATGGTCAGTGACTTATAGCGTCATTGCTAATGGGCAGATGATCGCTGAATCTTACAACAACGTTTGGGACTACACTTGCAGTCCCTGGAACCGCAACACCTCCTCGGGCGGCTCTTCCGGTGGCGAAGGCGCCCTGCTCGCGCTCAAAGGCTCGCCTCTGGGTGTTGGCACCGACATCGGCGGGTCGATCCGAATCCCAGCGTCACTGTCGGGTGTCTACGGCTTGAAGCCGTCGTTTGGTCGCTTCCCGACTTATGGCTCCCGCTCAGGCATGCCGGGCCAAGAATCTGTCCGTTCTATCAACGGACCAATGTCGGCATCCCTCGAGGCGTGTAAGCTGTTCGCAAAGACAGTGGTGGATGCACAGCCATGGCTTCGCGACCCGCTCTGTGTACCTATTCCATGGCGTGAACCCGAGCTTCCAACCCGGCTCGCATTTGGTATCATCATGGACAACGGCATTGTGCGCCCAACACCACCTGTGACCCGAGCTCTCAATGAGACCAAGAGGGCGCTTGAGGCCGCCGGTCACAGTGTCTTCGAGTGGACTCCGTACAACCTGGAGCAGTCGAAAACAATCCTGGAGCGATTCTTTGTCGGGGACGGAGGTGCAAAAATCTCGTCCACGCTGGCCGCTAGTGGCGAGCCTTGGCCACTTGGTCTGGAAGCCTACAAGCAGGCAGCGGAGAGGTCTAAAGCCACTCCTCCTCTTGTGGGAGAACTGTGGAACGTACAGCACGAACGCAGCATGTACCAGAAGGGCATGCTCGATGCGTGGAATGCTACCAAGGAGATCACAGGTACTGGTCGTCCGTTCGACGGCGTGATATCCCCCGTTTCGGCCTATGCTTCGTGTCCCAAGTACACATTTGCGCATGTCACATACACTTCGGTTTGGAACATTACCGATCAGAGCGCGGCTGTATTCCCAGTCACCCACGTCACGGAGACGGACCTCAAGACAGAAGACATGGGCGACTTTCGAAACGACGAGGAGAGGAAGGTCTGGGAGACATACGATCCAAAGGTTGTGATTGGAGCTCCTGTCGGTCTCCAAGTTATCACTCAGCGCCTTGAGGAGGAGAAAGCCCTGGCGCTCGCGGGAATAGCTGCGGCGGCTCTTGGAAAGTAGACGTGCAACAGTTGTAGTCACTATGAATGAGTGCGACAAGACCTAAGGCTAGCATCGACGTTGCATTCGGGTTCACAACTGAACGATAACGTGTGGGATCAGTCGTACATTTCTCTGCAACCTGGGAGCCTTTGGCGTCCACCTGATGAAAGAGGCCAGCAACTGTTTGCGATGCGTTCAGGTGAAAGCCAGACAGCCAGACTAACAAGTCGGGGCATCGCTGGAGGAGATCTGAGTCAGAGATAGGCAATCTCTGAATCGGCCACTGGCCAAGGCGAAGTGGGCGCCGGTGCTGGTGGGCAAGGCAAAACTCAGACCTGACGGCGTCACGGGAAGCGCCGAAACCCGTCATTGGGCCCCGAAGGCATGATCAGGGTCCTAAACGATTAAACGACATCCAATGCCAGAGAACATGCACATGTGCCTGGCGCCTAGAGTCAGTCATCGAGCACCAGGCACAAATGAACTTGCAACCACCACATACTACTGCAAAGGACACATGCTATCGTGTAGCCGCAGCTCCACTTGCCCTGCTGCCGCGCTTCTGTGAATACTTCGCTGCCCGAGCCACTACTACTACTGGTCATCGGGCAAGTCGCAGAGGTGAACTGTGCGGCATGCCCACTAGCCGTGACGGGAACCTACAAAAGCGGCGGACGACAAACACAGCTACCCGTTCGTACCACGGACTTTCACTCCACTTCTTGCGCCACGACAATGGGTGCGCTTCAAAGAAAGATCGAGACGTTCTTTTGGGGCCGCCCACCAACGGACAAGAGAGAGCGCAAGTTACTGAGGAAACTTGATTTGGTCATTCTGTCCTATGTAAGTTTTGGGTCATCTCCTTCTCGACTGACTGTAGATCTGTCTATCATGTGCGTCACAGCCGAGCATAGCCCGTGTCGTTTTCTAACAAGCAGACTGGATTAATTATGTTGACCGTGCCAACCTCAACAATGTACGTATTGTGCCGCTCTGTTCGATCCCCACTTTGTCGTTCCTCATGGAGCTGACGCGCCAGGCCTATGTTACCGGCATGAAGGAGGCTGTCAACTTTAAGGGCAACGACTATACACTGTCTCAGTCCTGCTTCACGGCTGGTTATGTGGTCGGTCAATGGCCATCGGCTGTTATCCTTGCATCTGGACGAATCCCGCCTCGACTGTGGTTCCCGTTCTGTGTCATCGCCTGGGGCTTGTGCACGCTTGGCATGGCATGTGAGTGTCACATGGGGCGTTGGGTGGCTATCACATGGCTATAAATGGCGCCCTGGCTTGGCGATGTCATGCTAATCAATGGCAGTTGTGACCAACCCGCACCAGGTAATGGGCATCCGCTTCACACAAGCTATATTTGAGGCCTCGACGTTTGCGGGAAGCCACGTGAGTTGATGCTTGTGTCATGTTGCTGATACTCGCTGTATATTCTGGGCTCCTGGTACAAGGACGAGGAGCTAGGGAAACGTACAGCTGTTTTCACGTCGGCAGCACAGTTTGGAACGTTCTTCTCGGGTGTGATGCAGGGCGCGATTCGACAGACTATGCACGGACGCAACGGCAAAGAGGGATGGCAGTGGCTGTTTATCATCAACTTTGCCATGACGATTCCCATCGGTATTTACGGGTTTGTCATGTTTCCGGACACGCCACACACGGTCAAGGCGTTCTGGCTCTCTGAAGAAGAACGCCAGCTGTGTCTCGACCGATTGCCGCCGACCGAGCACTACATAATCACCTGGCCACGTTTCCGCCAGTCGATCGCCAAGCTCGTCTCCACCTGGCGTTACTACCTCTTCTCGGCCCTCTTCATGGTGTCGGCGACGGCCTTTGAGAAGACTGGAGTGTACAACGAATTTGCTCTTTGGCTAAAGCACGAGGGCTATTCGCCAGCTTTGATCAACTACTATCCGCTTATCTCCACCTCTGTCGCCATCGTCGGAACTTATGCCATGACGGTGTACTGCGACGCCACTGGCCACCGCTTCATCGCAAACGTCATCATGTACGCCTCGGTGTTCATATCGTCGGTCATGTTGTTGGTGTGGAACATTGGAGTCGGAGGCCATTTCTTTGCCTACAGCATCTCTGGCATCGGTTACGCAGGACAAGCTTCAAACTTTGCGTGGGCCAATGCCCTGACTCGCGACGACGAAATGCTTCGCTCTGTCACTCTGTTCTCCATGAACCTGTTCTCCAACTTGTGGAACCTTTGGTATCAGATTGCGGTCTGGCCAGTGGTCGACGAGCCTCGCTTCACCAAGGGACAAATTGGCACGCTAGTCACGGGCGCCGTGTCGGTCGTTATCGCGGGCGCCATCGCGGTCTGCTCACGCCGCTGGCCTCCCAAACTTCCACAGGACGACGTTGATCGCGAGAATATCGACCACGGTAAACAGCATCACGAAAACGACCATGAGAAGGACGTCGAATACTCAACCACAACTGTGCCAGTCACCATGTCGTAAGCATGTCTCTCCTTAGGGGAAGAGGAGAAAAGGGTTACTTGGCTGCATGCTTTGATGTTGTAGGATCTTTCGATGTACCACAGATGTTGAGAACGGCGAGAGGCATATGCAGTCATACACTGTCACATTGGAAACATGGTTCCATGACTCTTGGAATGCATATGCAATGCGAGACATATGACTGTATGTACGATACAACTAAATCTTGTGGCCTACATGATGTACAACTCTGAAGCAATTCTACTAGGTAAGAATCTGGGTTGCCTTTCCCAATCGGAACGTGACTGCCGACCTGGGCTCGGTCATCACCGAACGGCGAATTGCGCCTAGTCAAGGAAAGGGCGCGAATTCATGCGATTTGCGACGTCCCAAGGAGTGAGATCCTCAACGTCGTTGTCGTGGTAGCGCCAGAACGCCTCCATCATTTGGCTTGCTGCTCGGTTGTCAAAGCATGCGTGAGGACTAGGTGTCAGTGATCATTCATGCTTGGCAAGGCTGGGCAGTGGTGGGTGGCGTTGCAATGGCGTGAAATTTCCACCTGCGCCACAATCGGGACTCACCCAAACTCGCTGAGCAACTCCACAGCGGATTGCCGCATAGGGTCGCCTTTTGGAATGTGGAAGCCTGCAATAACCAAGGGCCACGTGAGCCAGACAATGCGCCCGTACATTGCCAACATCTCCTTGGCAAGCTCGATGATGGCGCGCGAAGCGCTCTCGATGCGGGGGTCCGTACTGGAGACACCAAAAACGATACGAAGCAGACGGATCTTGGTGGCGTGGCGGTACGCAATGTTGCCATACTGCGTACGAGGATGGAAGGGAGTGAAGTTGCAAGCGTTGTCCCACACCTTGAGTTCAGCGAGAAGGCTGTTGGCTTGTTCCTCGAGCTCCTGCTTCTCGTTGCGAATGGTCGTGGTAGTCGAGGCTCCCGAGACTGTTGTGTTTGAGCCTGCAGACCCTGATCCCTGTATCTCCGAGAGGCTTCCATTCTGGGGAAGCCGAGCGGTCACACGAGGTGGAAGACGGAGAAGTAGAGATGAGATGTGCGGCTCCGCAGCGAGGTGCTCGTTCAGCAAATAGCCAGCCTCGCGGACGCGGGAGATGAGGCTGCACGACCTAGCAATGAGGTCGACCATTCCGCGGGACATGCCGAACATGCGCTCTATGCTCTCCCATTCGTTTTCGTTGGTGGACCATGTCTCAGCTTCGAAGAACCAGGGCGTGAATGCGTCTCGAAGAATGGAGGGAGCCAGCTCCGTGGTCATACAGCCAAAGACGTCTCGAATTGCAAGTTGCTCCAGCACGAACCGCGAAGGCGAAAAGTGGTCGCGTGGAGAGTCGGAAAGAAGGGTTTGTGCCCCACCCATGCGCGTGATGAGCGACAACACAGACGTGAGGAGGGAGTGCCACGCTTCATCAGCAGCAAGCGACTGCGGATTGATCAGTACGAGTGCCTCGCGATGTGTTTCGAGAAGAATACGTACGCTGGCGATAATGCAGCTCAGAAGAGCGGCAAGGACGAGCTCAACCTCGGTCTTGTCGATGCTCTTCGGTGTCCCATCAGGCGTCTCGAGGGCGCACCTCACAAGCTCCAGCACACGGGGTCGAGTCGCGCGTGTGATGCGCCAGGCGCCTTCCTGGTCATCTGGGTTTGCAACGTAACGAAGGTGCACAGCTCCGACGGCCAGCATAGCCGTTCGTAAGGCGTCAGCGGCTGGCGACACCCTAGGCGTAAGCACATCCGCTGAGGAAACGATCGGGGTCGCGGCAGCTGAACTTACCCTGGCAAGTGGGTGAAAGCCAGTGGCGCATGGACAGTGAGCCACGGATTCCAGGGATTGTGAGGCGCTTCGAAAGCCAGGATAATGTGGACCGTACGAGATAGATAATGGCGAATAACGAGGCGCTCGTCGCTGCACAGTCAGTCGGGTGATCCGCTTCACAGTGTTCCAAGAAGGACCTACACGGAAGGAAAGTATGGCTGGAGGAATGATCTGCCACGAGTCAGCGGATGTGCTTGGATCGTCCGGCCGTGTGGGAGCACTCACGGATCCATCATCATCTCAGCACGCAGACGGTCGGGCATGAGCTCCAATGGTGGCTCCTTGACCTTGACATGCTCCAGCAACGGTGCAACGGGCGCTGAGGGGAGAGAGGAGACAAAAGTCTCGGGGGCTTGGAAGGGGAGCTTGAAACGACGCTTTGAAGGCTCGGCGACGCTATGAGTGCGGGGCTTGCGAGGACGGTTTTTGCGACGTTGTACCGGGTCATCGGGGGGCCAAGTGCACTAGAATCGAGCGTGAGCTCAACTATCGATGAGGGGCAAGACCCCGAGGCCAGACAGCACTCACCTCGCGTTGTCCAATCTGGCATTTCTCGCAGATGGGCCGGGACTCGTCGCATTTGACCTTGCGGCGACGACAGGTGAAGCATCCTGAACGCGAACGCTGGCCGCCAGGTTCTGGCGCAGCCGAGGGTTGAAGATCAACGGTGGTGGAAGTAGTGGTAGTTGTGGTTCCGTTTGCAGTTGTGGTGGTCGTGGTGTCGCCTGCAAACAGCGCCAGGAAGGGATCGATGGTGAGATCTGGGCTGGTCGACATGGCTGCTGGTGCCAGTGGACTGTCGAGATGTAGCATGCGAGTGACGGAACGTCGACGGTCAAGAAGGACGACGAAACGAGCAGCGAGGAAAACGAATAGACGGCCAGTGGAGCGACGCAAAGTGTTAAAGGTTTCTTCTGACAGTTGCGCGGAGGGGCAAGGCAAACGGAGGGGGTGGGGGGTTGACGACGAACCAAGGTCCTTTTAGGCTTGGCCGGGATCTTTGACGTCGGCGAAGTGTCACCACGACGACCGTGCAGAGGAACTCGAGGAACCAAGATCGCGCAGGCGCACGCACGCCTCTCTCTCCCTCTCCACTTCCTTGTGTGGGCACCACGCTGGGCCCCCTCTTGCTGTCAACGTCCCCTCAACCCCGATACCCCCGCAAAGGCCCGCGGTCGACTTGGCTCATGGCTGCCGGCTGCCGAATGAGCAAGCCCCGCCGCCAGCCCGAGTGCCACCGGTCGCGCCCTCGTCGCTCCTTGCTCTCGATCTCTCTCCCTCTCCTCCGCGGCCCCCCACTGGGGAGCAAACTCTCGATCTCTCGACCCTTGCTCCCCCACACTTGAAGGGCTTTTGGGCCAATTGGGCCCAACAACCAAGCTATCACCGCTCTTTGACCGCATGCCATCGTGTGGAGGTTTCCCCACATTTCGGGCCATGAGCGGTGATACCATTTAAACAACTGGACATCGTACTGTGATCTCGGCGAACAGTTGCCGGTCTAGTCGCCGTTCACACCATCAACGTCACCAGTAGTAGTCCTTCCGCCGCATGCCGCAGCTAGTCCTTACAATCCAAGTACGACCTCCACCCCGCAACGCTTTCCACATTCCACTCTCCCCTCTCCTCCCCACATTGAACACCTCACACCCCGTCGGCTTTCCAGACGCCGCGTCAGGAGTCGTCTGCTCTTCTTGCCACTGCATGCTACGCTCAGGCCTACGTCCTATCCAAGCTGCCGTACCCTGTCGTTTCATCTCTTATTCTGCCTTACGCCACCTTCCATCTCGCCCAAGCGACTCCCTCACTACTACTGTCCCAACAGTCTCCAGCTATCGTTTCGGGCGCACCATGTCAACTGACAGCTACACCAACCTCGCTCCCGAGTCCACGGACCCCAGGGATAAGGCGCTTGTCATTCGCGAGCTTATCCCTGGAATTGTCACCTTCAGCCAGCCCTTCGTGAGTAGCATTCAGACAATGCCTTGCGTTGAGGCTCTCTTCATTCGCGGGATTCCAGCGGCTTGATCTGACCCTTCTAAGGCTCGGTTTGGCGTCGTTCCTATCGGTGGCCGCTCAACGGCGATCCGTGTCGATGGCAAAGGCATTTTCGTATACGTGTCCCATCCGCTCACCGCCGCGACCGAGGCGGCTCTCAAGAAGCTAGGAGGCGAGGTCAAGTGGCTCGTGACACCGGACGGCGAGCATGGCATAAACATTACAGCCTGGTCCAAGGCGTTCCCGGAGGCTATGTGAGTTGTTGCACAACATTGGCACAGCGCGCACACATTCCATTGCGGTGCTGATGGACCTCACAGGCCCATTGGGGTCAAGCGTCACGGCACAGAGAAGCCCGACGTCAAATGGGCCGGACTCTATGGCGCTGGTGGCGAGGAAAAGACTTATGGGTTCGAGCCCGAGATCAGCCTCTACAACGTTTCGGCGCACGTCAACGACGAGCTTGTGGCCATCCACCACCCAAGCGGCACGCTCCTCGAGGCTGACTTGCTCTTCAACCTGCCTCCAACCGAGCAGTACAGCCGCTCGTCACTCCCGTGGTGGTTCCGCTTTTTCATGAACAGTGGTTCGAGCGCTAGCCCGGGCGGCGTCCTGCATAACATAATGCTCAAGGGCATCTTCAAAGACCGCGATCTCGTCCAGAAGCAGTTTGCGCCAATTCTCGCAGCCAAGTGGGACAGGATCATCCCGTGTCATGGCGACGTCATCGACACCAACGGTCGCGTCATGTGGGACAAGCTGTTCAAGTCGTTTGACCAGAAGCCCAAGAGCGACTAAACCGAATCATACGGCAACGCAAAAACCATGTACTTACTTCCGCATCCAACAATTACTGTAGCTTGTGATTAGAGTCTCCGATGGATATCGCGCACAGACAGCGTTTCATGTCGATTGTACGGCCTTGTTCCAGGAACCGGTAACAAGATCGGTGATTTAACGTCATTCCAGTTTGGGTCAGTTGGGTCAAAGGCTTGGCACAGTCAGGCGGAATAAGCGTGGGGTTGCCTCGGCCGTCGCGAGGCGTGGACATAGGTGGGTAGCTGAGTAGCCAACAAGCTTTGATTCCAGCCCATGCGCAGCTGCATCGGGTGACAAGCAATGTGTTGTCGTGGGGTTAAGGCGGTTCTCAGCTCAAGTGCCACGAGTGCCTGGAGTGCGGGGCTGGGTGGGGATGTGGGGATTTCCGCGGGGACCCAGAGGTTGCGTCGCCCTTCACGTCACGTCGTCTCCTCCACATTTCGGACGCGTTCATCGGCGGTCTCGGCGTTCCCGACCAGCTACGACCAGCCTGTCCACAAACGCGTTGAATTGCTGCCCGATCATGCCGATCAGAGCTGGCCTAACGAAACGCGCAGTTGGACAGCTGTCCATCCCGCGTTCCGCAGCCACCCAGACGATCCACAGACGCCACTGTTGCACAGGCAGGCTCTGAGCTCGCGCATGCTCCCGTCCCTGGGACAGCAAAAGCGACTGCCAGTGACCATTACGCTCAGGAGTTGCTGCGCCCACGGCAAATCCTGTTCGTTGTCTACACAATGGTCCAGACGCTAAGGCTTTTGTGGACGGAATGAGGCTGCGCGACGCTGGAATGTCACGTTAAAGGAGCTATTTCAGGCCGGCCTCCGAGCGCGATTCAGGCTGAAGATCTCAGGCTCATTCCTCGCTTGCGCGCCACTCACAGCCAAGAGATGCGATCCCCGGATTCATAAAGACCATCTTGCACCAACAAGCTAGACTGTCCAGTGGGGAGATGACAAGGTGGCTTTTGGTTCGGTCATGCGGCGGTGGGCATTGCTGGGGCCAGTCGCGTCCTCTTCTCTAAAAGAGAGGCGACAAAACTGCTGCCACACGAAGTTCAGCGCATTGGTGTTCAAACCTTTCTCACTCCCTTCGTCCCCATACTTGCAATATGGGCTGGGGAGGTGATCCCATGAGTGGTACAGTTCCCGTAGTATGCGTTCATTCGGACTGAGGAGTGCTGGCTGGTGGTTCCCTTTCAAGGCTCAAGGCTGCGAAACCTCTTTCGTTGGACTTTTTTTCCATGTACATCCTCTCGCATGTACAGTACCGTACGTACGGCTCACGCTAGTAGTGAGCAGACCGGTACATACACGCTTCCCGGGGCCCAGAACGTGACAATGTGAGCCGAGGTGAAGCGACATTGGCGGCAGCAAATCCGCAATAGGCACCTTGGAGTGTCGCATTCTCGGCCGTGCACACGAGAATGTTCTGGGAGAACGCACAAGGTGCTTGTTGCCGCGGAAAGCATCGGCTGAGAGCAAAGCTCTCTTTGGGAGCCAAAGAAAGTGATTTCTCCTTGGGAGCCAAGGTTGTGAGCTCTCGTTCAGGTCTGAGGATTCCATTCTCCTTTCTACCCAAGGGCTTGTATTATACTACTGTCGATGCCGTGTGGTATGATTCGTGTGGACCCGACAGTCCGCGTGCGTGGTCTCCGTCTGTTAGCTGTGTTGAAGGTGAACCGGATTGGGTGGGGCCGGTTTGTGACCGCGGAGAACTTAAGTCCGGGGTTACTCGGCAATCAACCAACTACAGCTTGATCCGAACCGTCAGTCACCTGGTGTCAACCTTGGGGCCAGACGACGCGAATCCCACAGTTCGCTGGTATGCCGGCGCCGTGTGCTGGTGGGCACGGACGTGATGGATGCGTGCGTCTTCATATACAACATGCAGGACCATGAATCGAAGTGACAGACTGTTGCGTTTCCCATTCACTCACAGAGACTGATCACAATGGCACCCATCATCTACGAGTCCGACTTTCCAGCGCCTTACCTGCCCCAAATTTCCATCTTCGACTACCTGCTGCCGCCAGGCCCAACTGTTTCCCCACTGCCAGAATTCGACCCCAACCTTTCTGCCTTCATCGATGGACGTGACAACCGCACGCTGTCGCGTGGCCAGCTTCGCGAGACTGCGCTTTCCCTGGCTGGCGGCCTGCGCCAGCTTGGGTTGGAGCGCGGCGACACCGCGATCATTTGGGGCTACAACTCGCTTGAGTGGGTCACCGCTGCCTACTCTGGCCTTGCCTCCGGCATTGTCGTGAGCCCCGCCAACTATGCCTAGTGAGCTGCCTGTCATGGAAGAGTGCTAACTTCAGCTCCCCTCACGAGGTCGGCCACCAGGCCAATGACAGCGGTGCGACTCTGGCGTTCATCGACCCCACACTGCTCGAGCTGTTCGAGAAGGCCCGTGAGCACTTCAAGTTCAAGTTCCCTACCTCGCGGGTCGTGCTCTTGTGCCAGCCTCATGAAAAGCCTGCAGGGACAAAGTACAAGGCTGTTGCCGAGCTGTTTTCCAAGCCGATCGAGCCCGAGCACTTCGATGGTGCGGCGTCCATGGAGACGGCGTGGATGTCGTACTCGTCCGGCACTACTGGCCTGCCCAAGGGCGTAATGACCACCCACTTCAACTTTACGAGTCAGCTTCAGGCTGCTAACGTCACCTACACCCTGCAAGGTGGCATCGGCGGCGACGTCGTACTGGGTTTCCTGCCGATGAGCCACATTTACGGTCTCACTCTCAGCCTGATGCAGCCAGTCTCCTTCGGCGCACCCGTCATTGTTCTCCCGCGCTTTGAGGAGATCCAGGTACTCGAGGCAATCCAGAAGTACAAGGTCACCCACGGTCTCTTTGTCCCGCCTATTATTCTGCGCTTTGTGCACTCGCCCAACGTTCCAAAGTACGACATCAGCTCGCTCCGGAGTGTCATGTCTGGTGGCGCGCCGCTCAGCCCCGAGCTTGCCACTGCGTTTGAGAAGCGCATCCCCAACGCCGTCACGATGCAGGGCTACGGTGAGTGGCGAGCGCAACATCTGGGACTCTAGAAAGCTAACAATTAGGTATGACCGAGTCGACGCCAAACATCTGCACAATGAACCGCCACACCGCCGTCGGTCGCGCAGGATGGGCCGGCCAGTTGATCCCAACATACCAGGCCCGTCTCGTGACCGAGGACGGTTCTGACGCCCCCCGCGGCCAGGCAGGAGAGCTCTGGGTTCGCTCGCCAAGCATCATGAAGGGTTACCACAACAACCCGCAGGCCACTGCTGCGACCATGGCTCTTGGGGGCTGGTTCAAGACTGGCGATGTATTGGTGCGCGACGAACAGGGTTGGTTCAAGTAAGTACACTCCTCGAGCGGCTTCCTTCGGCTGTGCTTGTGCTGACTTTGCAGGGTTGTGGACCGCGTCAAGGAGTTGATCAAGTACAAGGCGTTCCAGGTCGCTCCTGCCGAGCTTGAGGCACTCCTTCTCACGCACCCCAAAATTGTCGACGCGGGTGTGGTTGGTGTCAATGACGAAGTGCAGGCGACCGAGCTGCCTCGCGCCTACATTGTTCTTGCCGATGGCATTCCCCAGGAGGAGCACTTTCCTCTTACCAAAGAAATCGATGCCTGGGTTGCTGGGCGCGTTGCCAACCACAAGCGTCTCCGTGGCGGTATTGTAGTCGTCGACGCTATCCCCAAGAGTCCCAGTGGCAAGATCCTTCGCAAGGACCTTCGTAAACAGGCGCAGGCGGAGCACGACGCGGCGAAGAACGCTCCCCGTGCCAAGTTGTAAACATAAATATATAGATAGAATAGCGTAACTTTGGGTCTGCATGGTTGTGTATGATTGCACTGAACAGCTACAAGCTACGCAATCCCACGAAGCCGACGTGACGGCACGATAGGCCCGGACGGGTGGTGAGAGTGGCTGCGGCTGTGACGTATCCCACTCCATACTGGGCCCCGCATACTCCTCCCACACCTGCTTAAGACGCACATCTCCGGACAACTCATCACCAACTGTCACTTTACACAACATTGTTCACCTCTGATCTCAGTCGACAATGTCTGAGCCTGTATGCTGTCCCGACCCTGCCCCGCGTCCCAAGGTCGCCCACCCCGTCTCTCAGACCGGCGACTACGAGCTCAAGGGCAAGTTTGAGAAGCATGGTGACTACGACAAGGTCTACGTTGTGCGTAGCTTGCTGGTTCTTGGCACTGCATGCTGACGTGCTCCTTTCCTGGAACCTACTCCAACGTCTATGCCCGTTACTTTCTCCATTATCTGTTTAGACTGGCCCCGAAGACGCACAACATGCTATCGTAGTCATTTACGACATCTTCGGCTTCTGGTAAGACCACGGCCTACCTTGACGCACTGACACAACAGGGAGACTACCTTGCGTGTGCGTATACTCACTCTCGAGGTCGAGTCGAGGGGGACGATGCCCTCTGCAGGTCTGCTCTACCTTGCCCCTTTCATGCTTCGTTGTCGCTAATGTACAGGGCTCGGATTTGCTCGTGTCGCACTTGCTCCTCACTAAGCCGACCAAGGTCTTTATGCCGGACGTGTTCCGTGGCAAGCCAGTCCCGCCGGAGAAGGATGGCGACAAGGAGTACTTGAAGAAGTTCTTTGAGACGACGTGAGTGGAACGAGGATTAGAGTATGCTCACACATAGGGGCAAGATTGAGGACCGCCTGCCCGAGGTGCTCAAGTTTGGTGAGCACCTCAAGGGCCAGTACAAGAGCGTAGCAATCCTTGGCTACTGCTGGGGTAGGTACTCTACGTCGTTCCAGCACTAACTCTTAGGCGGCAAGATTACTCTTCTCTCGCTTGCTGAGAACACTTCTACACCGTTCTGCTGCGGCGCAACATGCCACCCTGCCATGATTGCCGACAGCGACGGCGACAACCTCGGCCACCCGCTAGCCTTCTTCCCGAGCAAGGACGAGCCGGCAGATGTCGTCAAGCACATTGCTGCGGCAATGAAGAAGAAGCCTTTCGCTGACAAGTGCGAGTTCCATCTGTACGACACTGTGTGAGTCAACTGAGATGAGGCCAATATCGCTGGTACTGACGACAGCCACCACGGCTGGGCTGCTGCACGTGCCGACCTCAAGGACCCCGAGAACCGCAAGCAGTACGACGACGTGTACCAGCGTCTCGCAGACTACTTCGGCGGATTCTGCAAGTAGGGTGTTATATCGAATGAAGCAGTGAAGGAATGAACTATCACAAAGATCGGTGCCAGCCGTAGGACGAGGTCGCAAAGACCAAACATGTTCCTCCGCGCCTCCTGCACTTCCAGTCTCGACTGACCGGCTAACCTGCAGAGTAGCCATGTGACTGACTTTACGCTGCAAGATGAAACAGCACTACTCTATTCCCGAAAGAAAGTGGCCACACCCGTCAGGTCCCAACCACTTGCAAGCATGGTGTACAGCAGCTGGACCTAGTCCTGCTGGAATGCATGTCGCTCCCTAAATCCTACGGCCAAAGGATGCCCGAGTACCGTTTACTCGGAGCTGTTGGTGGGGAACTCGAAGACGACGTCCTTGCCAGCGAGGGCCTTGTAAACCGACGAGAAGCAGTCGAGCTTGTACTCGAGGGTGTTCTGGTCCTTGGCGTCAAGGAAGACCTTGCCGAGCTTGTGGCCGTCCTGGGCAACGCGGATGCGCTTGCCAGTGATCTCCGAGGGGAAGACGAGGTCCTCGAGGGTGCGCTCGTGGACAACGGTGAGGGTGCGCGAACGGGGGCGCTTCTGGCCGAGCTTGGCACCCGACTTGCGCGACTCCTTGGGGAGGACGCGGCGCTGGGCGACGAAGACAACGAACTTGTCCGAAAGCTTCTTCTCGAGCTCACGGGTAAGGCTGGATGGTGGTCGAGGGGATTCGCAAAATTCGGGCATTACGACGCCATGGGTAGAGTAACACAGGAGGTCGAGTGCAACACGCGAGAAAAGAGCGTGTCAGCATCGGTGGTCGACGGGTTGCTCAACCCGGCACCCCCAGCACAAAGGAAAAGACGAGGGGAGGTGGCCCTAAAGAGAGCCTCCGTCTACCCTCGTATCTCCTGGCTGGGTGTGCGCGGGGTGTCGAATCACTCGGAGCGCGGCGGGTTGTGCACGCGCTCGACGAGCAGTCAAAGTTTCAGAGCGAGCCTGCGAGTTTACGTTCATGAGAGAGGCAGGGAGGACGCGATGCGCCTTTGACCTTGAGCAGAGGCTCACTCGCAGGCCCAAGCATATGGAAACATTGGGAAGGGGGAACAAGACTTACCGCTGCTGGATCTTGTGGAACGCCTTGAGCTGGGGAACTGGAACGAAGACAACAATGGCCTTCTTGCCGCCCTTGACGTCGACCTCACGCGCCGACGAGATCTGGAGGGGGGCCAGCTCGCTCTTGAGGTCGGCGACGTTGGTCTGCAGGTCCAGGAGAGCCTGGGCAATCTGCTGCTCGACCTCGGTGGGAGCGGTGCGAGGCGCGTTGGCCGTGCGGAAGATCTTCTGCTGGTACGACATTGGTGCGCTGCGATACAGTGAGCAAAGAGAACCTTGCAACGTTGTCGACGTTCCGCGACTATTGACTCACGAGGTCGACGTTTTTGATGGTTGGCGGACAACAGGCAAGAGCATCCAACTTCATGAACTCGGCCAGCAACCCTGCCACTCGCTCTCCCTCACCCCAGACAGCGAGGGCCCGCCGTGCGCTGCCTTGCGGCCTTGTGTCCACCCACCCTGGGAGGACGACTACACCGTAGCCTCCAGGCACCAGCCCCCCTGTATGGGCACACCACATACAGTGGCACCTCCACACAGCCCATCGGCGACAAGAACTTGCACTTGTGCTAACTCCGATGTTAGCGAAAAGCTGCCTGCATTTTAGTTCCGTTTACCTGTCAATTACATAACACCACAATGTGAATCAGGTCCCCGTGGGGTAATGTCCTAGGCTTGTCTCGGACCCGGCGGTTGGCCGCGATTGGCGTGGCTTGAGCGCGCGGCTGACGTGCAGACATGCATGTCGCGGATCAGGCTCACAAGCGGGACGGTCCGTCTAGCCGTCATTCTACACATACCATACACAAATCATCGGCACTTCCCAGCACTCTTACTCCCATTCCTCTTGCCCACGACCCACGTCCCAAGGTCATCGCCCAGCAGGCTGGCGCCCGTTTTGTTGCGACAGCCATGGTCCGGTTTCACTTTCTACGGGCACTTGCACAGCTCAACAGGACTGCGCAATGCCTCTTGTTGCTCGTCATTGTCATCGTCATAGTCATCACCTCGAGCCGCGGACCGAGCGCAACGCTGGACCATGCTGCGCTGAGCGAGCTGTGGTCCCTCCCACGGCAAGAGGTGGCCATCCGCTTTGAAGCACAGCGAAAGGCCATTCTCAAACGGCGAGGCTACAAGCCGTCCTCGGCGGCCCGCGGAGTTGGCGCGCCCAAGACGCTTCCTGATGGAACACGGAATATGGACGCGAGCCTTGAGGCGTACACGCAACGTCTGTCACAATTTGTTGCACAGTATATCGGCTCCAGTCCGGCGCGCAAACCGATGGAAG
This sequence comes from Cutaneotrichosporon arboriforme, assembly GCA_002335565.1. Classification (NCBI taxonomy): domain Eukaryota; kingdom Fungi; phylum Basidiomycota; class Tremellomycetes; order Trichosporonales; family Trichosporonaceae; genus Cutaneotrichosporon; species Cutaneotrichosporon arboriforme. The sequence continues at coordinate 20,718 of BEDW01000014.1, read as the reverse complement.
AGAGCATCGCGAGACTGAACCGCATGGCACCACCGCGAGCCGCGTCGCTGCCGCGCCAATTGTTCAGCACGGATCCCCGGAGCGACTCTGGCGTAACCGACCTGTACCGTCTGTGGAAAGCACTTCTGCCCCTTCCCCTCGCGCCGGAGCTGTCAGTACTCCTGCCTGAGACTGAATGGGCTGCACCGGCTCGGCAAGGAGGCAAGTGGAAGGGCATTGTTGCAGATGACGGCCAAATCGATGCGCAGGCCTCCGACTGGCTCAGCGAGTCGGTCTTCGGCACCAACGGCAAATGGGTCCAGACCTGGGAGCAGCTCGACGGTGTGATGCACGCTCATCTTTACAAGTAAGTCCTCACGCCGCCCCTGTTGCCTCTACCCAGCTCACACACCAGAATCATGTCCATGCTGTTTGCGGGTGGCATCTTTGCCGAGTCGGACACTGCTGTAAGTGTGCACAACCGTTCGTTCGCACCAAGACCCTAACAGGTGCAGCCCATTGCCCATCCCTTTCTATGGGGTTTGAACGCCAAGAAGCTGATCAACCCTGATCTCGAAGTGATCGAGAAGGTCCTGCTGTACCATGAGAAGGGGATCGACACTACGGATCGGCGAGTGTGGCAGCGCGACGTCGCTGGGAACGATGAAGTCCAACAGCCCCTGGGTAACTGGACTTTTACATACAAGGGCCCAGCGTACCCGGGTTCACATCGCCACGCACGCCGTGGACCCTTCTTCAGCGAGCGCATTCCGCCAAACCAGGCAACGACCATTCTCTCCCCCGACATCAACCTCGTCGTGGCCATCGAGTGGGACTCGTCAATGTCGTGGAGCCTGAAGAATTGGATGCGGTGGTCGATGGAGCGTGTGTATCGGTCCTTGCGCCGGAGGAGTGGACGTAGCTTGCAGTTGTCCCAGTCCGTCATTGCTGTGAGTACCCATGGCGCGCGCCGTATCTTGACCATCCCAGGCGAAACCATATCACCCTGTGTTCATTGACGCGCTGGCAACAGCCAAAGCGTCGGTCGACAAGGAGGCGAAGAAGACGACCCCCACTTTGGCGCCGGTAAGCGTATTCGTCGCAGGTGTGTGGCTAAAGGCAGGTCGATGTTACTGGAGCAGGTGTCATGACGGATGCGCTCCTGCGCTACTTAGTTGTTAGTTACGGTGTGACGCCAGACCAACTACGGCGCCTCCGTGGCCCAGTGAAAGTTGGCGATGTCCTGTGAGTTCCATAAGCAGTTTCAGTTGCTAACGGCTTAGTATCTTACCCGAGGGCGCGTTCTTGGCGCCGCAGATTGCAATTCAACAATTCTTGAGCTATCTACGCCGCTTCTTCCCCAGTCTCCCGGGAAGCGGCATTGCACAGGTCGTGCCCGATACCAACCTGTGGTTCTGGGGTACCGGATATTCGACGTGGCGGACAGGGGGTACCCGTGTTGTCTATCACGGGCGGCCGCCCCTCCGAAAACGTCCAGCAGCGGACGCGACCGAAACGTAGATGGCAAAGGTTACGAACAATTATCCCGGTAATCGATCAGTATTTGTATGTAGAACAGCAGCACTATCAAGCGTCCATAGGAAGCATGTACAGGCATAACTGTAGAGCAGTGTGGGAATGGCACCCCGTTGTGTTGGGCTGTTTGGACCTGGTCGCCAGGCAGAACATGCCGAGAAGAACGGGTGGTGAAGAATGTGATTGCAAGCAAAACACCAAGCCAAGGGCGATAATCGCAAGGATACAAGTAAAGGGCGTGCCTGGCGTTCCTGGGAGCCGGGGTTCACGGCGGAAGTAATGGTTCCGATTTATTTAGGTGCCACTGACAAAACGCCGCGGGAATTTCAAGTTTGCCAAACTCCCACCCAGCTGGGTTGGGTGAGTGGTCTTTGGGTGACAGTGCGCCACTGGGTGAGTGGGAGCGTGTGGATGGTGCGGGTGGGTCGGTGCCGCGCGGCGGCGCACAGTTTCAACTTGTCGTGCATCCATCTGTTGCCTCCATCCGTCAAGTTTACGACCTTCAAAAGAGATGACGCTCTCCAACCTCTCTACGCAGAAGCGCCTCGCCGCTTCCGTTGCCGGCGTCGGCAAGCGGAAGAGTAAGTCGTGCGCGACGGAACGGCTGCGTCGCCCCTTCCGCTCTTCGAACCGCGATCAAATCTCGTGCCCCCTCCAGTGGCAAAAAATCGTCCAGCGACGTTGACGACGTGCGCTGGACGGATGCCGCGACGACGAGAGGCGTGCTGACGAGGAACCGGCGCGAGGAGTAGAAGAGCGAAGGGGAGAGGCACTTGCCGTGTCTTGTCGACCGAAGAATCACAGGAGCGATGGGCTAACACTACAGTCTGGCTCGACCCCCAGGAGGCTGCCGAGATTGCCCAGGCCAACTCGCGCTCGGGTGTCCGCAAGCTCCTCAAGGACGGCCACATCATTGTCAAGCCCACCGTTATCCACTCGCGTGCCCGCACCCGCGAGCACCTTGCCTCGAAGCGCCTTGGCCGTCACACTGGCCACGGTAAGCGCAAGGGTACCGCCGAGGCTCGTATGCCCACCAAGGTCCACTGGCTCCGTCGCATGCGTGTCCTCCGTCGTCTCCTCCGCAAGTACCGTGAGGCCGGCAAGATCGACAAGCACCTGTGAGTTGCACGAGTGCCAAAGTGTGGTTGGCTCTTTGGTGAGGGCCTGGTGGCTCTCGAGTCGCCTCGGATCCGGCGTACCCCACACCAGAGACCAACCCGTCCCATCGACTGCCTCAACCCCCACTGCGCGACAGAGCTAATGCCAGCTACCACTCCCTTTACCTCAAGGCCAAGGGTAACACGTTCAAGAACAAGCGTGTCCTCATGGAGCACATCCACAAGGCCAAGGCCGAGAAGCTCCGTACCAAGGCCCTCGCCGACCAGATGGAGGCCCGCCGCATCAAGAACAAGGCGATGCGCGAGCGCCGTGCCCAGCGTATGGCCGAGAAGCGTTCGGCCATTCTCGAGGTCGAGCGCGAGGAGGAGCACCAGTAGGCGTCTTGCGGGCTTGTAGGATAGTCATGCCCATCGGGTTACCACACACAGAGAGGAGAGACAGGGGACGGGGCCGTGTTTCGCAGATGTGTCGCGCCGAGTGGCAATCGTGTTGCGACGGGTGCCGCTCGCATTCCAATACGTACCACGAGAGTTCTGTCGTCAGAATGTGCTTTTGAGTGCACAGGGAACGCGCTGCAGCTGCCAACAATGCTGCATATGACTATGAGGGTTATGGTTCGCGTGTCAGGCTCAGAGCACGTCCTTGAGGCTCGTCTTGCCACTGCCTCGTTCAAGAGGCTTTGGCTGGTTTGGCGCCGGCTTCCAGCCGATGAAGAAGATGATTTGGAACGTTGCTGGCACAGAGCCGTCCTCGTTGCCGTACAGTTCTGCCGTCAGAGCCTGGTTGCACTACACAAACCCACCCTTATAGATTGCCTCGGCGGAGAGGAGCACGTCTCGTGGGATCTGCGCCCGGCGTCCAAGAATAGCGTTGGACTCGCCCATGTCACGCAGGTCCGCCATGAGCTCCCACATGCTGGGGTAGTTGATAGTCATGTCGTCCGTGTCGACAGTCGTGAGCGTGAAGCCCGACCTGTTGAGCAGCGACGGCGCGTCTGTCGGGTCTGATCGTCAACTAGACGTACTGATTTGCCACACTCACTGATCATGGGCGAGACGCGGTTGGCAATGCCCCCACGGCGTTCCTGCTCTGCGAGCTGCAGCGCTGTCCTGTGGTGTTAGGTACGTCACGGACCTAAGGAAGACCCACCGCAGCTCGAATAAGGTGTCGCCACCGAGCACGGCACCGATGAAGACGCCGTCTGGCTTGAGAAGGTGGCGGATCTGCGTAAACGCGCCGACAATGTCGCCGACCCAGTTCAGGCCCCCCGCACTGACGACACAGTCAATCTTGTCGGCTAGTGGCGCAATCTCGCTGTGGCCCAGAAAGTCGCTGGAAGACGCCTGGATCCGTTCCACTGGGTAGTCAAACGTCTCGTCGGCATCGCGGTGCAGCGCGGCGCCTGTGTGTGAGTAGACAATCTAGCACATCCTTGCGCCGTAGCCGAACATGACACTCACTGCTCGGCTCAACCATGATCCACCTCCGCTTCGTCGTGCCCAGTACACCCGAGTCTTCGGTCGACGGGTGAAGCTTCTCGCCCAAAACCTCCTGGAGGATCCGGGTAAGCTGCCCGGCATGCGACGACAAGTCTACGATTGTTGCTGGTGGCGTCTTGAGATCCTGCCATTAGGCTACGCTGTAAGAAGTGGTTACTCACCTCAACACGCTCCGCTAGCCGCTCAGCGACCTCCTCGCGGATGTAGTCAAGCACCTCTGGTCCCTCTATCTCTCCCGCTTCAATCGCTTCGCGTCCGCGGATAACTGCGCGATCGCGCTGACGTGCCTTGCCGTCCTCGTCGAAGACATCGTATGGCCGCGTTGGAAGGGGCGTGTCGGGCGACAAGGAAGCGTACGCGCGGGCACTTTGGACCGGGAGCAAGCGAGCAGCGCGAGACACTTGAGAAAACGCAATCCCCAGCCTCCGAGGTACGAGGTGCGTGGCGAGCGAGCGCAGAGCCATGGCGATGGTGGTGTCGGTGGTTGGAGAACACTGCCGGTGGCTCGAGTTGGGTAACGACCTCCACCGGGGTTGCTCCAAATGTGTGTGGTATCACAGTGAATGACGTGGATATTGTCCTCCCAGAGTCGGAACGGAACGCGGCCTCGCTCACTGGCTGGCCAAGGCTCTGCTCGGCGCTCCCTCCCACCCTCGAGCGCCGAACTTGGTTGTCTGCCCTCATCTCACCCCCACACACCTCTCTAGACGTCCGCCATGGTCTACACTTTCAAGCTCAAGCCCCAGCCGGTGAGCACTATGAGCGCGCGCGGGGAGACTAGAGTACATGCGCCGAGCAGCGCTGCGCCTGACCGAAAGGCCGCGCCGGCACTTTTGCCTGCCGCGCGCCATGCCCACAGCGAGTACTCGAGCTCGAGTTTCCCCGCCGTCTCATCGCTTATCCGTGGCTATGCTAACGTCGCAGCACTTTGCTGGCCTCACCCCGGAGTACGTTCTACCTGCCGCCAGATGCAGTGGACCGCCTTGCTGACCACGTTTCTCTTTGCTCTGACTTGCGATCCCCATCGTCCTCATTGCTCGCGCTCGCACACCTTTCCCCTCCAACTATGTTCAACTGGCCTCACTTGCTTTTTCGCGCGCAGGCTCCTCCGCCCCTTCGCCAGCTCTGCGGCCATGTGGGGCGTCGGCGCCGGTTTCGCCGTCGCGCTCTTCATGAGCCCCGTGCCCCTTTTCCAGAAGGACGTCCTCAAGAAGATTCCTCTCGTGAGTTTGAGTGTGGTGGTTGCGGCGCACTGCCTGTGGCAGGTGCCGCATTGTCACCATGTCCCACTTGTTTTGCCGCTAACGACCCAGGTCAAGGACTACTTTGAGGGTACGCACAGCACCTCATGGCCACGCCGGGCAGCTAACGTCAGACACCACCCCCGACTCCGACAAGCCTTTCTAGATTGCAGCATGTATTCATGCCTGGCGGATGGTGGCTGAGCTCACTGACTTGCTGTGACTGACGTAGACTGACTATACAAGCTGTATGGCGAAAGGCGCATGTCTGGTCTACAGCTTCGCACTGAGCGAATTGACAAGGCGTGCAGCTCTTCAGCCTTCGGCGGTCTTGGGTGCAGTGCAACGCAAAACGTCAAAACGTTCGACGCCTTTGAATAATGAAGCATGCATATCTAGTACAAGAGGAGTGATTGTGTGTCGTAGATCGACAGTGTGCAGGGTATATCTATTGCTTGATGGTTTCCATGACAGGAGTGCTGTCCACGACTTCCTCCTCTGCGAACTCCGCTGCTTCCGCGGGCCGAATGTCCGCGTTCGCTTCCACAGCCTCCCCTTCCAGACGAGCTTGCTCTGGCTGGACACCCGCGCCTAAAGCTTGCTGCCGCAGCCTGCGCTCGCGGGCGACACCCGCACCACGGACACGCCACCGGCGGCGCTTGCGCAGGCTCTTCTCGTACGCCGAGCACACCCACTTGACAGTGTTGACGCCGTTCCAGACCTCGTCGCGCACCAGCTTGTTGTGGAGAACGTCAATGTCGCGGAAGAGGATGTGGGGCGGTACGTGGGGCTCCTGCACGGTGTACGGTTCAGTCATGCGGATACCAAACTTGGGCGCGAGGTACGGATCGTATGTCTGCAGCAGGTCCTCGGGCGGGAACCGACGAGTGAACTCGCGGAGGAGGTCCAGTGCGCGGTCCGTGTCTTCGCCGAGCGCTGCAAGCCGAATGGCAGCCACCCACGCCTTCTCAATCTGCCGCTCCCCGAGACCGATTAGGAAACGCTTTCTGCGGTTTGCAGGGTTGGACGCCGGGTAAGTCGCGTCGGCGACCTCGTACCACTTCTGCCAGTTCTTCCATGTCTCCCAGCCCCATTCTTGCGCTACCTCGCGGTCCTGCTTGGACAGGCGTCCGCGCACACACCGTTCAAGGACATTGAGGTAGGTAAACCCGTTGGGCAAAATGGCAGGCGAGCCCCACTTGGGCTTGTCGGTTTCGAGCGCCTTCCATACGTCACGGAAGGTGTCTCGCGCCGCCGTCAGGGTTTGGGAATGGTTGAAGTGGACCGAGAGATACGAGTTGATGAGTCGGGTGGTCAGCTTGACGCCGTGGAAAGGCGTCGCCGCGGCGTTGGGTGCTCGGGTGTCGTGGAGAATGGCGTCGAACAGGGCAGTGGCCTCACGCAGTGCCTCAGCCCGGCTGGAAGGAGCAGGGAAACTGTCGTCGGCACCTGTGTCGTCCACCTCAACAACTGGACCTGGAGCCTCCTCTTCAGGCGCCTGGTCGACCTCGGAGGTATTCCCTTTGGACTTCCTGATGTCGGCACGTCGTACGCGAGGACGCCAGGCCGCATAGGTCTGGAACACGTTGGACATCATCTCCTCATCCGGTCCCTGCATGCCGTTGTAGCCGGAGAACGCTGCAACACGGGCGAGGTCGACGAGCTCGTTGAGGACCCACCGCGCACGCTCCAAATCCCCAGCGCGCTTAGTACCTTCCAGAAGCGCGGAGAAAGTCTCCAGATTTGGCACCCAGGGAGAATATCCGGGCTTGTTGCCTTCGAACGGCACCATGGTTGCCTCCTCATGCTTCGATAGCATTTGGCGCAAGAGGTCGTACGCCTCGAGGTAGTCCGTCTTGGTGCTACCGAGGGCACGGATAATGGCATTGTACTCGGGTGTCGTCGGCTGGAAGGATTCATCCTCGGCCATCTCGATCCAGAGGTCTCGAGCCCGTTCTGGCTGGGGGTCCTGCGTCGTGGCGCAAGCGCGGATCATGGTCGTGTAGAGCTCCCTTGTCGGTACAGGATGAGCAGCGAAGCGCATGTGTGCAAAGAGGTCCCAAGCCTGAGAGCGAGTTCGGGAATCGGGCAGTGCGTCAGGCGACCCCTCTGTCAGGCGCTGAAGAACCACGTTGTAGGACGACTGCGGGAAAGGTTGGCCCATGGCTTCGGCCGACCTCAGCAAATCGAGTGCTGGCTCGACGTTGCAGTCAGGCCCAAGTGTTGAGCTGATCACCATGTCGCGGTGGAAGTCGGTCAATGGCAGGCCAACTGGTTGGTTAGCACATTCTCGACAGGCATCGTACGCACCAGCCTCAAAGTCCTGGACAAGCCTGGCAACCTCCGAAGTTTGGCCGTTCTTCGCATACAGCGCGATGACCTCGTTCAGGTCGTCCGTCGTTGGAACCACGCCGTGGCGCTCCATCGTGCTCAACAAGACTTCGGCGCCCACGGGGTCAGACCGTACAAGCTAGCTTGGTTAGACCACGTCTCACAGCTGAAACTCACGAATGAGTCGAACAGTGCTCGCCATTCCGAGGCCCTGACAATACCAAGCGGGATGGTCGTCGGGCCCCTCGGCTCTGGGGCCAGCTCCATGAGCGCCGCGGTCAAAGCCAGGTGTTGTGGGACGTCACTTCGGAGTGCTGGGACTTGTGGCTGCTCCTCTCCTTCCTCTCTTGGTTGCGAGAAGCGGGTGGAGAGGTCACTGAGAAGTCGGCGCCGCTCGGCATGGGTCGTAGCCTCCGGTGCCGCAATCCGAGGAGCACCCTCGCGAACACCTTCAGCTAAACCCGAAAGCACGACGTCGCGGTAAAAGTCGCGCAGGTCCTCCTCGGTGTATTCCTCAACATGCTTGATGGCCTCGCTCGTGATCTGTTCCTTGACGGCGATGTCGATCTCTTCCTCCGTTGGAAGACTGTCAAGGTCTACGCGTTCATAAGCGTCTGGCTTGGGCAGTGGTTGAGGCCTATACAGCGGAAATTTACTGGGGTCCGGAAGCCCAGTAGGTTCGGGTGCAGTTGTGCGAGGAGCTTCGTGCTGCACTTCGGTGTCGGCCTCGCGGATGGTTGTTTCGGCGGAGGCCGTAGATTGTCTGCAACGTCAGTTCGGTGGCAGGTGGTGCGAGCTTGCCTTGTGAATGTAACATGTAATAGCCTTGTCCTATTCGTTCGAGCGACGTTGCGCGCCAGACCTGGCCGCAGTAGCATGCTAGTGATCGACGACTAGTTGGGTGGCGATGGACGATGATCAAGTGTTGCCCGAGTCTCGCAATCTTCAGAAAAATCGACCTCGCTGGTGGAGGTCGATCACATTAGCGGAAGCAAATGGAGAATAAGGTTGGAATTACAACGGCTCAAGGCATATTGAGACCTCCACCTCGCGAGAGCTGAAGGAGCAAGATGGGCAGCAACAACGCTCTCACCATCAGTCCTCTCCTCATCGAACGGCCTCGTCATCGCCACTCAGGCCGTCTCTATCAAGATGACTGCAGGCGAAACCTCAGAACTCTCCAAGACCACAGCGTCAAGCAACCACATCACTGAAGGTGGGCGACCTTGAGCTCGTTGGCTTTGTCTGACGTGCAGATGAGGCTTCCTTGTACGACCGTCAGATTCGTCTGTGGGGTCTTGACGCGCAGACCCGGTAAGTCCAAGCCTTGAAGTGGCTTCTTTCCATACTAGCAGCCAGTGGCTTGAGCCTGCGTTCGACAGGACTGACATCAGCATGCGTAATTCGACCGTCTTGATACTCTCACTCCGCTCCCTTGCGCACGAGACAATCAAGAACCTGGTTCTGGCGGGTATCGGTCGTCTGATCATTATGGACGGCGATGTCGTGACGGAGGATGACCTTGGCGGCGGTTTCCTCTTTCGCGAGGAGGAGGGCGCCGTGGGAATGAACGTGGGTGCTGCCGTGTCGCCTGTAGTGTTGACGTTCAGCGCACGGAAGCCGCGCTGGCCCAGATCAAGTCGCTCAACCCCTTGGTTGAGGTGACCGCGTTCCCTACCCTCGAGCCATTCATTGGTGGTGACGAGACGGCGATGGTCGGCTTCCTGCAGCGCGAGAAGGTCGATGTGGTTGTTGCATGTGACCTGACACACAAGCAGATGGTGCGCATTTCACGCCGAGCCCTCTCTGACATGACAGGAGGCGATCGACGCCGCCGCTCACACGGCCAAGACCATGTTCTACGGCGCGGGCACGTACGGGTTTTTTGGCTACATCTTTGCCGACCTTGGCGACCTGTTCACTTTCAACTACACCGCTCCCAACAAGCCCCAGACCAAGGAGATCCTCAAGTTCAAGCCCATGGCCAAGGCTCTCGACCGTTCCAACTGGTCGCTTCCATACGAGAAGACCGCTGAGGGCGGAAGTCCTTTTGGCGGGTACAAGCGGGTTTTGCGAGCGCGTCAGTACGGTCCTCAGATCTCCGTGCCATTGCTTGGTAGGTGCCGTGGTGTTTGTCTGTCGACTGATGTCAGCCGTGTGGGACTATGAGGATGCGAATGGGAGCCTGCCGAGCGGAGGAAACGGGCAAGAGCAGGAGCTGAGAAAGATTACCTCCGACCTGCAGTCTGCCCTTGGGGTGCATGAGAAGCTGTTGGACGCGAGCGACGCCGCTGTTAGGTGAGTGGTTCGGCCGGAGGGGTGTCTGCTGACGAAAGACATCTGGCTGCGCATGCTTCACACTTCTTCCCGCCCACTATGGCGATTGTTGGCGGTCTCCTTGCGCAGGACGTCCTGCGCTCCATCTCGCGTAACGGCTGGCCCATCATCAATCTGCTCGCGATTGACACTATGGGCGGCGTTGCCGTATCCGCTCCGTTTGGCGTCAAGTCTGACCCGAACACGCCCCTGTAAGGCTGGCATGCCGAGCATAGATGCTGTAGATTTTACATTCATGTGACATGAGTACAACAGTGTAATTACTCTATGCGGTCGGTGCCGACTCGCCCTTGGGCTCCTCCTTGACCTCCTCGTCCTTCTCGGCACGCCTGGACATATTAGCTCGATGATCGGATCCGAGCTCACCAAGTCTCATGATGCCGCGTACCCACGCGCATCAGCTCGCTGATGAATCCCATGTCACCGAGCATTGCGCGGAAGTTGGGCGTGCCCAAGAGAGTGAGGTAGACGAGGCATGTTGGGTATCTGGCACGTAAGCCAAGACTGACATTGGAACCTACACAATGAAGCGCACGTATTCTGGCTTGCGCCAGTACTCGAGATACTTGAGATATTCGAGGAACGCCGGGTCTTCGAGGTAGTGCTGCACAAACAGCTCGTGGAGGTACTGGGGATTGGCGAGGCACTGCACAAACTGCAAGGTTAACCCGGGCGGATGTGGTACAACTTGCCTCGAGCTCGGCCTGAAACCGATCCAGGTTGGCCTGGCGCTCCTTACTGCGTTCGGAAGCTGCGCCGTCTGGAGGCGGCGGTGGAGCCGATTGGAGCTCCTGCATGCCGCTTGGTGACGAGACGGTAGGTCAAGAACAAAGAGTTGGTACGTTGTGGGTTGCAACTTCAACGTCTTTGTGGAGGTGATGACCTTTTACGTAACATTGTTGTTGCTCACTCCGCCATCTCTCTTTTACCGATAGCGAGACGATGCATGCAGAAGTGGTATTCCTGACCTTGGGTATCGCTATGCTTGTCGCCTGCGGTGGAAATGCCCAAAGCGTTTGCATTGGCGGAAGAAACGACGCGCGGCGGGCAGCCTCCCCATCCACGCACAAGGACACCCGACTTTCATGGCCAAGCAAGACAATCGACGTCATTTTGTAAAACATTAGCTTCCAACTCTGCCATTACCTCAACCACCTTTATAACTTGTCGGCCATGTTTCTTGCAGCACGCGCGCTGCATGGGCGCGTGGGGCTAGCCGCAACACGGCGACCCCCAATACCGCGCGCCCTCTTCGCGCGAGCGGCTCATTCGTCACGGCCAGCCACGCCACCAGAACATGCGCTTTCGGCCCAGGAGGGCAACGTCGGCAAGCACCCATTCGACGAGATGGACAAGGGCGGCAGCGGAAAGCAGAAGCCGGGCGATAGCGCTGGAGGCGGCGGTGGCAGCGGCGGCGAGAGTAGCTCCCAGGGCCGTAGCGGCGGTGGGAAGGCCGCTAAAGCGCACGAAATGGCAGATCCCATGGCGGGACCGAGTGGGCGGACGCGACGGGAAAAGCGAGATCACGCGTCCGAGCTGCCCCCTAACATACACAAAGAGGGTTCTCCTTCGGCGGAAGGGGAGAAGAGCCAGGCGAGTACGGCGCAGAAGAGCGACACCGACGCAGCCGGCAGCAAGAACGACGAGCCTGGCTCTGGAGCGATGGGCGAACGCGCCGGCAGCCCTAGCGGCGGGGACAGCGGCGCTACCGCATCACCAGCGCTTACGCTGCCTACGCCGCCCGAGGGCGTGCGCGTACGCCCTGCCCCGCCGCACCCGTTTGACACTTACGCGTTTGTTTCGGCGCTCGAGGCCGGCGGGATGTCGCCCAACACAAGCCGTACCCTCATGGAGGCCGTGAGGGCGATGGTGACGGCGCGAAGTGAGCGTGCGCGCGGCAGCATGCTGAGCCGCGAAGAGGCGGATAACGTGGGGATTTACGCTTGGGCATAGAGCTGACGGCAGGACGCGTACCGGTACAAAGCGGCACTCGCCAACATCCGTACCGGCCACAGCGTGCGGTCGCGGCGTGATGGCGAAGCGCTGCGGTCGGCAGCGACAGCCGTGCGCCGCGAAGTTGACAGCCTCGACCGGCAGATCAAGGAGGACATAGCTGACCTACGGCACGAGTACGCGCCTTTCTGCTGAAAACGCTGACCCCAGCGTCGACATGGACGTTAGTAACCGCAAGGATGAGACGCGCGCCGAGCTCAAGGGCTTTGACATGGCCCGCGAGGTACGTTTGTTGCGCCATCGCCACCTGACACCAAGGAAATCAAGAACAAGTTTACCATCTCGCTCGGCGACCTGCGGACCGAGATTGAGGGCGCCAAGTGGGACGCGACACGGCGGGCCATCAGTAAGTCGAACGCGCTACCTTAGGCGTGGCTGATTGCAGCTATCATCCTCTCACTCGTCATCCTTGGCGTGGCCATCTCATCATTCAACATTGGCAGTAAGCCCGAGGAGCCACTAGAGCCCGAACCTGAACTTGCACCGGAGCCAAAGCCTGCGATGGTCGACGCGTCGGTGGGCACCGACGACCACGAGCAACAGTACCAGGATCGCCTCATGAGCGATGCCGAGGAACATGTCGATCGTCTCCTTGGATCGATCGGGTCTGAGCGGCGCTGGCGCGAGGCCCATCGCCCAGCAAACACTCCAGAGTCATCACAGCAATCACCATCGTAACATTACTCCATATACATTAGACCCCACACCATTCCAGGCATGCACACACATCTAAGCTATGATGCGGGCGGCGAGGCTGCAAGACCACATATGGGTGATGTCCGTCCGACTGGGTATCCAATCTCTCGCCTCCTCCTCGCGACCACTCGCCCTCGAGACATCGTGGCCAGATACACTACTCCTTGGTCGGGCTTGTAGGCCCGCTGCCACCGACGCTGCCGCCGACGCTGCTTCCGCCAATGCTCGACGAGTTACCGTTGGTCGGCGCGAGCTGCCAAGCCGGGATGCTGGCCTTGCCGCCCCGGGGTGCAAGGAGGGCGTTGGCGGCCTGAGTCGTGGCGCTCTGCGTGCCGGAAGGGGTAGGAGAAGCGGGGCCGCCGGCGGTGGCCTCGGTGTTGTTACCGCCCTGGCGCGCAACAAGGAGCGTCTTGAGGCTGCGGAGCTCGGACTGGAGCTCGGTGAGGGCGGCGTTCTGCGCCTGCGAGTGCTTCTCAATGAGGCGGGGCACGAGCTCGCGCACGCTCTCGACCTCGCCGCGGACTTCGCGCATGTCGTCGCGCCACCGCGACTCGGCGTCACGCACAGCCTGCGCCGCCGCCTCGACATCGTCGAGCGCTGCCGCCACGCGTGTCCGCTCTTCCTCCGAGTTCTTCGTCAGCGCTTCGGTCTGCGCCTTGAGGTCGTCGAGGGCTGCCTGCGCGGCGTCGTACTGCTCCGCCAGCGACGCAGACGTTTCCTGAAACGCAGTAGACGACGGCGGTTTAAGGTGCGGAGCGAGGTATTTCTGCCTATCAGCTGCGTCTGGGAGTCGAGGGCCGTCGAAACTCACCCGCGCCAACGCCGTCAACCCATACACCACGCCGCCAGACACAACGGCCATGATCTGCCGTTAGTCAATTGTCAACACAAAACCACCCACAAAAATGTCGCGCCAGTCACGCTTAGGTGGCTCGGGGGGCACAGCAATGGCCCGTCCAAAGCCGTACTCAGCTGCGGGCGGGCCTGGTCGGGCATAGGCGGGGGGTGGGGCGGAGGGGACAGATGAGGAAGTAGTGTTGGTGCTGGACGAGCCGCTGGCCGCCTCGTTGAGGGCTTGCTGGATTTCAGGCTCTGTGAGTCCTTTGCCCTGCAAGAACTCGATGCGCTGTGTCAAAGGCGACGAATGGACCTGGGGGTTAGACAAGCACTTTGGGTGGAGTGGGCATGCGCTGTTGCTCGCTTAAAATTACCGCCAGCACAAACAGCGCAAAAGCGGCAAACAGCAGCACAACAAGGAACTAACCTTGGGGTCGTTGAGGAAGAGCACCGCATTGCGGACAAGCTCCTGCCTGGACTCCATGGTGAGGAGTGTTGGATGGTCAAGAAGAAGGAGAGCGGAGACGACGTTGAGCGGCAAAGATGGAGACACACCGCCGCCTCTCACCCACCGGGTATGCCTGCGCCGGGTCAGCCCTCAACGGGGTCAATATCGCGTGGCAATTTCACCTAATAGCTATTTAACTCATAAAGCTATTGTAACAGGCTAAGTGAACTTGCAACTAGGAATCGCTTTGTGCTCAATTGCTCAAACGAATGGATGGCAACACCGTCATCTGCACCAGACCAAGCAGCAAGACTGCATTACTGAAGTTATCTAGCCTAATCCCAGGTAGATGGTACTTTTGAGATAACGCCCACTCTCTCATGATCGACTGACGACTGACGACCGACGACCGACACTCTTAGAGCTCGCCCTTGACGGCCTTGCTCATGCTCTCGGCAAAGTACTCGACGTTCGAGTCGTTGAGGCCGGCCATGGAGATACGACCGTCGCGGGTAAGGTAGATGTGGGCCTTCTCGGCGAGGGCGTCGACCTGCTCAGGGGTCAGGCCGGTGAACGAGAACATGCCAATCTGCGACTTGATGTGGCCCCACTCGCCAGGGGTCTTGAGCTCGACAAGCTTGTTGTAGAGCTTCTCGCGCATGTCGATGATGCGGTCAGCCATGAGCTTGACCTCGCCGAGCCACTGCTCCTTGAGCTCGGGCGAGCTAAGGATGGTCGAGACAAGACGGGCGCCGCTGGAACTGTTAGAGCTGAAGGGGGTAGTGCTGTTGGGTAGGACTCACTGGACAGGAGGGTTCGAGTACATGGGGCGGATCACGAGCTTGAGCTGCGAGTCGACGCGAGCCTTCTCCTCGGGAGAGGCAGTGACGACCGAGATGGTGCCGATACGCTCGCCGTACAGACCAAGGTTCTTGGCGAACGACTGCGAGAGGAGGATCTGGTGACCCTCCTCAACAAAGTGGCGGACGGCAAAGGCGTCACGGGTAGCGTCACCCGAGGCGAAGCCCTGGTAGGCCATGTCGAAGAAGGGGAAGTGCTTCTTCTCCTTGATGATCTTGGAGAGTTCCTTCCACTGCTCCGGAGTCGGGTCGACACCGGTAGGGTTGTGGGCACAGGCGTGGAGAAGGACAATCGAGCCCTCGGGCATGTTCTTAATGTCCTCCTTCATGGCCTCAAAGTTGAGGCCGACCGTCTTGGGGTCGAAGTAGCTGAGGGTTAGCGACAAGGACGAGATCGAGTGGTAGACGTACCGGTACTTCTCGGGAGTGAGGCCGGCGCGCTTGGCTAGAGGAGGTCAGCGCTTCATGCCAGGCGGGCTAGCTACGGCCACACTTACCGATGGCGTTGTGGTTGCCCCAGGTAGGCGAGGGGAGGTAGATGGTCTTGTTGCCCGGGTAGTGGTCAGCCATGAACTCCATGCCAACGCGGAGGGCGCCGGTGCCTGAGATCGACTGGGACACGGCGAGCTGCCAACGTCAGTTTGGGATCTCAACAGGTGTTCTTGTGGCAGTACGCACGCGGCCCTCCTTAATGGGAGCAGAGTCCTCGCCGTAGGCAAGCTCGGCGGCGAGCTTGTCGAACGAAGCAAGACCCTGCACGACGTCAGCTTCGGCCGAAAAATGGATTCGTGTCGAAACGGCTTACAGTGATGGGGAGGTACTCCTTGTCGTCCTTGGCGTTGAAGAGGATCTCCTCAGCCTTCTGGACCGAGGGGAGGACATAGGGCTTGCCCTTGTTGTCGCGCTGTGAACAGCGTCAGTCTGGCACGCACGCTCGGAATAGACCGCAAGGGTCATGGCCACGTACGTAGGCACCGACACCAAGGTTGATCTTCTTGGGCGACTGGTCGGCCTTGAACTTCTCGGTGACACCGAGGATGGCATCGGGGGGACTGAGGTTGTCAGAGAGTGCGATTGAGAACGGGTTCACTCGGCGAGACGCAAACAGAACGACGCGATGGGAACCATGCACACGTTCGCGAGTTTGTCTCGCCCCTCGAGTCTGTGCTGCCACGACTTACCCGGCCTTGACGTTGGCCCAGACGCTCGAGGCGCGCGCGAGGCGCGGGGCGACGGTGAGACGGAGTGCGGAGCGGGTGGTTGCGGTGATCATCTCGACGTGGGCGTGGACGTAGAGGAGAGTGTGATGAAGAGGAAGGGAGATTGACTGGGCGCGGCTAGTGAGAGGGCAAGGGAAACGAGTCACGGTCAGGAAATATTCAATAATACTATGAGGAAGCACGCGCTGTATCCGGCGCCCACCCGACAATCATAACCCGCTTCCGATTACAAAATTTCCATCCGCAAGATAAGGAGGGTATTAGCCTTTCCTCCTCTACTGTAATGGTGCATTAGACATATTTTGGGATTTCGAGTTTCCGAGTCAACAGTTATTTGTTTACATTTTCAGGCAATGACGAAAAAACGGACCGGAACTGTGATATGCCTGCCCACCACCCGTGGCCCCCGCTAAGTAGAATAACCCGCGTAGCCGCTCCATTGTCTCCCGTCTCCCGGTACCCCGGACCGGCCTTTGCGTCGGTGCGCGACATGCTCTCCTATCGCACACATACCTTGATGGAAATATGGAAACGCATTAGTTTCATGTCCAAGCCATAGCAAAGGAGACGGCGGGCCTGCTGTGCCACTACTCCTCAAAACGATGATGAATATACTCTGGCACACCGAGGTGTGTGTATGCAGCGCGAGTTGATGGCCAGTTTGTCCCGGAACACTACCAGCTGCCAGGCGTAGATTCGCGAGGATGCGGAATCTCGCCTAGATTAGGGAGGTCAGCAGTGACCTCTGTTATCCTATTTTACCCGGGTGAGCAGTTGGGCCAGGTGCCACAGGCCACAGGGTGAACACAGCGCACACACGGTGGACGCGTCCCGCTGCCCGCTGGTCCCTTGGGCAATTGGGCAGGGGACGTGCGTGTCGGATCTACTATATACGCCTTTATGCTTCACGTGGGTACTTTATTAACCCCCCCCCTTTTGCTGTGTGACCAAAAGGAGGCGGTGTTCTGTGAGTGTTGAAGCCGCGGGGACTGCGCGCACTACCTGTGGTTTAAACGGCCCTGAACATCCCTGAACGTATTTATGCCCAGTTGCCTCGGGAGGCAAAGCACAGAAGCCAAAGGAGGCTCGGCAATTCAGGGTTGGGGAAGAGTACCAGCGCGACTGCAGAGGGTAAGCAGCGGCCTGGGCTGTCGCGCTTGCGCCCTACACACACACAGTTAGTTGCCCCCCCACGTCTCTGGGCTGTTGCGCTTGGTTTCTCTTGGCCTTCCCTTTCAAAAAAATAGACGCCCCCCTCCCTTTGGACCTGTGAGTAGCTCCCTCTGCTCTCCCACCTTCCCTCTCACCACACACCTTCCCTCTCACCGTAGCACACCACCCACCACCCACCACAGCCCCACCACACCACCCCACCACCCCACCACACGTCGCTACACACCCACCTACCCACACACCACGCCCGCCACACTGCCCTACACTGCGTCGTCGCCATCGACAATCACACCTACCAACACCACTTCTTTTGACTCAACCACCTCGACTTCGACTTGCTCTTGCACACTCACAAAGACACTGTAACAACACTCCAGACACACCCGTCCACGACTCCTGCCCGTGCGCAGCAGCATCACCCATCTCGTATCCCAACGGGGCCGCGACTCTTGACCACTCCAACCTCCCCTCCTCCCCTCCCTCTCCTTCACCACCACCACTTCCGCCTCCCACACCATGCGCTCGGCACTCTTCGCCGCGACGCTACTCGCCGCTTCAGCCGTCGCCCAGCGCGCGACCGTCCCGGTACGCCTTCCCATAAACTTGTCTCCTGTTCTCTGTTGCTGACATGTCTTTCTCCGCTATCCCCGCACGGACGCGTCCAATGTTGTTTTGCTTCACAACCTCCAGCTCGCTGTACGTCGTCGTTGTTGCCGGCAACGTACCCAGAGCCCATTGCTGACATTTTTCACAGGCCGGTGGTAGCGCTGTCGTTCAGGTCACCACCGACGCCGACGGCGACCCGACCACTCGAACGCTGTACGTCGACTTTAAACCCCCCCGGGCGATGAAATGACGCTAACTCTGTCATCAGTTCGACTATTAGAAGCACCACTGCTACTACTGCTGAAGACACCGAGACCACTGCGGCTGACGAGGAGGCAGCCGGTGGCGGCGGCGGCGGTGGCAGGAAGGGTATCCAAGCCCCACCCACTGGCACACCTCTGCCCATGTCTGTTACTACCTGTGCGTATCAAACATAGTCGCTGTTCTTGGAACATTTCAACTGACATGCGTAGACGAGATCGAGGGCCATCAGTACGTGTGGTCCAACTCGTTCCAGTCTCCAGCCGAGGCCACGGTCCTCGTGTCGGAAGGCGTGATTCAGAACGGCAACTCGTACATATCTTCCGCTCAGTCGGACCGCGCGACCATGGAGGACCAGGCCATGAAGACGTACAAGCCCAACGGCAACAGCCGGAGCGGCGGCATGAAGACGACGTCGTGGGGTGCCACTGCCGGCTGGACGTCGATGGTCCTCGGCATGGGCGCCGCCATCTTCCTGCTGTAAAAGCGGAACAAACATCCTTGGCTTGTGCCAAACCCAGATCAACCACGCGCCGACCATGTCTCATCCTCCCCACACGGACACTTCACTTTTACCTACACTTGTTCGAGCTCGCGCGCCCGCTGGTCGGCGCAGCGGCCCGGGCTCTAGATACCAAGTATGCATGAGTATTACGCCACAGGAGACGGTATGTGTACAACTAGAAGGGCGCCTTGTCGCGGGGCAGATCTGTGTGGGTGTAGCCCTGTCCCTTTTCGTGGTCGGCAATGACAGAGCCGTCCTGCTTTGTGCTACGCAGGACATACTTGTAGATGACGAGGCCGTCGAGGCCAACGGGGCCGCGTGCGTGCGTCTTGCCTGTGGAGATGCCGACCTCGGTACCGAGGCCGTAGCGGGTGCCGTCGGCAAAGCGTGTGCTCGAGTTGATGAAGCAGTTGGCACTGTCAAGGCCCCGCGCCCAAGCGCTCATGCTCTGCTCGTTCTCGGTAACGATAGAGTCGGTGTGGTGCGACGAGTGCTCGTTGATGTGCTGGATGGCGGCTCCGACAGAGGGCACAATCTTTACAGCGATTTCGGGGCCGAGGTACTCGGTGTAGAAGTCTTCCTCAACCGCGGGCGTTGCCTTGGCGGCGGCAGGCGTGTTTTGGATGGCAGCAAGCGTGGGCGGGTCACAGCGCAGCGACACGTCGACGGCCACGAGCGCGTTGGCCACCTTTGGCCAGATGGTGGACACGAGCGACTCGTGCACCAGGAGCGTCTCTGCGGCGTTACACGCGGCCATGTAGTCAATCTGGGAAAGGTCAGCACTGCCTCGCGGTATGTAACATGCCTTTGACTCGACGGCAATCCGAATCGCCTTGTTCTCGTCGGCCGACTCGTCCAGGTACACTGCACAGATGCCGTCCGCGTGGCCCATGACGGGGATTCTAGTCTGGTTCTTGATGCTGGTGACAAGCTCGTTGCCGCCGCGAGGCATGACAAGGTCAATGTACTTGTCCTGCGCAAGGAGGCCGGCAATTTCACTTCGTGTAGAGACTGTCTGGACGAATGTGGCGGGGATCGAGGTCTTGGCAAGAGCGTCGCCGATAATCTTACTCAACAGCGTCGCGGTCTGCGTGCTCTCCTTGCCGCCCTTGAGAATGGCGGCGTTGCCACTCTTGATGGCAAGGGCGGCAATGTTGACAACGACTTCGGGGCGCGCTTCGAAGATGACGAGGAGGACGCCCACGGGGCATGTTACGCGGTGCAGCTCGAGCCCCGGTCCGAGCTCCTTGGCGAATGTCACCTGGCCAGTGGGGAGGGGAAGTGCAGCGACGTCGGTGATGCCCTGCAGCATGGCTTCGTACTTGCCCTTACGGCCAAGGTCGAGGCGGCTGAACAGCGACGACGACAGCTTGCCTGCCTCGACGAGCGGGCGCGCCGCGTCCATGTCGGCCTGGTTGGCAGCGAGGACGGCGTCGCGGTTGGCCGTGAGCGCCTCGCGGATCGCTGACAGCGCCGCGTCGCGCTCAGACGGGTCGACAAGCTGCGACGCCTCAAACGCGCGGCGCGCAGCCACGGCAATCGTCTCTGCGGGGTTGCTCATTGTGCGTGTGTGGTAATGCTGACTGACACTGGAATCATGAAGGTTGACTGAAATATCCGGCGCGAGTCGAACCGAGTCGTGTGGAGGCATCCGTGGGAGACTTGGCGGGCACTTCTTTGTCGAGCTGCAACTTTGCTCCTTCAAACCCCTGCTCAGTCCTTTTGCTGTACGACGGCGTAAACATCCTGGGGAATGCCCAGGACCACAGCAAAAGATGCATAGGGCCAGGCTGGGTTGATTTGAATGCACTTTTATTCATGCTGGAAACATCACAATAACAACCATACAGCATCCTCGCTAGTATATCGGTTAGTATATTCACTCTTCACCACACTCTTCACCACACTCTTCACCACACTCTTCACCACACTCTTCACCACACTCTTCACCACACTCTTCACCACACTCTTCACCACACTCTTCACCACACTCTTCACCACACTCTTCACCACACTCTTCACCACACTCTTCACCACACTCTTCACCACACTCTTCA